>VZRW01012756.1:0-167992 GCA_013398125.1 Aegotheles bennettii | reverse complement strand
TCCATGTCCTTCTTGAACTGTGGGGCCCAGAACTGGACACAATACTCCAGGTGTGGCCTCACTAAGGTAGAATTGGTGGTAGCTGGGGATGATAGTAAGAAGGTAGAAGGACTTCTTAGGTACTTGGCTGAATTCCTGTTGGTAGCATTATTGTAATGACTGGGTTGTATAATTAATGTCTTTACACACCCACAGCTTTGGAAGGACCTTTCTTATCATTTTAGTTCCAAAAAAATTAAAAACAAATGGCTTGGAGGGAAAAATATCTTTTGGTCAAATTAATATTTTTTTTTTTTTAAAGCACTTAGAATATAAGTTGTGAGTAATGGACAAATATGGCCCATTAGTAAGGATTTTAGTGTCAAAGAATCTTTTCAAGATGTTTCAATCTGTCGTATTTTCTCACAAACAGAAAATATAATTAATATAAGATGTTTTTGCAATGCAGGGCAAAATGTAACTTGATCTTGTGCAAGATGCTTCTGATAGGAAATTTACAGCCCAGCTTTAACTTTCTTTTATCACTTACTAGACATAGAAGCAAGATTCCATTTTATCTGTAGCTGGCACTGACTTGAAGATGGCTTTCAAAATCAAAGAACTAGAAGAGCCGAGCTCATTTCTTGACTATCAGCTTGGAATTCCTCTGTATACAAATGCCAGTGTATCAGTTTCCTAATAGACTGAACACCTCACCTTGACCACATCCTGCTCTATTCTTAATATCACATATCACATGCTCCTGACCATTTTTTCTGCAGAGTGATTGGGAGCATGCATTCTCCTCAGGCCTAGGAAATGGTATTAATCTTCTGCTGTGTACTTTCATTTCATATCCTGTAAAAATCCATCTTCTGCTACTGGAATTGACCTAAGGTTAGATGTCAAAGGAACAAATTACTGTCACTTGCTTGATACCCCAAAAGTAGCTATAAATATCAAGCTTCATAACCCCACTGATCCTTGAGATACATAGTGATAAGTATGCTTCTACTGACCAAGCTCTTGCTGATGTATATTATTTGTAACTGACACAAATGGGACAGCTGCATCATCATTCAAATGGTTTTGAAAAGAAAAAAAAGTAACACTCATTGTATTTGCCTGCTTTAAAGCATTAATTAGTGATTCTTGGGTACAGTAATCCACTAGCACAGCTCTTAAATCCAACAAAACCAAATTCTTTCTTAGGTGGTGTGGGAGAGTAACAGTCGAGCGAGCAGGTAAGCTTGTTCACTACTTGGACTTGGAAAACTAATTGGAACCTTTTCAGCGGAACAATTTTCTGCTGTGAAATGCAACATTAGTCAGATAAATCTTTTACAATCTTTTAAAATTGAAATCTTGACAGAAAACGTCAGAATGATTTGAAACTGAAAGCGTGTTTCATTTTGATTTTTCTCCTTGTTTCATTTGAGCTTTCTTCCTGTGGGAAGACAGCCAGACTATATTTTAAAATATTCAATTGAATGGATAATGATAACACTGGTGCTAGTGGGATAAAAAGACTGAGTTATTTTTTTTTTAATTACTTAATCTCTTTTCTCCCTGTATTCTAATTCTATCCGGATTTTGGGTATCACCATAGTTTAAAACAGGGCAAAAAATTTTTTGTTAAAATTGCTTAGGAGATGGGAATTCCATCTTCCAATTGACTTGAGGCACGTTTTTAGCTCGTTTCAAATGCTGATGGTCCTTGGGAGTTACTCTATTATAACAACTAAGGGGGTTGGACAATGATTTTGAAAATAATTCCTTGGGCTGTCTGGACCTTTTAAGCTTTCCAGCTGTTGAATTGCACTGTCAGGATAGAATAAAGATTGCATATTGTGTTGCAAATGCTTGGATGTTGCTAGCTAGAAAGCCTCTTCTGCAGTGTACTAAAAGCCAGAGAAGACCTGCAACATTTTTATGACGCAATAAAACTCCTTCTTGCTCTTAATTGGAGATGGACTAAAGCAGTTTTTTGGATGTATAACATGACTTTGGATGCTAACACAGCTTTGCTGAGCTAGTATATCGAACCTTGTAACTGAGCTCAGCCTGCTGTAGGGCTTGGGTTTTTTTTTGCCTGGCAACACCCACCTTTTCAACAAAGCTGCAATGACCTCAGTGTTATGCTCGGGTGGGGAGTGTAGGACATGTATGGTTTTCTCATCTCACTGATTAATGGAAAAGCTTCCTGTTGCTCTGCCCTCAAGCTACAAAATCCATTAACCACCCCTTGGGGTGCCTGAAATTTATTCTGGCCATTACCATCAATTAGAAAGTTAATAGTGTGATGATTATTGAGCTATAGTCCTAGCTGTTTGTGTGATTTACACCAGGCTAGGGTGGAAATGGGAAGATGCAACACTCAAAGAACCACTTTATAAGCAAGAATTTGGCATTAAGGGTGCAGTGATGTCAGTATGCCCTATGTAAACATAAAGCAAGACAACCATTAGTCATTTGCAATTCTTCTAATTATAAGGCATTTTAATTTAAATGTAAGGAAGAACAACTTTCATACCCATCATGGCTGAGTGAGGTTTTTTTGTTGTTGTTGATGACCATAAGCCTGGGGCCTGTGAGAATGGCTTCATTCTGAGTTGCAGTGTTACCTGGTGGAGAACACTCTGATGAACAAAGAGTGGAAATTTGCATCCTAGACTGCTGGTTTGTTTTGACAAAGAAGTCAGATGGACAAGCAGCTCTTCCAAACTGGTGCTCTTCTGCTCCTAGTCCACTGATCCCCCAAAAATTCCCTAAGGCAACAAGAAACAAGCCTGTTGCCAGTAAACTTCCATTCAACTTCCATTCCTTTCTTCAGGGTCTTCTCCTTCATTGAAAATACTTACAGGACTTGCAGGGTCTCGAACTCTGCTTGGGCAATTGTAGAGACTTCTAAGTTTGTGTCAATTTCCAGTCTTGCCAGCCTGGTTGACGTTCACATGTTACCTAGATTGTCAATAGAATTCTTCTTTTTCCTTGTCCTTGCATTCAAGAGTCATAAGCCTCGTTGCTGCCTAATGCTGTGCATTATAGTATCAGTAGGTTTGCTCTTCTGTCTTGTTCAACTGGCAACACTTGCATGTTCATCATAATTGACGGTTTCCCTTCACCTCAGCCCTGATACAGATAAGAATAAGAAATAACCTCACTTTGATTACACGGCTTCCCTGTCTTCTATCCTGCTGGAAGATTTCCGCCATCATCATCCCATGACTTCTGAAGCTATTGATCAAATTCTAGTTAACCTTGACAGAGGGATTTAAAGCCTCAGACATATTGACCTACTACTTCTAGTTTTCCTAAACCTTTCTAAATTGTAAAGGGTTTTCCTTCTCCTTGGCCTTGTGAAAGGTAGAGAAGTGTTGTATGGTGAAAGGTGTGGCTTGCTGAAGCCATAATGGTTGGGTTGTCCCAAAATCCATGTGTGTGCTCATCACAGCCCCAGGTAATAGGAGTGTGAATGGCTATAAAATGGTGACCTATACTTTCAGCTTGCATCAGCAGATGGGAGTTCGACCACATGGCTACGGATTTTGGCAGGACCTTCGCTAAATATATATACAAAGGGGTGGATGATCCTTACTTTAGATATGATAGAGGCAGAGGGACAGGTATTCTCTGCTTAGGTTGCTAACCTGCTTTAGTAACTCTCAACTGAACTAGCAGTGAAGGTAAATTGGCCAAATTTATTTTTTTCAACCATTATTTTAAGGGTAAATAAACAACTAATCTGGATCACCTACAGATAACATCTCCTGGACCTCTCACCCGCATATTTCCTTTCTTTCTGATTTGGGTAGTATTTACAATAACTATCCAATGCAATATGTGAACTCTGGATTGGATGATCAAATGGGAGCTGATTCTATAGCTTGTCACATCTGTATTTATAGCAATAATCAGGTGAGCTATATTAAGCTAAAAATTGCAAGAAATTTGAGCATGTATATTTCCATTAATTTAGATTGCTTCAAATAAAAGTTGATTAAAAAGGGGAGAATTGAATTAATCTAACTGATTATGCAGAGAAATATCAATTTTATAGTTTCCTATTGTTTCTTTGTAATTTCTTTGCTCTCTCTCATCCCCAAAGTTTTTTTGATGGCTTCTGTAGGTGGGAAACTTTATTTTGTGACAAGAAAATTATTTTCATGAAGGAAAAAAATGCACATTTCAGTAAAGTCAGCAAACTGTAAAGACAGCAAGTGGTGAGAAGCATCCAGGTGATTCAAGAGTAACTTTCTATGAAAATAAAGAATGGGATGAAAACCCCGGTTCCTCCCTGAGAGAGAAGATGAGATCAGACATTATTGCTTTCTGGAAAAAAATACCAGGGTTTACACATGAAGGAGTTAAATCAAAACAGACATCAGAGTGAAACTGACTTCTATCAATGGCTTGTGAAAGGCTTAATAGGAAGAATATGTGAACTTAAATGGTTAGCTGTTGAAGAAGACTTTGACGTTACTAGCTTTCATGAAACATGGTGGCATGGCAAAAATCAATGAGAAACTTTAGTACTTGGCTATAAAAGCATAAAGGAAAGAGTTTCAATTTAAGTGTTGAGGGAATAGCACCTCAGCCTAGAAAGATCCACAGAGAGAAAAATTGCAAAATTCAACAACTCTACAGCAGAGTTTTCAAACAGGCTTAAAAGATTGTATACAGGAATGCAAATACGCTCCAGAATTACCAGCTCCAGTATTTTTCACGTTCAGACATGAAAGGTTATGATTAATATCTTAATTACTCCTTTATTCAAAACCTTGTTCAGTGAAAGCCTTTTGTAAGTGCAGCCTGTGAGTGCACAGTTCTGCCTTCTGTGACCTGAAAGCCTTCTATCCAGAAATCTGCTCATGTAGAGATTAGTACAATAGCAAGTGGCAAATCTGGTGCTGAACTGGCCAGTCCCTTTGGAGGCAAACCAGGTGGCAAATGTAGTTATGCAGGAGGTTGGAACAAGTGATCTAATAGTTACTGCTGTTTCCTGCTTAAAATACCTGACTTCTGCCAGGGGTGAATTCATGTGCACGAGGAGAAACAGGCTAGGTCCCATCTTTTCACACTGGTCCTGGTCATGACAGTCTGCCCTGTGCTGCTCTGCTGCTCCCTAACCACATTACAGATGCTTCTGGTCCTGCCTCCCAGGGCTGTCTGCCACTCTGACAGCAGTTAGAGCAGCAAATTAAACTGTGGAGGAAGGAAGGTGAGGACATGATACACAGATAATCTTCTCATGGTGGAGGTGGGGAAGCAGTCACATTAATATTTGAAAACCACACATAACTGATGGAAAAAGGAAAAAAAATGAATGGGGCCAATTAAAGTGATTGCTCCTTAATGAAGTGTGTTATAACAAGGAACTTCATCTGTAAACATGTGTCTTTTGTGGGAAGAAAGGCACTCTAGCAGGCAGGAGACACAGTTACATAGCTCAAAGTCTTCATGTAATGTTTTTATATTTTCTCATGGAGTTTTCCAGAAAGAACTTGTTGCAAAAGAAACCTTAACCACACAATCAGTTGGCTGATTCTTCAAGTCTTCAGCAGCTTATGTAAAATAAGTACAATCTTAAATTTGTAACAAAGGAGAGTAAACAGCAACTTGCTAGGGAATTTATTTAATCTATATATTCAAACTGACAGTCCTCTGAATTTCAGTCTGTGTTTCTTGAGAAAGAAGAAAATTTCCATAGGGTTCATGTTACTGGTTGATTCAGAATGCCTATTATAATTGTGAAATATTGGTAGGAAAGGACTGAGATATATTCATGACAGTAGGTGGACTAATGAAATTCAGTGACTTTATTTAAAATGTGCGGGAGTTTATTACAATACTGTAATAGAAATGTCATTTACCCTGACAGGAGGAGAGGGAAATGTCCTGTCAATGAATAATAATGAAGTTATTTAAATGTCAACTTTCTTGCAAATAGTTTGCAAAATATAAATTATTCTACATGTTTCTAGTTTTGTTTTAATTTATTACTCAGGAAAGTCAGAGCTCCAGTCCCACAGTTTTGGTATTTTTTATACTGTCAAATGAACTCGTAATAATTAAAACGTTTATCTTCTTGGATGTTTGCAGAAATCATTCTGAGTTACTGAAAAAGTAGGGAGTCTGATTCTAAACAGTTACTGGTAAAATTTGGGAAGGATTTAATGGAAGCAATTACAACTAAAATAGTGGGACCAGGTGTGAAGTTCAGAACTGAGTCTAAACACCCTGTTTCTGAATATACTTTTGCCTAAGTATCATCTGCATATCAATAACATCCACAATGTTGTAACACAGATCTATCTTTTCCTTACATATTTAGACTTGCACATCTATCAAATCTTTGTGCAGACCTTACTATTCCAAACTTCTCTGGACTTACTTTGACTTAGCCCGTAACTCTACCAAGACAAATCAAGTCAAAATGAAACAATTTACACAAGGATTTAAATTAATCTGATGGAACATGTTATAAACACGCTCTCTCCTACAAAACAATTTAAGAAACCATTGCAACATGCATTTCTACACAAGAGCTAATAAAACAGAGCTTACCATTCATATAGTTATTTCAACAGCTGTGGCTTTGCAGCAGATGTTTCAGAAAATATAGAATTTGATTTTTGTGTTTTCAGCTCTAATGGTCCTGGGTCTTGTCCTTTCAGATGATTTAGCCAGGCAGTTGCTTGTTCTGCTCATGTTACACAGATGCACTAAAGCTGAGTTTTATCTACAGAGCTTCAGAGAAGCAGCCTACCACACAGTGTGGGAGATGTTGATTGATACATATCTGTTCTTCAGATAGCTGGGATTAATTTTGTTGATCCTTCACTGTCGTTGCTGTCTACACCCTGTTCAGGTGCATCTGTTTTTTTGCAAGACTCCCAGGCGAGGCTGGCTTTCTGGCTCACCAAATGACTGATATGTATTCATGGGTTAGGAGTCTCATGCTGCTTTATATACCCATTTTATAAGACAAATGAAGAGCTCATTATATAGGCTGCTAATTAATGCCTGCTTGTATACACACATATATTAGGAATAAGATGAATGCAGGTTGGTGACACCCTGGGTTAGATCCCAACACAGGCTTCATGTTGTATGTGGTGTTTCTTTTGATACAATTCTTCTGTTTCACTGTTCTGTGTGTGTATTTATCACCATTTCTTTGTGTTAAAGCACTTCTAGGTACCTATCTGCTGTTCTATAACATTTACTTCCCTGATAAAATTAAGTGTAATTGTAAAGTGATGCAAGAGAAACAACTTGTAACTGGGTAGGTAGAAGGACTGGCTATTGCTAGTTTAGAACATGATAATGAGAGTGAGATCTAATAGTAGCTCCATTGATTGCTTGTGTTAATCTGAAAAAAAAATGTTTTTCTAAGCTTTCCAATCTTTTAATTGCTTTTATAGATGTTGACAGAAGCATACACTTCCATCTCTATGTAGCATTATCTGTAAATAAAGCTATGAATGCAAAATAATTGCCCAGAGTTTTGAAGTAAGAAATGGCTGGCAATTTTGACTAAGATTACCATTTGCAATAAGCCTTCAACATCTGTTTGCCTGTGCTGTGACAGGGGTTCTGTCTGCTTTTCTTTAACATTTTCAAAGCAGGTTTTGTGTGTCAGAATTTTTTTCACTTCTACCCTCTTTTGAAAGGTTCCATTTTGAAATAATTGTCACTGGCATAAAGAGCAGCTGCATAACTTCGTTAATGTATTTTTAGCTAAGTCAGCAGGTCAGATTTAGTCTTTATATTCTTTACATGTCTTTATCAGGCCAAACTTCACAAAGAATAGGTTCTAGTTTTTAGGCAGACCACAACAGAACTATTGGTTTCTGAGAAGGCTGAGTGGTGAGGTGGATGGGGTAACCAAAGTGAACCAGCAGCCTTTGGCAGGGCTGTGTTCAGCATCCTGCTGTGGCTTCCTTCACCTGAATGCTGGAACATCTCTGAACTGTTCAGTAACAGAAATAATCATAATGGTATCCTCCTCCTCAGACCACTGAGGAAATAGCTTGGTTAGTTTATACATGCTTCTGGGAGAGATGACCTTATAAAGGGAAAGACCAATCAGTAGATGAGAATTTAATGTTCTAACCAACAAAGATCATATATGTGCACAGGGGTGCCTGTGTTTATTGGGGGGCAGGAAGGAAGCTATGGTCATAGACCATAGGTCAGTTGTTATATGACCAGGAAGGATACGTGCAAATCTTTTGTTCAAGTTCCTGAATAGAAAGGCTCAACTTTAATACAAATCCACATTTTATTGCAATTCATCATAATTGATAAAAACCCAAGCTGCTGCCTTCTTGTTTTATTCATGTGCTGATTGCAAAATTGGAAATCCCAGAAGGTGTGGTATGAATATAGGTGTGGAACCTGATCCAGAAATTTAACACCCTCCACAACCTGGGAAAAAAAATATAAATATAAACATTAAGTGAATGACTTTGTGAATTTACCCACTGTTTCACAGACCGGAGAGAACCTGGAAATAACGAGTGCCTAGGGTTTACTTTAGAATGACTGGGTTTGGAGTAATTAACAGAAGGGAAAATTCATGTTACTGCTTGCAAGTGAAGTCTTATATGAACCCATTTGTACATTTTAAAGAGAAGATGCAGATTTATTATCTGCAAGAATATGTTACACTTTTAAATGTCTCTTTTACTCAGATACATTTCACATCTCTGCACTTTGTTGATACTGGCAGTATTGGTTTGGGCTGATTATCTAAATCCCCTGGATCTCGGGACATAATTCAGGAAAGCATGAGCTGCATAATGAACAAAACTTCTGCTGATAATTGATCTTGTTTCCAGCCACATGTTAAGTGTAAATGTTACAGGAACCCTGCACAGCCTTGTTTGTTCATTTGTTTTGTTCTTCCCCAAGACATGTAATCAGTGACCTTATGGGCAACCCTCCTATCAGAAATATATTATTTTCTCTACTGAATGGTGGCTCGTAAAGCAAATGTTCATACTCTCTTCTAGTCCATGTGAAAAAAACCAAACATATAACTTGTAGGTGTAATGCTTATGTAGTTTTCAAAAGGACACCAATGTTTTTTGCAGAAAACTGAACTCTGGTTTCACTGAACTATCAGGTGGGGCAGCTACTTTAGAATATGCTGAGAAAAGACTCATCCTAAATTAGTGCAAGCTTGGAGTATACAATTAATTGATAACTTCAGTCTCCTTTTATCTGCTATTTGGCATTTCTGACAATCATTATCACCTTTATATGCAGAATTTAGTATTTCTTATTGTATATGTTTATTTTAAAATGCTTTTGGAAGGTGCTGGTCTAATTTTTCCTAATCTAATTTAAATACAAATTATACGCATGCATGTGATGCTGTGTGTATGTAATTAAGTATCATTATATACTACATGAATCATTCAAAAATCCCTAGAGAGCCATTCCGCAATGTAAAGCGTGACTTATATTGAAAAGCCACCAAGTGACTTGTGGTTGTGTGATTGTTTGTACTTATGAAATCTCTTTTTGAATTGTAGGTCAACAGATTATGGGACAACGTATGAAAAACTGAATGATAAAGTTGGCCTGAAGACTATTTTGAGCTACTTGTATGTTTGTCCAACAAACAAGCGTAAGGTAAGTGATAATGTGGTTGGCTCATTTTGAATTTATGATGCAATTTTTGTCCTAGTGACCTCTGCCAGTTTCCTCAATATCTGTTACTATTTAAATGGCTGGAAACTCTCTCTTTCTGTTTCCCTTCTCTTGAATAAATATGTAGCTTTACCAAAATATAAGCCAACTTCTGCCACCTATACTACCTACTGTACTCTAGTGAGTATATGTTAACAAAAGATAATTGTTAAATGGATAGGCATAATAGGCATCTTGCATTTAATTGTTTGCTTACCTTCTGGATGGTGATGATTTTTTTTGTCTGAAAGAGGGAAACTCTGTAAAATGGAAGATATGCATCTACAGTGGCCAGATTGTATGAACATTATTTGTCTTTTAAGTGCTCCCAATAGTGAACTGAACAGGATTTGATAAATTCCTACAGAGAAAATGCCTTTCAAAGCCCAGAAGATTTTAATCATGCAAGCACCATACTGACTAACAATTTAATAAGAATTTATAACTTACATATATACGAAAGGAATCTGATGCTGCCTGTGAGACAATTTTCTGATAATTTTTTTTTAATTTGGAAGTATGAAATACGAAATGATGAGGCACGGCTCATAATGATGAGGAAGACTTGTTTCTCACATATGGTAGCAAACAATATTGTGTTTAAAGACTGTCCTTCACATACTGTTTAGAAAAGGGTTTAACTCCCATATTTGTTGATAGGTGGTTATTACTACTCGTGTTTTAGTGTGGAAACTAAGGAGTAGTTTAAATCATACTGAAATTACTAGCAGTTTCCTTTCATATTTCCTCATATGTTGGTCCAGAAAGAAAAAGAATGAAAATAAGATCAAAACATAATTAAATAAATGGCAATCGCGACACCATTGTCCTCTTGACTTATTAGCTGTGAGGCTGCACTGCACATGCAGTGGGTGGAAAGCCCAACTCCAGCTCTTTCCTCTACCAGAGGGAATATGAACCTGGCTAGAGTAGTTTTCTGTCCCTGTTTTCTGTCTTGGTTGGATAGTCTGGGTTATTCCAGGCAAAACTGAATTGCTCAGCAGCAAACGTTAGTGAAGACTCCCCTCTAAAGGAGGCTGTATATATTCAGGCAGCTGAGGTCCCTATGATGGTTTTTTCATTATGTTGAATCATTTATGTTTTCTTTAAGACAGACTGTGAAAGGAAGAGGAAGCTACCCTAAAGAGAGGAAAAAAATGCTTAGATTCCTTCTCTTGTAGTTCATGTTTAACTCTTTGTTCAAAAGAATCCAGCACTTCTAGGCAAGTCATTTGACCTTTTAATAAGTTATTCCTAGGATGATACAAATCGTGTCCTAATATGACCTAGTTTTTTGCCAATTGACTGTAAGTGAAGTCTGTACTACCAGCTGAAGCATAGGCATGTGACAGGGCATGCTTTATCTCACCTTCTGCTCTCCCACTTGAACATGTGAATAATATTTTGTTCATAACCAAGGAATCTTTCACTGATGTTCAAGGACTTTCTTCCTTCCCCTGGTAAAACACTGTTCGCAAACACTGCAAGATACAACTAGAGTGGACTTTTGGGGTTACATGTTCTACTTCCTTCTTACAGGCAGCTGCATCATGTGGTCCTAACAAGACAGCTATCAAGTGCTCTCTTAATGATATTCTGATTAATGGATTGTAGCTGTGGAATTCCAGTTCTTACCTCTTCTAATTAATTTAGGATTGCTGGAAGACCCTCAGAAAAAAAGAATTTGGCTACTCACTTGTGTTTGAAATGCCACCTGATTGATTTCTCATATCTACCTATGTTGCTATGATTATACAAGACTAGAAAAAAGGTGTAGGGATGGAGAGATAAATGATCTTAATTAAAACAAACAAGAAAAACTATGGGTTCAAGTCTCCTAATGAAAGTCAGGACTGGGATTAAATGGTTCCAAATTAGAAGACAGACGTCATCTCATTCCAGATGGCCCCTGTAGAAGATATGGAGATTTTCACTAGAAGCTAAAGAATGAAATTATCAGACCACTCAAATGTCCTTCAGGTTTGAGGTTTGAAAGGTTGATGTCCTGGCACGAGAACTGTCATATGGAGGGTATATATAATCAGGTCTGATGTTTGTTGGAGAATAATAATACTGTTCTCTAGAACTAAGAAGGGTTTTAGCTAGGTAAAATATGCATGATCCTTTAACTATTGTGGTGCAGAGAAAGCTAAGAAGAAAGTAAATGTTTTGTGAGATGTTAAGCCAATTTAAGTGCAGACTGGCTCTGAAAATTCTTCACCACCTCTGGCTGCACCTTCCCACTCCCTCCCTCGCACTGTCACCCTTGTTTGTGTAGCCATCTGGTGAGCTGGATCTCGAGGACTAATCTGCCTGAAAACTAATCCCTTTCCAGATCAAAAAACAAATAGATGAAAGGAAAAAGCTTTCAGGTGGAATGGTGGAACTGCCTGTTCTGGCAGTCGACTGCACTAAAGTTGGCCTATAATCAGTATGGGACAGTGCCAGCGGAAAGCTGCAACACCTGGGATGAAAGGACAGATATGAAGGTCTGTGATTGAATTTTCCAAAACTTATTTCAGCAGGAACAGAGTTAGGTCTGGAGGGAGAACTTTTGGAGGCCCTGTTTATGTTGTCTATTTCTCTAGAACATCAAGCCATTCCTCCAATAAATGTTCAACTTTAAGCACCTAGCCAGTCCCCCATGATTAAGAGAGCCTGGGGATGAGGGAGTGTAGAGTTGTATTATACTTTGTATTATACTTCTTCCACACTAAAATACTTTTGCAGTGAAAGCAAAAATACTAAAACTCTGGGTCTTAATCATACCTGCTATGAAATGGAAAGCAGAAGGAAACATATTTACAAATTTTTCCACCAAGAACATTTTCAGCAAAAGTCTATGGATCCTGAGACCTGACTTTCATACTAACACACCTCCAACCCCTAGCCCCCCTGAAATTCTGATAATACTGAGAGAAACTGGTTACTCTGAAAGTTGCATCTTGTTTCTCTAATGTGGGCAGGGTAAGTAGCTGCAGACATATTTTTTTTTTTTAAATGTAGCATTGAACTGCTCTAAAATCCATGAATTTTTTAACACTGATACTGTTTGTGTGAAGGGTTTATACACTGCTACAGTTAATACTGGGCAAATGCTAAGTGTGTTTTCCCTAAATATTTGTTATGTTGGTAAGTGATCTTTCTGACTGCACCTGCAACCTTCAATGTTCTTTGTTCTGCAAGACATGCCTTAGCAGAGGGAAAAGTCTTTTTCAGCAGTGGAAAAGAAATGGTGCATTTTTTTTATCTTGAAGCTATTGGACAAGAGACCTTGTTACAACAGTGATTCATTAGTGGGACCAACATGTACTTAACTTACTGAAGCTGCCTTATGAAAAAAAATCCTTTTAGCACATAGTTAACTTTTAGGAGTAGTCCCATTGAAACAGAAGGTAAATGTTGAACTTCGACTCAAGACCGATTGCTTCTCATGAAAAAAACAAATGTATCCTGTAAGAAGTCTTGTCTGTTCCTTGAAAAGCAGAACAGTTGGAACAATGAACTGTAAAATGCATGTAATTGGATTTAGTCAAATAATTAATAGATTTTTTCGTTTATTTCTGATGATTTTCACATTCTGAAAAAGAACAAACAGCAACATGTGTTGAAGAAATTGTTTGTTACAATTTATTTGCTCTTCTCCATCTAGAAAAAAAAATATCTATAAATACACAGGATTTGCAGAGCTTCCTACAATCCATGAATGCCAGTTTCTTTCTAAAAGCTTCCGACTTCCAATTCTTGTCTCTTTTATTGAACAAAATTAAATCCTTTAAGCAGACATTGCAGGCAATGTCATATTACAAAAGGGTACTTTGAAAATAAAAATGAGAACAAATTCAACCATTATTTACAATTTAAACTGATGACTTCTTGCTGTTGCTTGGTATTTTTCTGAATTACAGTATTTCTTAAGGAAATTACAGAAAATAGTGAGTAACGTGGCCATTTATAAACCCTGGCAATAAGAGGGGTGGAAACCATGTTTTTTTAGAATTCTCTCTGTTCACTGAATTACTGTATTACTTGGTCATGTGACTGACACAGATCAAAGGGAAAAAAGTTGTAACACATGGATATTGCCAAAGACACAGAGCCTGTTTGAGTATTTGTCAACAAGTCTCCAGAAGAGAATCTCCAATGTGCAATAAATCCCTAGGCTTAGGTATGTTAACATTGGTTTATTTGTTAGGTGCATAGAGCCTCTTGTGAGGGGAAATAAAATTATTTAAATGCTTCTACATGATGGAGTGTCTGGGAATAATTCACTGGTGCGTTAAGATTTAAACTAAAATAGAAATCCAAGTTGATATCTTGAAAATCACATTTTTGCAAAAGTTTGTCATTCACTTTCCTAGAAACTCACATGCATTAAGTTTTATAGTCTTTCTTTATAAAAGCCTTTCAGATAAGTTGCTTTTAAGCATCTCATGGGAAATCACAAACTTATGCAAATAAAAAGTGAATGGTAGTGGTGACTTTACAGGTGGTTTAACTAAAGGTTTTCTTGGACTCTGAAAGTGCTGCTGTCTGATTTAGACGCTGTGTCCTTGTACGCAGTACACCCTGCTCTTTACAAAAAGCCAGTTTGTGCAGCCCATTCCTTCTTTGTACTTTCAAACCCCTTGTATCAGTGTATCTCCAGTTAAGTAATAAAATGCTGGAGTGATAATATCTGCCAGCAACTATTATGCTATTAACAGGAATAGTGCATCAGATATTTCCTGTGGGTTTGAATTTTTGTGTTAGAGGTTTTTTTCTTGTTGTTGTTTTGTTTTCTCTCTCTCTTTCTGCAGGCTTGCCTTGAATTTTCCCTTTATTCCTCCAACTGTTCAGATTTTAATTGCTGTGTGGTACAGTGTCCTCTTTTCTTTCTCTCTAAAGATGAATGAATTGCAGATGCCTGTCTCTTTTATATTTCATAGTTACGATTAGAACCTTTCTTGCAGCATGTTAAGCACTGTCCTGTTGTGTGCATAGCTCCAAGATAATGGATATTTATTGTAAATATAATTGTGTAGGTTTCAATGCTGGCTAGATCCCAAACTACTTTAATTTCTATTAATGAATTTTAAATGAAAGGAACTGAAAGAAACAGTAGCCCAGCCTTCTGTTCTTTCTGGAATTGGGTGGTGGTGGTAGAGAAAATAGTTGGCCAATGTTTCTATCAGTGGAGACAGGAGAAGGTTTACCCTTATTAACTGAAATGGGAATGACTAAGTGCTACTTTGTGTCCTGTGCTATTAAAAGAGTTTGCTTCAGTGATATTCTGGTTTTGGAAGGTAAACTGCATCCTTTGTACTGGCCCTTGCACCTACTCTCCTGAGGGTTGAGGAAAATGTCTGTGGAGATGAGCAGCTCCACCTGACATTGCTGCTTCTCTAGAAGCTGCTACCCTCACTTTCTGAAATCAGATTTGGAACACTTCTAAAAATTCTATCTCTGACCTCTCTCACCATGGAAGCTTTCAGAAGTTTGATATGATGACAGGTCTCAATTTTTTTACTCAAGGAAAACCAGTTATTTCCAATGGTGTCCTCTTTGTAGGCCTCTATAAAACTTAGTATGAAGATTATCGGTTTATATTGGAGAGGTTAGAACTCGGCACAGCTCTAAGTACAACTCACTGTATATTGAGCCAGATCTTGTGCCTGTCAAGGGCTGTCATCCTTAGCAAATTAGGCACAGTGGGAGACCCAGGATCTACAGTTGATCAGCCATGCCAGTAGCCCAAATTGCTCTTGCAGTCCACTCCTGCAGGGGTAAAATCAATTATTCTGTTACTCTTTCCCTTTTAATTTGAAAGGAAAAGTCCTTGTTAGCTGCAGGCTGTGAGTGCAGCCTTCAAAGAGACAATCATAAGAGACCAAAAAATGCATTGTCTCGACAGATGTGAAGGGTGGTTGGTTAGTTTGTTTTGTTTGGTTGGTTTTTTAAATGATGTAGTCCCCAGGAGATTTCAAAAAAATATTTAATGAAAGTATTTTCTTACCTTTTGAAACAGAGGAACTACATTGTACTGAAGTGTTTTACAAACTGAAATATAAATTTCATTAAATGAAAACAACTGTTTGGATTAAACTCTGTGTAACTTAGGGAGGTCTACAAAGAAGCCCCTAGATTTGTTTTAAACGTATCCTACACTATGACCACAGATAATGATTTTTCATACCCTCATCTTTTATTTCAGAGAGAATATTTTGGAGAAAGGGAGTCACGAGAATAAGTGTGTGTGTGTGTGTGTTGGGTGATTCAGTGCACTTCTGATAACACTATACACATGTAAGCACTTCACTACCCACAGGAAGAGTGATGTCTCACCCCTCAAAATAAGAAATTTTCCATTTTCTACAGTTCAGCAGTAATGATGGAATAAATCTACTGCTATTATAAGCCACTGTCTGTGGTGCCTGGAAAGTCTTACCACCTATATCCTTAGATCCTATAATACATATATTACAGTTTTCACTTCTGCTTGTAATAGTCAAGACTAATGCTTTTACCTGTGCACCAGATAATCAAGTATAGACTTGATTTCCATGTCAGAAGACTGCCTTTTCTGCCTCCCACCCAGTATGAAAACAAGGATAAAGCCAAATTGTTGTGTTTTTTTCTTTTTTTTATTAGCTTAGAAAGGTAGATTGTTCCTCATATCTTTTGGATATGATCTCACACAGCTGCAGTTCAGTAGAGTTTCACTGGAGTCAATGAAGACCTGTAAAGTGGCATTGAGTGAAGAGCTAGTGCTGTATTGTTAGTCTTTAATACTGAGTTTATGGGAAACCAATAATTAACAAGTATTTAGTCCATGTTAACAAAGTGAAGGCAGTCTCATCTTTCAAAGTGAATATTTTGGATTTTGAAGTGTCAGCATTGAAGAGGCAACGTTCACTATCAAACTTTCTGATTTATGGCTATAGTATATGACAGCTCTCACAATAGCCATTACACACAAAGCCCTTGCCGTTATTCAACATCCATATCTCTTCTTGGATATGAAGTGAAATCAAAGCCCATTTATTACGCTGCTGCTCTTGTAAGCCTATCAAAAATAGTGGCAGTTTTGACATTTTCCCACTCAGAGTAGTACTACAGCATACTGTTGTATCTTACAGAAGGCTCTGAGGGCACACTGAGGGGTGAAACTAATGATAGGGAACTATGAGCCACTGAATTCAGCTTTAGAGCTAAGATTCACCCAGACTGAGGAGGGTTTCAAACGTGTTCTTTCTATTCTGACTCTGAGCTCTGTTTTCTACAAGCTGGACAGTTAAAATTTATGCGAGATAATCTCTTGTTGAATGTCCTTCAATTTTTTTATCCTTTATTAATTTCTCTCTGTCTTACCAAATATCCTGGAACAGATGATATCCTTTTTGGCAAGGAAGGATATATGGCAGCAGCTTAGAGAGCAGAGGAATTATATGTTGTTAATTGCAGCCCAAATACAGGCAGCTGGGACTGATGGTAGTGCAAGAATGTGTCTAACTATAGAGCAGACCTGTCTTATTGTCAAAATTGTAGCTCCATCCATTTCCATAAGTAAGACAGGCTGTTTAAACCAGGAAAAAAGCCAGTTGCCATAACATTGGTTTCTTTTTTTTTTTTCTATGAAAAACTGGCCCCAAGCAGTTGAAAATCAGCTTGTTCAGTATCCTATAAAGTTGGACTAAAAATATGCACAACAGGGTTGCTTTCATTTACCTTCTGGATTTTAAGCCATTAAAGATGCATACCTAAATCTCAATTTCATATCATTTCACTGCTGTGTTGTGGTAGGAGCATACTTCTTTGGTCATGAAATGTGGAAATTGTATATTGCTTCAGAAGTTGGCCTTAGAGGGGAAAATAGCATGATACTGTGGCATAAACATAAGATGGCTGTTTGTTGGGGATTGGAACTGATAAGGTAAAAAAATAAATGTATGAATATTGACCACAGGAGCTCTGAACTCAACCCTCCCTTGCCAGGCCTGCAACAAAGTCATAAGTAGTATCTGTTAACTAGCAGATATGTAATCTGTAGGGCATGTATACCAGCAGATTGCAAATGCTCATTCCTTCTGCAGTTCAAATATGTTGCTATGAAGAAATTAATGACTAAACGACAGAATCCTTGAGTGTTACACCTTCTGTCTAGCTGTAATTGAAGTACATGGAGAAAGAAGTGAGGAAAATAAAGAAAAATAATCTTGATTTTGAAACTTCTGATTAATAAATGCTGGTAAATGCCGAGGGAGGGGAATGATGGCAAAGATGAATGGATGTAATTAGAAAGTTGTCTACTTCTAAGAAAATGTAGAATTTGACTTGTATGCAGATAGCATGAGAATTAGAGACCAACAAGTGGTGACTCATGCATCATATAGAGAGTAACAGCTCATTGTGGAACAGCCAAACTTCTTGGAGAAAGCGAGAATAATTAATTGTCTGGTATGGAAAAGATATTGCAAAAACTGTAGATATACTTTTTCCTTTTAGTGCTACTAAGTGAAAGGTTTAGATTTCTTGTTGCAGGGACAAAGAGACTTCCCAGAGCTAGAAGGGGGAAAAAAAAATGTCACAGATAACACAAACCAGAGAATTCAAGGGTCAAAACTTACTGAAAATAAGGCACTGTAATCCATATTTTTTGTCTCTTCAGTCTTTTGTTTTCCATCTCTATACCTCTCATTAGTAGCAAAAAAAGGAATTAAAACATTTAGGAAGAGCATATGATTTTGGGAGCAAGCAAAATACAGTGCTTACTACAGCTTGGAGAACAATGGCATAGAGAAGCTGGGGTTAATAACACACAGAATTATTCTTCTGTTTACCATGACTCTCCTTTCAGCTGAGTACAGAACTCGCATGAATTTGCACTAACCCAGTTTTCCTGTGGACGAGTCTCTTCTATCATGCAGTACTGAATTGTGGTCAATGGTTCTTTACCTTTAAAGGTAGGATTGTTATTTAGAGATAAGTGACAGCAAATGAGAGAAAGCTGTAGAGGAAGTGTCACACTGATAATGACAATAATTGGAGACAGTCCTGAGTGCAGTGTAGACACAGACATAAACTGAGTAGACCAAATTATGTTCATGGAGTTCTTGCTATGTACTCTAATACAATGGATCAAGCCCTAGACTACTGTTTCCCAAGTGTTTTTTCACCAATAGGGAAAGGGTTATCAGACCATGGTGAATGTTTGGAGCACACTAATGCCTTCACAGTGTTCTTCTGTATGTTCTCCAAGAAGGATGTGAGAATTTGGAAGTTAATTTTGAGTGTGGCCAACTGTTCCCATAAATTTGAGGAGGCAATATAGTGTTTTGTTGCTTTTTCTTATACTGCCAGTGCAGTTAAAAAACTGGAGGTGGTGGAATATTTTCAAAAGATAAGAAATGTTTAAATTAACATATTATTTGACAAGAAATAATCAAATTTACAAAGTGTTCTATTGCATATAGAACATTATGAATAATGGATTTTGCTATTTAGAGAGAGAAAAAATTCATATTGATTGAAAGCACTTATTCCTATTAATTATTTTTTTTTCTGCTGAGGTCAGCCAAAGATTTTCTGTCTTGAGGAGATTAATGTTAAATTGCCAAAGTTTTTGGGGTGAAAAGCTAAAATTTTTTTTAAAGGCTTCCCCTTCTAAATTCTTAAGAGATTTACCAAGATAACTCCTGCTGAAAACAATGGAGCTTAAAATTGATACTTTAATTACATTCTTAATCACTTTGCTGATTCCTTAGTTGTTAGAAGTCTGCCTTTAATAGTTTCAATACAGTAAACCACTGAATTCTCCTGTGCACATATGTATTTAGGTCTCTGTATGCCTCTGTGTAAACATAAAATCTCTTCACAGTCTCCATTCCAATATATCTAATTCCTCATCAGCAGAAATAAGGAGAATTAAAAGGGAATTCAGTGGACAACAGATGACAATGGAAAAAAGAGGAGAGGATAATACTAGATACTAAAATTTAAACAAGTTATGATAGCTGAGCAATTTAGATGTAGCAAAAACTTTCAGACGTTAGTCCCTCTTCAGGAATATGCACGAAGAAACATGAGAATAAACTGTGATCTGGTCCTTGCATCCCAAATTCCTTATGTGCAGGCTTTTCTCAGGGTTTTTTCTCTCCTGTTGAATGATGAGATGCTTATATGCTTGTATCAATATTTTTTCCCACACAGACCAAAGATACAGATAGAAAACCAGCAGAATATATTCTTCATGAACCTGCACAGTTAACAGAAACTGCCTCATTATTTGATGACTAATCTTGCTTCAAAATTAGGAGGTATATCTTCAGCAGACAAGATTAAAAAAAAAATCATCTCTGTTTTAGGGCTCCATCGCACAGCAAATTGAAAAGAATTTGAACATTATTTTGGTATATTGTTTTTGTTTTTTTTTCAGCCAGAATAGGTTTTAGAGAATGGAAGTATTTAGCCTTGAGCACGTGGTGTGATTGCTGGGCTCTTAGTCTTTTGCTTACAAGTTCAACACTTTCTGTGAACTCTTCTCTTGAGCATGTTGTTTACTGTGGATGTAGCTTTCTGGTGAAGACTCTCCACTAGAAGTCGTTCTTTAATAACAGGCATGGCAATGGGTTTCCAGCTGTTTCTAGACATCATGCAGGATTGAGAACTTAATATCATATTATTGTGACTCATTCTTCTGCCTCAAGCCCGGGCCTATTCGTTGTGACTGCACCCTCCCTGGCAGTGTTCAAGACCAGGTTGGATGGGGCTTTGAGTAACCTGGTCTAGTGGGAGGTGTCCTTGCCCATGGCAGGGGATTTTGAACTAGATGATCTTTAAGGCCCCTTTCAACTCAAACCATTCTGTGATTCTAAGAAATATTGAGTCCTAGTTTAGGAATGAGATCAGGTATATGTTGTGCTAAATTCATAAATTAATCAGCTGCAAATACAAGAACTGAAGACAGGAGTTTGGTTGAAATTCCAGCCACAAAATCATGTTTTCATGAAATTCTGGAAAACCTGATCTCCTTTTATACCATTCCCAAATTGTGTCCCATCCATGCAAGTTTGCGCCTTTCATTTGTATTGTTAGAAATAAATGTTTTCACCACAAAAAAAAGAGCGAAAAGGAGAGAAGAAACATTGTTCAAAGGCTGCTTGGGAGAAGAGTAGCGCTAGGCTATTGGAGAGGGATAAAAGAAGAGTAAGTCAGTCATCCAATGTAACAGTGGGCAAAGTTCCTAAGTTATCTGCTGCCTCTGTGTGTCTAACACCAGTGTGAACTGCAATATTCCTTTTTTATCTTGAAAATAAATAAATTTCTTCCACACCCTATGAAATATGTCTGGAATTTTGAACCTTGGAGCTGAGCTGTCTTCCAAGTCATGTCCCTTGTTAAAGTGTTTCACCATTCTCTCTTTATAATACTTCTACCAGCAAAGCTCTTCTGTATGTTCCAGGATGCCAAACCTTTCCTTTTGCTAATGTTTCAAGTGTGTTACTGACATTTACAAGCTCTCACAGGAGCATTCAGTCAATTACCACCAAAGACTCCCATTGTCCCAAGGAGACTGACCTTTCCCCTTGGACACCAATTAAAATCTATTACTTTTATTCCCATAGTGCTTGATGTAATTGGAGCTCTGGCTCTTTGCCAGCTAGAACTTCTTGGGTTTTAATCTCCTTTTCTTTATTACTGAAACTTTGCTAAAGGTAGCAAGAGGGAAAATTCCAAAACATGTGTAGATACTTTGGGGAAAACAACATTATTTTAATGAAGCTTTTAAATTAATCTCTGTTTCACTTGTCATCAGGAGTACAAGAAAAATCCAGGTGAAAGAATAGATGTTTCACATGACAGCATGGCATGCTTTCTTCCTTTTTTTGTTTCTTCCTTCAGCTAATGTGCTCCAATTATTCTTCAGCAGAGATTTGCCAGCAACTGAAGGATAAACATGCAGTGGGCCTTGTTTTAGTACTTAACTACTAGTTGAGTACTATGCTCTGAAAGTTGAGGGGAGAAAAGTGGATAGTTGTGTACCTGTCAAGTGTCTTGAGCCTCAAGGCCTGCTCTTTCTTGTGTTACAAACTACTAAAAAAAGACTGTAAATACTGCATTACTAGTAACAAAGCTGCATATTGTGGTTAAAATTCTTGCTGTAAAAGTATACTCTTGTGTTTATTAAGTCTTTCCATCAATGTATGCTTCCTTTTTCAGTTGGAATTTGTGAGGGTAAAAGTGACTGCTGATCGAGAATGAAGGGTTTTTACTCTATTGAAGATCACAGAATCACAGAGTGTTAGGAGTTGGAAGGGACCTCGAAGGATCATCCAGTTCTACCCCCCTGCCAGAGCAGGACAACCTAGAGCAGGTCACACAGGAATACATCCAGTCAGGGTTTGAATGTCTCCAGAGGAGGAGACTCCACAACCTCTCTGGGCAGCCTGGTCCAATGCTGTGTCACTCTCACAGTGAAATGTTCTTCCTTATGGTCCTCCTATGTTCCAACTTGCACCCATTCACCCTTGTCCTGTTACTGGACATCACTGAGAAGAGCCTGTTTCCATCCTCCTGACACTCACCCTTTACATAGAGAAGTCACAGGTGGTTCTAGGAATGTGTGTGAGTAAGACCAAGAATGAATTTTTCTTTGTGTACAAAACTCTGTGTGGTACCTTATCTAACCAGAATTATGCACAATGTTTTTCCTGGGTCTATGTTCTTCCTTTAGTGGAACTTGACGAAACATTAAGTTTCCTTCCTTGTGACTTGAAATTGTACTTTTTTTACCTCACTAGATGGGATTTAAATGAACCAAACCTGTGAACAGCCACTGAGTAGCTTCACTGTTGAGAAGGACCGTTCTTCCCTGATCCAAGGAGTTGCTTGTGCATTTTGGTTTTACATGTACCTTTTATCTTAAGGTTTCCATCTCTCTGCTAATTCAGAGAACCACTTTTCTGCGACAGTCCTTTACACCATTCTGGACTTCTAATGCTCTTTCTTTGTGTTTGTTTGCTTTTTCCAGTTCCAGAAGATTGTTTTAGGTATGAATCAGACTTGAGATTGATTTTTATGTCTAATAAACCTGGGAAAATAAAACTTTCTGAACTGGGGCTGAATTAACTGCAGGAACAGATTTGTCAAGTCCTATATACTATTTCATATATTATGGGGAAAATAAAAATATCAAAAGGTAAAAATAAAAAGGATTTTATGGAAGAGTTTGAAATTTCTCTAGGATAAACCGAAAGTCATACCTATTTCCTTTTATTTTTTCCTGCTCATCTTAAGAGGTAAGTAAGATTATGATTTAGGAGGCAACCCTCAGGGTTGAAAGCAAACTTTGTCATTTGAAGCCTGCAGGAAGCAACTAGGTTTGTGTGATAAAGAGGCAGTTTATCATCTGTGCCATTATGTGCTTTAACATTACAAGTCCAAAGTAACACCAGTTAATTATTAAGTCTTTTTATATGAGGATAAAAGCAACCTTGATTCATTATAGCCAAACATAAGGAGAAACAGAATATTGAAGCTTTCCGGTATTCAGGCTTTCTTGAGAATGCTAACAGATAGAACTTACCTCAGCCTTTTTGCTTGCTAAAAAGTTGCCTTCATAGCTGAAGAGAACTATTGAAGATGATAGTGGAATTAAAAAAAAAAGTCCAAGAACCTCTTTCTAAAGAACAATAATAGAACAAAATATATCATAGGCTTTATGGGGTTGAGTAGCACCTAACCTGAGGTTATTGTTGTTTAAAGAATGTTTGACTTCGGCCTGAAGCTTGTAATCACATTTTTGTTAGTGAATCTGTGTCTTCGCCTTCTGTAAGACTTTCTCGCTGGGTTAGTCTGAGTTTGGAGTTCTGTTTCACTTCCACATCATTTTCTCTGACAGCAAGCTATTGCTCTGACAGCTAGGAAAAGCCGTGTGTAACAGTTCTCTGGAAACAACTGCCTTACTCTGAGAAATCTCTCACCCTGTCTTTTACACTGTAAATTCTGGCAGGAAGCTGCGTTAGGAGGGAGGTAGCAGATACTAGAGGTTTGGACTCGGCACCTGAGTTCATGCCATACTAAGACAGATAATTCCATTAAAGCGTTTTTAAATGTCATAGGAGTGTATGTACCATTTTCCTGATTTTGCAGGCAGTCTGAAAAGTAACCGAAGCATGTGAAATTGCCTTGTATATCCCAATGAGCTATTAATTCTCGTTCTAAGTAATCAAAAAGTCCCCCTTCAGTTTTAACTTTATCATGAGTGTTGGTATATGCTATTAACCCATTAGCTGTTCAGATCAAGGCTGTGGTTACAGGTGCAAAGGGTAGGAATAAAAGAAAAGAAGAAATTGTTGCAAAGCACTAGCAGTTATGAGTAAAGAGGTTAGTGAAAAATGCCTATGGTGGCTAGGAAATTTCTGGGGAGTATTCCAGATTCCAACGTTTGTCCACTTCTTGGTCTGTTTCTGTGATATTAGAACCACTAAAATAATGCTGCATACACTAGTTCTCATGTAAGGATGGATGCCTCTTCAGTCAGTGTCTTTCAAGAATAAGTCCAAGCCCACTCTAAGGGTGAGATCTGCAAACATGCTGAGCGTGTGCTAAAAGGAAACTTAGGGAATAAGCAAACCAATTCTTTGTCTGGGCCTCGGGGTTCCCTTGCTTTCAGTGGGGATGGTCTAAGCTAATAGCAGGTGATTGATCATCATCAGGGAGCTCCCTGATGACATTGTAGATATGGCCAAATCTCTATATAGTTATAACTTGCTGGGGCACCTCCATCACAAAATCACCTGTGGGTTGATGAGGAGGATCCCAATGTGACTAAAGCTTAGGCTTCAAGTATGTCTCTCTTGAAGCTGACATCTACAAGTGATAGGCTGGCACAGCCCAAGGTAGCTTTCAGCTAATTCAGCCACCACAAAAAGGTGCATAGACTTCAACATGGGTTTACAAGACCCTGTGAGGAACTTAGAGTGCTTTCCTTCTGTGGCTAAAACTTGTGTCACTGCATCATAACTGAAGTCACTATTCAACTTAACTGAATTACATTAATACCTGTAGGAGTCTTACCTTGCCAAAGCAAAGGGGAGGTGACTGTGTAAGAATTTTTAATAATCTGGGTTTATTTCTTTACCTGCTTCCCAACTTGATGTGTAACTTTGAAAAAGCTGTATTGATGCTTTGCAACTGGCAGTGCTCGCTCTTGACCTGCAAAACAAATGTATTTCAGTGAGAAATTCTCAGAGTTTCTTAGAGTGAGGTGCTGTGTAAGTGCAAACAGATTTTATTAATAATCAATTCATGTGCATAATGAAAATAAATAGTTTTCCACTTTAAAGCAGGTTATATTATTCAATATATCTAAATTACAGCCACAGTGCAACTGCATGCATGTTTGGAATTATATGAATAGGTGCTATGTTACACTATATACTCTCGTACATTATTGCTTTGTGAGAGATATACAGTCTGTACCACTCGAGATGAGAAGAACATGTCTTTCAGTAAAAAGACATTTCCTAGGCTAGATGCACTAATATTTTATGAAAAAGTGAATAAGTGTAGCAGATTCATCAGAAGGATAATGAGAAAACATTATTTTTGCTGGGATGGATGATAGTTTAAAAAATAAAAATCAACCTATTGAACAGCATCTCTGTAGGTTTTCTGCTTTCAGATTCGAAGCAATGAAAGGGCTGTTCTCTCATTAAAATGCAAAACCTCAGGAAAAACCCAAATGTCTCATCCTTTTGAAAAATCCATCCCTAAATGTCATAAAATATTACTCAGTAATCCGTCAAGTCATTCACACTGAAGGCTACTGGGGTCCAGTTTGAGTTTAATCTAAAGTGGAATTAGTCCACGTGTTTCTTCCTTCTGGGTCAGACTTTCATCCCACGTGGGTTCTTTCCCTGGGGTTGTCCAGGAATAGGGTGGTCATGATCAGAGACAGCATTAATGATGATGAATGTACAATTGGAGAAGTGATTGTAAGAGGCACAGAGGGTCAGGCAGGTACCCAACTCTCAGCAAGTGCCTTCCATGAATATTCTTAATATGCAAGTCTCCTTTTTAGTGTGTTTCAATCCAGATAAAATGTTACACCTTGCTGATTTGTGGAGAGCAACATCTGGAAAGAGCCCCTTTCCCCCCTTAATCTGTATTTGTAATTGCCTTAGTCAATAGCAGGTGGACATGGTTTTTTAGCTATCTTTGGTGCTTTGACATCCCAAATGAACAATGAATCTCTCTGAACTAGATTGACAGTCTTATGCATGACTACACAGGAGCATATCTTCCTTCCTCCTCTCCACTGTACTTGTACATCAGCCTGGTCAGGGGTAGTGTCTGGCACCAGGAAAATCAGTTAACCTGTGAATAGTTTGGCATGGAAAGATGCCACAATCTTCATTGTCCTTTTAGCTCTTTGCATCAAATTAATAACAAGGAGTTCATTGACTACCAAGTGCAGTCTGTGCTCTGACTGGCACATGCATAGTAGAGATTCAGACCCCATCCCAAATTATTTCATGGGAACCATCGAACAATGACTGGAGAATGACTGCTCTCGGCACTCTCGATGTTGGAGTTATTCTTGAGTACTACCCACTGTTGTTAGCTCCAAAATCCTTTTATTCAAGTTCTTAAAACTATTCTTCTCTTTCCAGCCTCTCTTTCAACCATGCTTTTTGGAAAGTGCCCATCCCACCACATTGGTTCTAAAGCTCATTTTCAGTACCAGAGTTCTATGAAGGCATCACAGATCATAAGTTTAGTTTAAATTGACCAAGCGAAGTGTGGAAGTTACATCATTAGCTAGACTAATAACCTGTATAAGATTGTCTTTTTCTTCATGATTCCCTCCTTTTCTGCAACTCCCTGCATCCCTTTAGCATAAGAGCAAATAAAGCTTCAAACCTCACATTTTCCAGACAAAGATGACAACTGTCCTCCAGGCCTTGCTTACCCAGTTGTGTGTCCATTCTGTTTTCCTTCTCAGTGGCCTTGGGTATTTTCCTTTGAAAGCAAGGGAGAAATCTTGGCATAGTTCAGGGAACACAGAGAAGAAAAAAAAAGCCCAGTTTTTTTTGTGCAATTGGCTTCTTTTGCTCTTAATGGCTAATTGCTCTCTCTTCAAAGACTTGCCAAAAAAAAAAAAAAAGGGAGAGAACTGAGCTATAGCTCATCACTGCTCCATTGTGACTGTCACTTTTGAAAATTTCCCCAAGTAGCAAAAGCATTTAAAAGGGGCTTGGCACTGAGCAGCCAGCACTGCTGGCATGCGACAAATTGTGCTGCTGTTTAGACAAACAAGCTGGGGTTAGAGAGTGCTCTGTGGGGTGAGAACGTGCATTTGTGAGGGTAGAAGTGTTTGATGGTCTGTGCTGTGCGTTTGTTTCCATATTTGCTTACATGTGGACTAGGAAGACTCAAAAACTAATAACAAGCAGGTTTTAAATTGAAAAGAGTTGTTCAAAATGTCTGTAGGTTAGAGTTCTCTGAAAGACTTTTAACTGTTCATTCTTTTTTGATCAGTGGTGTTTTCCCCCAAAAAACCACACACAAACACATGAAAGCAGATCTGAAAACACCTGTAGCCAGTCTTAGATGGTATAAGCTAACAATGCGAAGCATTTTATGGACTAATTTTTTAAATCAGTATGTTAAAAGATTGCTTCATCTGCTTCTGAAATTAGATTTTTGTCAGTATTTTTAGAGGATTTCTTTTTTATAAGACTTCTTTTTTAGAAGAGGGAAGGCAGGGAAGATGAAAAATATTGCTTTTCCAAGGATGGCACAGTATTTGGGAAAGATGACTTCAGTGCAGAATAGAAATAGTAATTAAAATAGGGGAAAAAAGGAATCTGTTGGGAAAGATAATCCTAAGGAAAGAGAGAATGTCACATCCCAAGCCTTTGGAGTGTGTACATTATAGATTTTGCACAGTGTAGACGCATTCAATGATAACCAGGCTGGCTTTTCTAAAGGTGGGAAAAAAGCGAAGGATTTTAGATACTTCCTTCTGATGAAGATAAGTTTTCTTTTTAAATTATTAACATTTCTAATAAGCAGTGAAATAAAAATAAACAAAAAAGTCTCTATTTCCTTTCTCAATTGTACCTGAAATATATCTTCTTCTAGGGCAGAACATATTTGGGCCTATGTAACAATATGTGGTAAAGCTGTAAAAATGTTTGTGAGGAAAGGAAGAAGGAAATAATCTCTTTCTGAAGCTGCAGGGGAAATTTAGGCAGAGAGAACGTAATTAGCCAAGCTAAAAAATGCCTGAGAGAACAGAATTTTCCAGCATTGTTCCTGTACAGTGTTTTGACAGCTTTAATGAATGCAAGTGGTCAGCACAGTAGTTTTAAGTATAGTCTGGAAGCCTGCAGTAAAAAACACAAATCCCAACCAACCAACCCAATAACTGCAACAAATGTAGTGGTACTTTCCTGGGGAGGGGTCTTCATTTTAGTATTTGTCATAAATATGTAATCCACAGCTGCTATATCTGGGGAGTGTAAGTATATTTTCCAGTCAATTCAAAGGGTAATCTGCTTATATTTTGGCGTTCAGTTAGTAAAAGCATACGTTGAGTCTTAAAAGCTTCATTTAGGTAGGACTTTGCATATGTGAGTGAAACTACTCTTCATGTACATGCCAAAGTTATTCCAGATTCAGGAACATAAAGAAGGGAGGCTTCATCTCTGCTACTCCACCACCCTGAGGTGACCTTGCTTCTTGCAGTATTAAGAATATGCCCGTTTAAAAACTGTTTGTTCTGTGGCCCTGAAATGTCCCTATAATACGTAGGAATGTCACGTAATAATATATGTTAAAGTAGCTACAATGAAGAGTAGGATAGGAAATCAGAAAAAAGCAAAAAGGAATAAGAAAACCCAACGTTCTTCATGCAAAAAGATTTTATTATTAGACAACAGTCCTGTTAAGGTGAGTAATAACCAGAATAATTAACAGGTTTTGCTCTGATATTAATTGTGAATATAGCTGGAGTAATTTAAAAATGTAAATGTGATTATCATGTTAAACAAGATCCTTCTACCCTGCCTAAATCATAGTTACTAATTCAGTACAATATTAAGATCTTTGGTGAAAATAAGAACAAGGTCCATTATAAATTCAAAATAAGGGTGTAAAGAGAAGAGCACTAAGTGATTTGGAATGAAAACTTGGAAAAAAAGAATACAAGCCTGTCCTGGAAATCATTTACAAGCTTTTAAATGCAAATATATCAAAGCTTTTCATAAGCCATGGACCTGATTTTTAATCACTATTCCACTGATTGAGTACCAGCCACATAGGCTCTCACTTGGTTGACATTCATTTTACTAGGCTTAGATCTTGATCCAAAATCTACTGAAGTCAATAAAAAGATTCACTTAGAATGCAAGATTAAATTAATCTTATTAGTATGTCAGAAGAGCTTCCCCTTACAGTATCCCACCATTGCAGTGTTACCATCCCATAAGTGTACCAAAGATTTTTTTTTTTTTTACTGCATGAAATACCATTATTTGGATGAGAGGTTACTCTATTGTTATAAAGTACCCCAGGATTTTTTTTTAATAAACTATAAAGCAGATAAATGCTTTTCTTTATTTTTTTTCCAAAAAGGGATAATATATTCTGCCTTAGAGGTCTAATGCTTTCATTTTAGACGGTAACTAATCTAATCATGAGGAATTTTAGTCAAGTGGGCTGTGATTTATTTTTTTTAAAATTCCATCCATGAAAGAATTTTATTATTGATTTGTTTCTTCATTCTATAATGAGAGTGAAGAACGTTTGCCATCCTGGAATCTTCCTCAGGAGTGATGCTGGAACATCAACAGCCCTAACACCTACTGTTGGTCCAGAAGGCATGCCAAGGAGCTGGATTGGTGGATGTGAGCTAGCTAGATGGGTGGCAGAAGTTACCTGCCAGTTTGCTAAAAAGGGATGTTTAAGATTTAGGCTTTTGTAGACTTCCTAAGAGAACTTGAGCAGTAGCAGTTTGAGTGATGTTCTTGGGACTTTTAGACCTCTGGGTCAGCAGGTGGCCATGCGAAGATGCCAAGACTCTTGATGTATCAGTATAGCAGCTCCAAGTGTGTCTGCTTTTTGTCATTATTTTTACCCTTTTCTGTCCCTTGGGTCCTAATCAAGATTTTCCCTGGGCTGCCCATTGATAAACCATCTTTTGACAGTGAATGTTCTATTGCTCTATGGTATGCTGAATTTCACCTGTCAGGAAAGTCTGAAATCTGAGTATCCACTGATTCTAGTAACAGAAAATGCCAGTTAAAATGACTGCTAACAATTTACCCAGTGCATTCTAGAGATAGATGCAAGTAAAGCATTATACTGATCAAAAATACACACGTACATACATATAGGCGTGCAATCAAACATATATAGGTATATATGTACCAGAGAATGGATGGATTTCTGTGTCCTAGTGACCAACTATCCTGGCCCTCTGAGTCGTATATCAAATTTTCATCCCACAGACATTACAGAGTAGAGGAGAGGGAACCTCTGGGATGGTTTTGTGCTTGTGAGTTTGGTAATGGCTCCCAGTCATGGCAGCAGATGAGATCCAAATGTATTATCCTGCTTGCTACTGTTCTGCTTTACCATTGACTTCATTTGTGCCTTTTGTGAAGTCACTGAAGTCAGGATCTGTAAAGGTCTATACATACCTTGCTTCTCTGGCTTCACAAGAGTTAGACAGGAGCTGGATTCCTTCTTTCCTTCTTTCCTTTACAGTCTGGGCCAAAGTCTGATGCCAGTCTGAATTTCTGAAAAGGGGATACATAGGTGGAAAATGTTCTGAAGGTCTTCTCGTTTCTTCTCTCTTCTCAGGGTTTGGGAACCGTAGCTTTTCTCACCAGAGTTGTGTAGCAAAATGTTAACAGCTAGTAGCTACTCAGATACTGCTGTAACAAATGGATATATTAATAGATACATATAGCTGTATTCTTTAGCATTAATTTAGTAGTGGTTTGCCTGCATTCACCCACACTCAGGTACTCTTTTGACACTGAATCCTACTCCTTTCTGGCTTCTCCTTCATTGCTGCAGAGTGAGCCATGTGCTTGATGCTCTGAACCAGCAAACCTCAGTCGTCTGCCTTGCTGATTTCTAAGTAAGTCACTGCAAGTGCCAGTCCACGGGGACACTGAGTCCTTTTCTGTGAATCAGGATTTATTTGCTTTTGAAGTGTTAATACTAGAGAGGAGAAGATGTCTTCATCAGCTGCCTTAAGGAAGTCATTTACTATTTTAATATGTTGCTATGGATTAAGAGGACTGCTGAAGGGCAGAATGGCAACCTTTGATCCAGATGACTGGCTCTATAGGTGGTGGTCATTAGAAAGGAGAAACAGCCCCATCCATCCTGTGACTCCAGCTGCAGGGAGCCATAAAGCTGGTTTATATCAGGCCAGGTTTTCTATGCAGGTTGTGTCAAAGCTTGGCTAATTCGTTTTACATTTCTTTTTGTAACATGCTGCTTTTCCTAGTTGTGTACAGGGCTAATGCTCTTATTCAGGCTTTCAGCACCTCATGTCTCAATTATTACAGTGTCCTTTCTCCTGGCCCTGACAAATGTGGCATGGCCATCTCTGATTCATTCAGAATGCAGCTGCAGAAACCAGACACCTGGCTTTCAGCCTCAGTTGTATGATACATCTTTTTGAAATTCTCCCCAGCTTATTACACTAAAAACAGGGCTGCTGGCCTTCACTTTCCAGATCTTTGCCATACCTCACTACGCTTTAGGAGGTTGTCTGTGGCCTCTGATTTACCTGTGATGCTAGTCTCCACTTCTGCTTGTAATTTTTTTGATTAAATGACTTTATATGGTTTCTCAGTGTGCCCATCATGCATGGGAGGAGATGCTTTCAAGGGAACATCCACTACCCCATGCTAATACTTTCCTTAAATAAAAGAGGATTTTGTGGTTTCCTTTTTCTTCTGTCATTCGCACAGAAGCTTGATCATAGTTGAGGTTGAACTCACTTTCAGCTGCCTTTAGTTTGTACCTTTACAGGTATTGTAGTTTGTAGTTCTCTGTGGGAAAGACCACTGTTGATGTTTGCATGTTAATTAGAGCAACAGACTGCTGGACTGGGATTGGGCTGCCGAGGTGCTGAGTTAACACAAGTAATAATGAAGTAGTTGGAAAGAGCTATATGAAGTAGTGGAGCAGAGACTCATCTGTCTGCTGGAACAAAAACAATAAGAAAAAAAATATTATAAAAGTGAAGGAACCAGAGGAAGAAAGAAATGAAAGGTCGAGGTGAGGGAGGGATTGAGAGGATTAGCAAGAGGGGATTTACAGAATCACAGGTAGGGGGTTCTTGCAAATCAAGTTATTTTTTTTGTTTGATGGGTACACAACACATTAAATAATTTGCATAACATTCCCACGCCCTCCAGCTTAATCCTTACAGTTCTGAAAGATTCATTATTTGAGGGGGATTAAATTCTATAAAGAATTTAGGGCCAGGTCTACAAGCAGGGTTAGCACCAACACTTCATCTTTTGACTGTGGTGGGAACTACACACCTAATTAAGACTTAAATATTTAGCCTTCTGTGGAGTTAGGAATTTTTTCTTTTTTATTTATGGAAGGTTGGTATTTCATTTGTCTGAAATAAGAGATGGAACAAACACAGTTTAGGGCAAAAAAACTTGTTTAATTTCCTTCTGGGCTTGAGTTGTGGGGAGAATGTTATGATTGATTTTTATTAAAATGCTGAAATTTGCAATACAAAGTAATGTTTTGGTACACATTTTTTAAACATTTCATTTTTAAGTGATTAAAATAAAACATTTAGGCTTTCTTGATATTTTTTCCTCAGAAAATGTTTCAGGTGAAGCTAGTTTCTGAGATTGCCAGGATATGTCACTTCTCAGTAGTCCTCCTGAAACTTCAGATTTTTGAAACACACAAAATATTTGCAACAAAAACATCTATTTCTGTTTGTTGGAAACCAAAACCATGTATCAATCAGCATAGTTATAAGAACTAGACTTTTCCTTGGATGTCTTGAATAAACCACGTGCTTTTTGAGAATTTGTCACCTCACCTGCTTTTTCCCTGGTTTTGACTTAGGTATATGGTATTATCCCTGTCCTCTGGGCAATTTTTACAGAAGGAAAATAGGGAATTAAGTAAATGACTAGTAAGGCAGTCTGAAAGAATTCACTCTTGTCACCAAAATATTTGAGGATTTTTTTTTTTTGTCTCCCAACTGCTGTTCTTGTCCTTGCACATGTACTTGTGTTTATCTGCAGGAGCAGACATGGCTCTGCTCTGAAGGGAGGACCTTGTCTGCTTCATTGTATCCGTATGACACAGGATTGTTCTTGTCTCAGGAGGATTGTGTACTCTCAGCTTCTCATCTCCCATATATCCATATAGGTTTCATCCACATTCAACTATTTTTAGAGGGAAAAGGCAAGAAGAGCCAAAACAAAACAAAAAACCAAACCTCGTAGCTTCCCCAGATGTTCTTAAAAGCAACTCCAGTGAAAACCCTATGAAAAGTTATTTACTAAGTCAAACCAGCTCTAAATCCTGTCAGAGGACTGATTATTACAGTGTCTTTCAAATCCTGTGTGTGTAATCCTTGTTCTATTCTGGATTCTCTGCTAATCCTATACCTGCTCTGCCTAATTCTACTGTATTTAGGGTTATAGGCAATACATTCTGTTTACTGGTTTGTTAATATGTCTGGTCATGGACTACCAAACCCAAACAGGGTTTTGGCATTTGGCTGAGGACACAGATGAATTCTAATGAAGTTGTAATGGAGGGGAAAAAAATGTAAAAGACTTCTAAATTGCAGCTTGGTCATTCTAAGATCTGTGTAGTGCTGGTATTCCTCATTTTTAGGTAGTGTTGGAGGAATTTCTCAGAGGAATTACATTTAATATGTTTGTATGTTGTGTATACACATAACAATTAATTGTTTCTTCTATAGCTGAATGCTTAAGGGGAAAGTCTCAGTGCTGCAAATAGTGCGCCCTTTTGGAGGGATTCTTTTCAGTAACATTGAAAGGTCATGTATTCTTCCCCTTTAAAAAAAGAAAGAAAGAAAGAAAGAAAAAACAGAAAACGTTCATATACCCTGGAGCTAATTTTACTTACTTAGAAATGTATTTAAGGCCTAGCAAGTTAGAACATCTTGCATGATAAATTGTTGACCAATTTGTGAAACAAATATTTTCTTCTTAAAATTCTGTTTTCACACAAATGTTTGTGTGTGTTTGTGCACACACATTCTTCTAAATATAGGAATATCTGTCATTGGAAATAGGCTAATATTATTTTATGTTCTTGTTGTTCTATTAGCTTTTTGCTTTTTATGGAACAAGATTATTAAAAAAATAGGTCAGTGTGGCTTCCTCACAACAATGTTTTCAGAAACCAAAACTCATAATACATTCTAGAGACATGGGGAGACAGATCATCAGCTACTTGACTTCTAGTATGTGATCACAGGTACTATGAAATTACCTTTTGTAATGACTGTAGCCTTAACCTCTCCCTTACACACTGACTTTAATCTTCTTTACACTGATTTTATACTTGAATGACAGTATGGTTTTATAGTCTCAGGCATACAATTATATAAAAATAATTTACCAGGCTGACAGGTGAATTGCTGATGAATTGATTGGCATCAGTGTCCATGCATGTGCTCTTAACCTTGGCAAGGCAAAATGGCAGAACTTGGTTTAGGTCAAAGTAAAAAAAAATACTTGAACTAAGTCTAAGTATCTTGTATGTACTGGGGATAAAAGTATGTGCACAGACAGGTAAATGTCTCAGACAACATGCAGCAAGTTTTTAAGCTGACATGAATTGACTGCAAGTCTGAAGATTTACTCCTGACTTGTCCTAGTATAACCAAGGTCAAAACTGGGTGATGATTCTTTAAAAAAAACCATGAAAATTGTGACTAGGTTTTATGAAGTATTGATTTTTAGTATATCCTAGTTATCCTTGAGAATGAACTGCTAAAATGAGGCTGAGTATAAAATTTTCCCCTTCAGGGTAGCAGAATTTTAAGACATCGTATCTCATGGCGTTTGGAGGACAAGGTAGGAACTGAGGCCAGATAAGAAACAGCAAGCAAAAGGCCTGAATATAATATTAAGAAAATCTAACAGAATATCTAACAATTTCTCACTTCTGTAATCCTGGTTCTTGTATAACATCATTGGTCTCTTTGTTGTCATCTCTCATTGTAGAAATAATTTAAACTCTCTGGGACAAGGACCTCACATTTTATTTGTAGCTACAGTGCCTCTGAGGCTTTATAAACAGTGCTCTGAATAGGAGGCAGAAAATTCCATGTTTCTAAGGATATAACACTTTCACCTCTAGGCTTGATGGCCTTTGAGGTATCAAATCCTGTATCTATCACTACCTCTTCGATTAGCTCTGCTTTTTTTGGCACTGTCTAGAGCTTAACATCTGAGGCCTTCTGATGTTGAAGACTCTCATCTTTGGTGTATAGAGTAAGAATTAGAGTGAAAAGGAAACAAGGTTAGATTAAACATCCTCTAATTCTGATCTGAAGAAGAGCTAATTCTTCTGGGTCTGAAAAAGAATCTGGGGAGGTTAAGCAGTATTGATGCAACCTGACACAATGATTTGCTTCCAAATAAAACATTTGTCTGACACGAATCATGGTGGCTATTAACCTTTCAAGTACGGGACAAAAGAGTCTTGCAAAGCATGTTCACCTTGTCTTCTGTAGGCCCATTTCTGAGATTGCAAAGCTATGAGGTTATCATTCTTGACTCCCTCTTGTAATCAAGGCCACAGACTTGTTAGAAGAATGGTTCAGCAATTGAAACCAAACAGCCTAAGCCAGTCTGTGTCAGGGCTGCTGCAGGTCCCCTGTGTCCCCCTTCACACGCTTCTCAATAGTGGTATTTCCCATTTGCTTTAGCATTAGGGTTCTGTGCCCCTGCAGTGGGCTAGTTCAGGTTGATAAGCCAGCAGGCAGGTTGAGTAACACAAGAGGAGGGGCAAGAAAATCTGCAGCCATAAGCAGAGGAGACGGGAGGATCCTAATATCCGTGATTTGTGTCAGACCATATTGCTGTGGCATTAGATTTTCTGAGGCAGTATCTAAAAAGCTGTTTCTGTCTGCTGGCTCAGAGGGTCCAGAGCTGTGTGTCTGATGCAAAGCAATGTGTCTACTCTTCTCTTCATCATCTCCCATCAGAGAAACAGGTGATGAAGTGAAAATAAACTCGAGATTCAAGTTTCTTTATTCTTCTTCCATACCTGTTTTGTCTTGTTAGTTGATGTCACTGCTGTGAGGAGCCTTGAGAAAAAAATGTCAGTATGGACAGGGCACTCTAAGCTGAAGTCTCCTTAATTAGCCTTCTGTCAACTCCCTGAAAGACTCTGGAGAGGAGAGTGTGTGTAGTGACTGCATTTGCAGAGGTCGGGGTAGTTTTCCAGTGCCTCTTAGGCAAAGCACAGCTAAATGTAGAAGTTGGCACTGTTCTCATTCTTGGATTTTGCACTGGCTCTTCTCAGAGCCTTAGTATAAGGTTGAAATCGTGGAGTTTTCTGGAGTTCTGCCATTTTACTCACTGTCTAAATTGTCCCAGTGACTTTATTATGCAGGAGAACATGGACGAGGCTGATCTGAGTATAATAAAAGGGGCAAACCTGTGCCAAATCAGCACCTGAATTAAAAAAGAATTTAGTCATCTGACATGTTTTGCTTGTCAGCTAAAATAATTATGTAATTAGCTCAGATACATGCCTACAAAGAACCACAAAACTGTCATTAGCTGGAAAGCTGTAAGGGTTGCATTTTTCTGTGCAAGAGTTCTGAAACTAGGGGCAAAAGCCACATGCTCACAACTGTTGATCAAACACTTATAATTTAAATAATTGCTTGAGAGAATGTATATAATCAGATAGCAAACTTCCTAGAGAGTTGGATAGCACACAAAGTAGAATTTCTTTTTAAAAATTCATTTTAATGGGTGAGAAAAGCTGGCTGACGTTTTAGGACTAAGCAAGTGCTGATATAAAAGCTGTCTCATCCATGGCCTATGCAAATATTGAAAATTCACTTGAGTTTAAATCTTTGGTGAATCTTTTGCTATAGCTATATAGCAGCCTAATATTCCTGTCAGAACAGAATTGCAAATGACCCATGAACCTAAGAAGAAACTAAAGCTGAAAGAATGCTCTGGGCAATATTGTTCTCTTTGGTCTCTTTGTCGATTACTCAGATTCAGACAAAAAGTTTTCTAGATGCAACGTCTATTCAAGCTTAATAAAGAAATCAGAATATGTGGGTGGGTAAACATTGGCTTATTAAGAAAAGCAGTTAATTGTTATCATACAATAATGAGACTTTATTGTCTTTCATGACATTTGGTCTAGGCTGTGGGAGAGTATTTTTCAGAATCTCTCTAAAGAAGAGGGATGTCCGGAGGACCAAGGATAGGACATACTATCCATTGCATCTTGACTATGCAGAGTAAGCCAACTAGCTCTAGAGTGACAAATGCCATTAATGATAAAATTTAACATGAATTGGTCAGTAATTTTAGAAAACTTTCTCAGATTATACTGGCTAAAAACTACATGCATGATTCAAGTTAGTCGTCTGTCTGCATTTATGCTTAAGGCACTTAAACAGAGGCGAGGGGATACCCATTTGCAGTTTTATGTGTTCTTTGAATCCAGGCCTCCAGGAACTTGAATCCTCTGGAGAGATTTCTCTTGGCTCCAGGGAGCTTTGGGTCAAATATCAGAGAAGGTGCAGGATGCTGTGGCAGTTTTTTGTAAAGCTGTTCAGAAAGGCTTTGTGCCAGTCAGTTTGAGAAGAGCTGCCTGGCAGTGACAGTGTGTTAAAAGAAACCATAAACATTCCTGTTATTTAGGAACTTTGAAACTTAACAAAAAGAAAAAAAGTATATAAAACAAATTAAATATTCTTTAAAAATGTAACTATGGAGCTAGTGTCCTGAAGGTACCATTCCATCTCCAAATACTAGTAATGTGTAATCTCTACCTCAGATTTTTTTCTCAGACTAGGAATTTCAGCTAGATGAGTTATAACTTTCTTTTTAAAAGGAGAGAGCACTGTATTCCAAGCTATTCAGAAATTGGGATTGAAATGTCCTGAAGTTCACGTTTGTCAACAACTTTATTTGTTGACAGCATATCTATAGGTTGATTGTCCCCCAAAGAAGATATTTGCCCTGTAAATATGTGATAGGAAGAAGGATAGTCTTCTATTACTGAAACTGAACTCAAGTATTTGAATTTGGCACAGGCTTTCTGATGTCTTTTAATGAATATGCTGTTTAATTGCTTTGCACCTTATCTTTCCATGATTAAAAGTGAAGGTGAGAACACTTGCTATACTTACGATATTCAAAGGATAACTTGAATGAATGTGTGTGAGGTAATTAAATTTTCTGAAGATCGTTGGCCCCATAGAAATCAAAGGTAGATAGATGTAATTATCTTTATGAGATTGGTGTAAATTTGATGCCAATTATTTCTGAAGTAAAAATAATTTAAACTTCACAAATTAGTTATAGAAATGCTAATAATTTCTTTGCTTTTGAATGTTAACAATTGGGCACACCATTATCTATTAGAATTTGGAGAAATGTGGAAAAAGACATCTCTGACACTTTCCGTGATGGATCAGGTACAATAGAATAATATCACTAGAGCTGATTAAGGAAATACTTTTCAAATAATTTACTCAATAAAAAGCCCTGGCAAAATCTACTATTTATCATGTTCCTAGCTCTAATTCAGTGAATTCTGTTTTTTATAATGACAGTTCAAGTGATGAGGATGGCAAATAGCTTGTTGGAGACTCAAGAAGATTAAGCAATTATGTGAAAAAGAATATCTTCACCAGATTCAATAATTATTACAAAACCACACCACTTGTAATCCTGAGCAATATTTGATGACCCACTATAGTCAGGAAGAACATCTTTTATTTTATTGATGTGACAATATAAATTTATTGTATCTTCATTTTCAGGGACCTGGATGTTCAGCATATGCTAGTGGCTCTTTTAGGCAGTTTTTTTATTCCCCTAGAACATAATGTAGCTCAAGCGGTTTCTCTTGCTAGTAGACTAAGGGAAGCAGAAATCTCAGCATGAACTCTGTTTGCTTTGGTGTTATTCACAGCCAAAGCATTCCTTTAGATGGGTTAGTGCATCATCAAGAAAAGGATACGTTTTTTGAACGCTCCATTCATCTATAATGACAGAGCTTAATAACATAATTATGAGCAGGGACTGTGGTTAGAGTTGGTTGCCAAGACCACTAAAACTCTTGACTTTTTTGCCTCTGTTTCTTTCTGACTGCCAGTCCTATATTGTTTTCTACTTCTGGTTATGTCTCCATGAACAAATTTCTGTCAAACACATTGGGCCGTTGATTTCTAGTGTGTTAACTACTGCATAGTATCTGTCCATATGCTCACTCTTACAGTGTAATAAATTTGATGGTGCTTACTCCCCATACACATGGGCAACTACTGTACAATAAATAAAGGACAGTTATTTTGCCTTGTAGGAATTGACTTATATAGCCATAGTTTTTACTGCTTTTCTAGCCTTTTTAGTACATGTAATTTTTTTGTTCACCCAGACACATGGAGTGAAATTAAACTAGAGTGTTTCATTGATGTGACCCATATGTTCTGAGGATCTTGGAACCTGCAGTGCATGAACAAACTGTAATTGACACTTCTATGACTTAAGCTGACTAAGGCAGCCAACAATCCAGCACAGCAGGGGCTTCCCAATGTTGTTTGACTTCACCTCTGTTCTCCATGTTTTTCACATCGTATTTGTTGTGAAAGGCTTTTCACTGCATGTAATTCTGGTACCTTTGTCTTAACTGAGTGTAAGTCTGTTCTGAAATTTCACTTTAAAATGCAGTCTTCCTCTCTGACCTCTGACTTACCTAAACCCTTTCTGTATTCAAGTTATTAGACCCTATTTTCTCAGCTTTCCACTTTTCCCCGTGCTTGTGTGATCTTTATGCAATGTGTCCAGAACATGTTCTTTCCATCACTGGATTATCACATCTTGTTTTCTTTACTTAAGGAATGTATTGCCATCTGAAATGATACGTTTGGGGCACTTTTTCAACTTATGCACAGATGCTCTTACAAAGAAAGCAGTTGCACTGTATTATGCTATTTCTCCTTATGGCAGTGAGGATAGTATTCCCAGTGGTCAGAATGGCCTATCTTTTATTTTTTTTTTACTTATGAGTTGAATGTGGCCAGAGCAAGCTTAAGAAAAGGCTACCTTACATGTTGAGTGCAAATGTAGAACTATTGCTAGGAGCATCCAATCAACTAACCTCATCTGCATCACTGAGCAACTGACAGACTTGGACACTAATAAGTGCCTATATCTGGAGTGTATCCTCCAGGGAGTAGTGCAAGGAACTGCTGGTAATACATGATCCTATTTTGAGCCTGCCTGAATAGTAAGACATGGTAGCTTTTCTGTCAGCTAGTATGCATTAGGCATTATAGAAATAATAAATGATCAGCAGGCAATAATAGAGTTCTACAGCTTAGTAGCTGTAAGCATCTGAACATTGTGATTGTCAGAGTCTTTAATGTAGGGATTGGAAAGGGCAGAGACAACTGAAAAAATTCATAGTGGATATTAAGCAACATGTGGAATAACAAGAAATGGGCAACCCTAGAATTTGCCACGGCTGATGATATAATAATTCCTAACTTATTTTCCCTTTCACCAGAAGCAGCCCCATTAGCATCTGAATTGTGTCATTAGAAATACTATTGATCAAGTTCTCATTAGCAGTCATTGGCACTCAACAGCCATTATTGCGTGAGTTATCTGTGCTGCTGAAACTGATCCTGATAATTGGCTTCTGATAACAAAAATGCATCTCCATTTTTGAAGCCGGCTGGTTGATTGAGTTAAATTTGTTCCATGCTCTCCAAAGTTAGGAGTTGAAGTATCACGTGGTTTAGCATCCCCAGATGTTTGAAACCATTAAGGCATTACAGGCTGAGTCTAAGTTTCCTTTATCATCTCATAAATAATAGCACTGCTTGAAGTCGTTAGTCCCTCAGCCTTTCAAACATTAATTGGAGATTGGTGGACACCAAAATACCTGGCATGAGGTATGATACAGAAGGACAATTCATCCTCTTAAAAAACTTTGCGAAGAGTAGAAGCAGAAGGTGAATTTTTGACTTCAGAATGACATCAAATCACTAAAGCAAAAATACCATAAATTCTAGTGTCCTCCTCAAACTGTCAATTTTAAAACTGCTGCTAAGTATGATCCCTCTCTTTCTTCACTATTTCAGGATTAGTTCTATATGGTTTTGGCAATCAATTAATAAAGAGTAGGATTCTGATTTATCAAGATTAGCTGCACAGCTAGGAAGGTCACTTTAAAGTACCCACTGTGTTTATTACTTTTAAAAAAACATGAAAAAAGAGTAGGTTTCTAAGCCCCTCCTCATATGCTATATTTTAACTAGAAACATAAGTTCTGTTATAGCAACATTCATACAAAAATCCAGCAATGCTTTGTCCCGTTTTAGTGCCAGTAACTGTTATAGAAGCCATTTAAGTATGTCTGTTGTGTGAGAAAGCCTTGCAAGCTCCACAGCTGTGTGACTGCTAAAAGCTTTAGTCACACTATTAAAAAGGCAAGGAAGAGTATTGAATTTTCCATCAGGATGTCTCTAGAGACACAGACAGGTGACGTTCAGTCTTAAAGAAGGTTCTATTTGGAGGTGATAACATTAAAATATATGACTTGCTGCAGTACTCCTGCAAAATCAGTGCTTCTAAAAAAATGGAGCCTACTTTTGCTCTCATTGATGAAACTATGCACTGGGTGATGAAGATGGAAAGGTAGAGCCTCAACTGGTTCAACCTCTAATAATGCCATTAACTTCTAATCATGCTCTATTATCCTCAGTAGGCTTTTGCACCAGCTGAGGTTCTCTTTTAAAAATTGGTTTTCTATCTGTATTGGACTAATTGATCATGCCTTGCCATGGTGGTATATGCAGACAAACCAAGAATGCTGATCCTTTGCTTTAGACATTGTAAATGTAGACTAGAACGTGAATTGAAGGTGGAGTACTAACAGAATCCCAGCAGATTGATGTATCATACTCATTTTGTCACTTTTAAATAAAAGCTTTGAGGAAATTACTTGTTTAAGAAGAGGTCAAATTGCATGGAAATAAAAGGGAAAGACAAGAGGGTCAAGGAGAAGATGCATCAACAACTCTGGAAAGTAGTAGTAGCATAAAAGCACCTTACTTTGCACACTGTCATCTGTCTTGGATATCATATGTTATGCGCAAGGAGGGAAAAGAGGCACGGGGCATCATTTCCTCAGGAATATATTATCCCGTACAATCTTTCAATGACCCAGAGCAGCATTCAGGTACATGTGTCTGAATAGGCTCAGGAAGTCATCTCTGTGAAAAAGAGCTATACCGAGTCTTTGTCAACTGAACAGTGGTGCCCTTGCTTAATGTGAGCTTAATGCTTCATTCAAGTTGCTTAGATATCACAGGTGGTCTGTGACACTGTAGTTCGATTCAAGACCCAGCATTATGGTAATAATAGAATTAAAACACAGTACCTACCTAGGTGCATATGTGAAAGGCCATGCAAGAGTGTTACAGAGTGACTTTACATAGTAGTTCAACCATTATACCAAAATCGGTTATGAAAAAAAAATGTTTTGTGTTATTTCTTAACAAACTGCACTGAATTCCCTTCACAAAAACCAATACAGAAGGTAAAGAGAATTATTTATTGTTGCAGGTGGAATTCTTTTCAGGCACTTTCGGTATGGATAATTTGAGTTCATCAACAGCAGCAACAAAAATAAAAAGCCAAGCTAACAACTTGCAAGCAGATGTTAATTCCCAAATTGTTCATGCAACATGGAGCATAATTTAAATTAATTATGAAATTAATGCATTAATACAAAAAATGCTTTGGAGAGAATCAGATAAATGCTCATAAAAGAAACTAGCTTTAGACATAATTTGTGAAGCTGTGCTTTATTCTCAGGTCTGAGGGAAAAATGAAAACTTAACTAAGGAGAAATTTTGAATAGTATCTCAGAATTACCATGTAAGAAACCAAAATGAAACAAAGCGTGGAGCTTCAGCAAAGCCAACACATAGAGATTGCTTTGAATTAAATAGTAGAGAAAGTGCTATGTCATATGCTTGGGAAAGGAGCACTTGCTTGTGTGGCTAAGGAAGAATTTCGAGCTGTATGAGCACATATCCTGGATAAAGATGACTGTGTGAAGGGCAGGATACTCAAAACCTGAAAACTGGCAGATGATAAAACAGAACTGTGAACCATGAATCTGAAGAGACTTTATACTGAATGTTGAGAATTGGAAAATTAACAGACAAGCTTGGGAGACTCTGCGCTGTCTTTGGTGTTTGCTTCTCTAAGTGCATGCTTGTCTCCTTTACTGTAGTTAGAAGAGAGAAAACCTACCTTCCACTGTCCTTTTTTACAGCCCAGAGCTGGAGTTCACCTTTCCACATTGCACCAACTATTTTGTAGAATCTTTTATTTTTCTGTAACAGTTTTTTGAAATTAACTTCAGTGACACAGGACGACTGGCTCAATGTGCTGCTAGAAACGTTTGGTCTGATTTAGTGAGAATCTGTTTATTAAAATTACAGGGGATTTCATTGCTCACGCTCACTACAGCCGGAGAACTCACCACAAAGTAGTTTCTTTCTGGTTTTCTTCCTCATCATAGTTTGACGACCACCATAAGGTAGAAAAATTATCCTGATTCACACCCTCTGGAGACAGACTTCATTCATGCTGAATTTCTGTCCCTTGCAGTCATTTTTTCCCCATTTCCACACCTAAAAATCAAGAAGTAGCAGAACCAGGCATACCATGCCAAAGTTTGTATTGATCCAGCAAATGTATGCTCAGCTGTTATCATCATCTGTTGCATAGACCTGTGTTGAAAGATAGATAATTACTTGAAAGCAATTCCATTTAAATCTAGTCAGAAAATATCATTAAGAACAGTTAGATTGTATAGCCATCTCCCACGAGAAAAGAGGCGTAACTCTCATTGCAGGAATTCTGGTGCAGCTCTCATGGTTTTGTCAGAAGTTTTATGATATGTGTCTTTTCTAAAGTTGTCAGCTGGTAGAATCAATTTTAATTTGAAAAGAATTTAAATTTTTTGCTAAAATAAAGTACTTGGACCTCAGAATTCCACATAAGAGCTTTCAGAAGTAATGTAAATATTACCTAATGAAATCTCCTTTTCTCATCCCAAGAACAGCCAAAAGCTAAAAAAAATAAATAAATCCCAAATTAAATAGGATTTTTATTAATGAAATCTTTGGAACCAGATTCTTGTTTTTAGGTAGTTAGGCTTGAAAATACTGTCTGAGTCTTTATAAAATATATGAGCAAAATACATGAAAAAAAATATTCTGCTAGCTGAAAAACTTATTTTTGCAAACAATTTAGTACATTTACTGCTTTTGTACTGTATGTAAATTTTCATTTTCTTTCACATAGATTCCCTACAATTTCAGGGAAAAAGAAAAGTCTGAAATGTTAATTACTTTTTTGTCAAAATGTTGATAACTGTAGTGAAAAATTGTACTTTTTCTTCTCTCCCCTCCTTCTGCCACCCAGAGCATCTATCTTGGGGAACAGATGAATACTCCAAGTTCTGTCTTGTTATACTTCCTATTAAGGTTATACTTTCTTACTTTCAGAATACGAAAGCAGCAGACACTAAAGAATCCTACGCTTGCCTCAGACAGGTGTAATGTCACCTGCTGCAATGAAGTCAGTCCAAATAATTTTTCCAGTTACAGCAATACAGATGAAGGAAAAATAGCAGTTTCTTACCAATCCTACCTAGTTTAAACAGCTACTATTCAAAGTTATTACTGGGTTCCAGTGGTTCATTAGCACTCTTCTTGCTGAAGGCACCAGCCCCCGCCTGAGAACTGATGGACTGGTTAAAGTGCTTTGGATAAAATCAGCCATGTTTATTGAACAGTTTCAGCTGGTGAATTTTAGGTGAAATAAGATGAGAGCATTTGTAAAGAATGGAGGGATAAGAACCTGGTGCGGAGAGATGGAGATGAGCAGGTACAGATAATAATGTCCTTGGGATCAGCAGGGCATCTCTGCCCACAGCCTGAGATTCCATGTAGTTTTGTGATGTCCCCTTCCCCTTTTTTCTTCAATTTGGATGTGCTACAAAACACAGGCAAGAGTAAGAGCCTCTGAAATATTAAACAATACTGTGCCACACGGGTGCCAGGGCTGGCCAGAGGCTAGTGCCATGGCTTGGAACAGTTGGCTATGAAACAAAGTGTTTAGTGGATTGACCATCTGTCCAAGCTTGGCACAGCTTTGATATAGCAGAGATGATCAGCAGATCCTCAGCATTGCTATTGAAAATTGTTTACTATGTTAACACTTTCTAAAATTCATGGCTGCATCTCATCACCGTTCCCCTATCTTCTCTTGCTTTTCTGAGATACCTGTGACATGAGGAAAGGGATTCTAAGCTGCATGTGGTAGAGGCAGAGTGAAAGCCAGGTAGATCTGAAACAGATCTTTGAGCAACCTGTTGTTGCCCATGGCAGGAGGGGCTGGACTAGATGATCTTTAAAGATCATTTTCAACTCAAACCATTCTATCGCCTCTAGCTGTCATTGTATGCACTGATATAACACAGGGGGCGCAAGAGGTCTCTTTGTGTCATGAAAGTTTGTGGTGAGACCATGGTCTTGTTGCCCCTGGCGGCAGCATTACAGTGTAATGTTCCTGCCTTCTACCCCTCCCAATTGTTCTTATTTGTGGAATGACAAGAAAAAGTGGGAGATAATTAATTCTTCCTCTGTTTAAGGTCTCAAAAGTGTATAATTCCCTTACCAGTCAGTCCATTTGTCCTTGTTCCAGTAGCTAATCTGGTGTTAGTGTTCTTCTGATTGCACCTTCTTTTCCATGCATCTTCCTGCCTACCAGACCGAGTCTGAGTCTTTCTTGTAGTGGCATAGTCATCCTTAATGTAGCGTTCTTTATAGAGTTTGCATAGACCATGTATATATGTGTTGGCACAGAGACTGACTGAAGACAATGAACCACGTAAGCATGTCTCTCCCAAGAAGAAAACTTTACTGCAGGCATATACGAAAGAGGCATGACTGGGGGAAATGGAAAGCTTGGCATAGCATGGAAAACAGCGACATAAAATATCATGAGAATCTTCCTCTATAACAAGCATTGTTTACCTGGGATTAGTTTCCCTGTAGGCTTGATAAAAGATTTATGGAAATATTTGAGTGTTCATGAGGCCTAATAAAAATAAACAGACCAGAAACTCCTAAAATGATGATAAATAATCTCTCAGGCCATGTAAATTTCTGATTCCCTGTAGCCAGGGGTTGAAACCTATTGAGCAGCTGTCTGGCCATGGTATCATCCATCTTCACAATTAGAGATTTTTCCTACCCAGGCTATCTCTGTATGTACCCCAATAATAGGGTACACCCGACTGTCTATATGCAGCCAATACATGTCTATAAATGTTACATCTCAAGTTGTATCAGTCACCCATTCTGTTAGGCTGTTTTCAATGCCTTTCTGAATTAAGTTCAAAGCACTTGAAGTTCAAGTATGTTTTAGGGGATATCACAAGAAAATAGGAAGAACATGGGGATTGTGAGTTAACTCACCCTTCGGGGCAAAATTGCTCCCTTAGTATCTTTTTTTTCCCTGTCCCTTTTGTAGCTCTGTGTAGGTTTCCTTACTTTTGGGCCAGGAGTCTCCCCTTGCTTTGATTAAGACTAATGACACTTAGGCACCAGTATTTGGGGCTGGAAGGTGCTGCTGTTTGTAATCTGCTTGCAGTGCAAGTGGCTTCTTTCTTGTTGTGCTATTGATTGATTAGTGGAGTTTGTCCAAGTAATTTTATCTCCTGATATGTGCACTTTCTTTCTCTGCCACAAAGTTGGTGTGAAGATTAGCTAATTAATCTCATGAGATTCTTTAATGAAAGGAATGTCTTACTGAGCAACAGAACATAATACAGGCAATATGTATGAACACAACTCACTCCAGATCTCTAGAAGCCTGAGGTTTCTTTTCTCCTCGGAGCAAGTAAGACTGTCTCAGCTTAAAGAATTTTTTTTCCTTGTTCAGTGCGATGCAGAACATCTGTTGCAAAAGAACAAATGGTTAATAATTTAAACTAGATTGCACTGTCCAAAATAAAGTGCCTATAGTACCATAACTTTCCTGAGATTTTGTCTGTCTTTTTCTTCTCAAAATATAATAATCAAATACAATCATGGTTATCAGTTAGATTTTATTTTAGGATGGAAGTTTCTACTGTGTTTTACTTAATTTTAAGGAATAGATTTTCAAGCTGTTTTCAGTGATAAAGCTTTTGATAACAAATATATGTAAAAGAAGAGAAAGCAGTGTGTAAAAATAATGAAAAAGGAATAGTAAAATATGATTCCATGTCAGGCTACTAAATTAGACCCAAACAGATTGTGGAATGAAGAGATAACAATCCAGAATTTGATTTCAGGGAGATTTGAAAAAAGAAGCAGCTTAATCTTTCTATGTTCCTTCCCCCAGAACTGATTGCTCTGGAGCTAATGTTTATGCGTGTGATTAGGAGCTGAGCCTGACGAATTCTATTTTCAGCACTACAGAATCACGGCAGGTGAAAATAACCTTGGTGCTTTGGGCTCATACAGCACTCCTAGCTTTCAAAACTCTTTCTAAGTTAACATGGACCTTACAAGGAATGTAAAATTGAAGGTGTTCTTGTTTGTCCTAAAACTGACATTATAACTCCAGATATTTAAAATTAAGTTTAACAATGAAGGAAAACTAAACAGTTTCAGGCTGAGTAGACCCAAAAAGTCTGTGGAATCTTCCATCCTTGAAGGTATTTAAAAATTGACAGGACAAGGCCCTGAGCATCTCTCTGTTCCTTTGAAGCTGGCTCAGTATGGAGCAGGAGTTTGGAGTAAAAGACCTCCAGGGGTCTTTACATACCTAAATGAAATAATTTAAATTATAAATCACTTTATAATTCTAGATAAAGCAAAAGTAGCTCTGAAACATCCTGCAGGAATCTATTGTTATATTGTTATATATTGTTATATTAATGAAATGTTTTCTTTATTGTTTTTAGTATTACATTTCTATTTTTGCATAAGGATGACGCAAATAAGAGTTCCTTTTTTACAGTCCTCATTAAGACACTAGGTACATTAGCTCAAGTAAGGACAAAATGTAGAATCTTTATTTTTCATTAATTCTTGAGTAAGCTGCACTTTAAAAAGCTAAGATTTAAGAAATTATACTGATCTTTAGGGACTCCTTTCTCTCTCTACTTTTCTCCTCCTTTAGTTAAAAGCTATTACCTCAAAGGAAAGGCATATGTTTTAAGAATTTACTCTGGCTGCTGGGATTGCAGCTTACTCTTGGGAAGTGAACTTTGGTGTTTCTCTATGTTCACAGTCCAACCCACAAGCAGTGACTCAGCAGCACGCAAAAAAACCTGAAGATGTGGCAACTTCTTCACCTTTAATGGAAAAAGAAATAGTTGAATCTTTTCAGGTCTGATCCAAGATAAGGCACTTTTGAGAATGGGGCTTCTGCCAGAGCTCAGCCACTGAGAGAAAAGGCTGTAGGTAGCAACCTGTCCACTTGATGAATGTCCCCACGCTAATAAGCTGAGTAGTGAACCCCAGGCTGCATGTGGGTGCACTGCCCTCTTTTGGATTTTGATAGAACCAGGATCAGTCCCATCCAATCTGGTGCTTCAGATGTTTTCTGAACTGAAGTTCAGAGTAAGGACCAGTTGTTATTGTATGCTGTTCAGTTAGGAAAATTTTTTTTTCCCCAGCACATCCAGACTTTCTTTACATCTTTCTTTACATCTCCATTCATACCAGGTAGGACTAGCAGAGAGAACAACTGAATCACATCTGCACAGATATCTCAGCCTCATGTTTGCTTTTCATGAGTCTATATCACATTGGCCCAACCTTATACCTGGGACTTTGGTGGTATGAAAATTCAGATAATGTGGAGAAACCACACTCAGCTAGTAGTCAAAGTAGAGAAAGCTGAGCAATAGTAGCAGCAGTTGTCGATGCATTAATACTGATTTGGGTTTGCTGTGTTCAAGATAGAGAAGATCACTAATACTTATTCACTGGCATTCAGACAACAGCCACATATTAATGAAAATCTGTTGTTGTGTACGGTGCTTGGAAAATAAACATTAACTATTAAGATGATGATTAACATTAAAAACCATAACAGTAGTTGTAATTTTGGAAATGTTCCTAGGCACAAAAAAAGAAATTCTTCTTTAACTTGAATGTTTAGATATTGAAAGAATTAAAGCTTTTTCTTTTTAATGTATTACAAAATATTAATTATTTCAGTCAATATGGGAAGGGGGAGCAGTGATCTGAAATGACCTTTTAAGTTTTCTAAAGCTCAGAGTTATTAGTCAAAAACTTTTTACAAATTATTAAAACAAGTCCATTAAAAAACATTTGAGTGGAATACTGTGCTCAACCAAAAATGAGCTAGAGACAAAAAGCAAAGGATTAGACAGTTTATAACATAAATGTTTAAGGAAATATTTTTGCAAATCCTATAACAGAAGGAAGAGATCATATTCAGCCAAGGTGGCCACTCAGTGGTCTTAGTGCATAGGGTACAGAACTGTTCTAGTTTCTAGAAATGTAATTTTAAAACATGTGTTTGCTAAGGCGGATGATGTTTTCCATTCAATGCATAGAGGAATATTCTTTAAAAACAGATGAAATATCTTTTTTTTTTTTCTGGTTACCGTGTGTGTGTTTGGGTTCAGTGGCTTTTCAGTCCTCTTTCCTTAGCCACTTATAAGAATATGCTGTAAAAATGAGTAAAATCTCTCGTAACTTTTAAGCAGGACACTTTGTGCTGAACAGCTACTGACATCTCATGTATTTTGTGATAACTTCCACGTGCAGATACATGCTATTTTCTGGCCATGTGTAAAACAGGGAGACAGACAGATTTCTAAGGTTAAAAAGTCTTCTAAAACATCTCCTTTTTCTTTTGAGATTGTTTTGGACTTTCACTAAATAATGGTTTTATATTGTATTACTGAAGAGTTCACCAGCAGTTTTTTGGAAATTGCTATTTCTGTCCCTGTCTGAAGTTTGGATAAGGGGGAGTTATACAGTGTTTCTTTTATTTTTGTAAGTTGATACATATATTCACTTTTTCTGTCTAGTAAAACAACCTCAGATGATTCCCACAGATAATAAAAAATTGAATTTTCACTGTCTGCTTTCTTTTGTGGTCTCTTTTGGCCTGTAATGAACTTCTTCACTAATACAGAACAAGTAAATGGATTCTTTTTTCCAGCCACTAGCCAGCTTTTTATTTCAAACCACATTCATCAAGATGCCAAATGCAATTCTCAGTAATTCTTCTATTAGGAACACTGTACAATCCCAGCTTTCAAAAATGTAGGCAGGTGATAATTTTTCTCTCTTAAAAGATAGTCCTTTGCCATATAGTATTCTGCTGACAAGAGATTGTCTTATCGCTCAGTGAGCACTAAATCTTTCATGTGTGCAAACAAGATGAATTCACCATCTGAACCTTTCACCACATCATTTATCTTACCTTTAAACTGCAAAGATTTGAGCAAGATGGTATCCTACCTGTTACAGACCTCCTCTGGGGAGGTTCTTGGGGAAATGATGCTAGAGTTTCCACTGTCCAGATCTGGAATGAATTTGAACCTCAGTTATACTGCCCAGTAAACATGAATATAGTTTTATTTGGGAGAGTCTTGGAGTATGTTACCCTCCTTATCAGAAAAATGCAGACAGATGTAATGAGTTTGGGTTATGCATCTTTGTATGTATAAGAACCTTTTATTCTTAAGTCACTGAGTTATAGCTGCAAAATAACTTGTCCACAGACATTTTCCTTGTATTAAAGTAGTCATTTCTACTGATTTCTGAGACCATTCCAAACCAGGCCATCATTCAAAGGCAATACTATTTTTTTTCTTCAGTATTGAAAGAGTAATTCTGTCACTGAAGTCTTTTTTTCCCTACAAAATTACTACACTTTCTGAGTTAACAAGAACTTTGGGCAATAAAACATTTCCCAGTGCCTTGATTGAATTATTGGTGTATTATTTTAATAGTGTCTTAATGTAATTGCTCAGCAACTAACTTTGTCTTTTAGTTGGCGTTAGAGACAGCTTCAATACTGTCAGCTCTAGCTCATTTCATGTTTTCATTTAGGTGCTAATACTGTTAGCCAATTTATTTAAAGCATATACCTGGGCCAAATTGTGGTGGCATTACTCATGAGTGCTGTTCTAAAGCAGTTGATTTTAGCCCATAAGTAAAGCTTGTCAAATTCCACAAAGGCTTGAGTCTCCTCTTTCTCTGTTAATATCCAAATAAATATTTGAGTTATTTTTTTTGGTAATTTTGTCCCTTATTTATTTGCTCTTGCAATCACTTACTGTTTCCAGCAACTCAGTCCTGTAAAAGGAGTTGGTGTAATTTGTGTTACAGCCAAGTTGCATTTATTTCAGAATGTCATGTTCAAAGCAGTTCCTTTCTCTGGCTTGTTTAATTTTTTTTCTTATTCTAAGTCTTGAAAAAGCTTAAGCAGTGAGCTAGTTCTGTTAGTTAAAAGCAAGGCATGTTGCTTTGAAATGCCTGTGTGAATTGCTGAATCTGGAGAATCAGGTTCTGTCTTTACACAATCTTCATGCCTTGTAAATGGCAATCCAAATTCAGAAGTGATATGTAAAGTAGAAATTACATTTCATTATGCTGGGACTCCATAGCATTGATGCTCTTGCAATCAGTTACCGTGTAAAAATCACAAACCCCACTCTAAAATAATGTAACTGGCATGCAGAGAAACTGAAAAAGTTGCAAATGTTTAGGGAATTTAAGTAGGGAATGGCCTGCTTTTGTTAAGAGTAGAAAATTTCTGGTCTTCCTTGCTGATTTCCTCTTTTGCTGTACTTCACTCTTATATTTTCCTGTTTGAAGTGTTACTTATTCCATGTGGGTCACCAGTGTTGGGTCTATGCACGAAGCATGTAATAGGTGAGAAAGGTGAAGGTTCTTTCAGTAGATTTGACTCGATTTGCATTTCATCCCTATGTCTGCTCGATTGATACGACTCAGATTTGGTGATACATCAGAAATGCATGAAAGAATATGTGAATCTATGAAATATATTTGTATTTTTTTCATACTGTTCTATTTCACAGATACTATGCTCTTTCCTACAAAATGTTAGGGGAAAGTTGGTCCAAGTGGAGATATGAGGGGCTCAAGTAAAAGCCTGGGTGCCGTTCTAGATTTCTTTTGACTGAGCCACTGAATCTAGCATTCAGGGCAGTTGTATAAGGATCACGATTCCATCAGTAGGAACAAAATCAGAATCGTTCCCGGCTTCCTTTGTGAGGACAGCAAAAATTGTCAAGGGCAATCTACCATCAGCAAAGTTAGCACCAAAAAGGGGTGAAAAAAATGTGGACTGTTTAAGATCTATAAATTATGTTTTGTGTTCATTTTTCACTTCTAGGAAAGGCAAATCAAGTTTCTCTCTTTTCAGGGGACAGATGATTAATGAATGCCTTGTGTTTGGTTGCAAAAGCCTATGTTGACTTTACTGACTCTTTTTCCAGAGAAAAAACCCAATCCGACTGAAGCATCAGGAAATGCAGCTTGTGCTTGCTGTGCCTAGTGTGAGTAAGCAGATTCTGGTCATTGCTGAGCACTGATCTGAACAGAGAGCAATTACTTTTGTCTGGAGAGCAGTAGAGTCTTTGCTTATCATCACTCTTCATTTTTGTTTAACCATAAGACAATAAACCAGACCAGAGACACTCTAAGGTTGGTCTACATTTACTAAGGGCTATTGCTGGAAGTGAGAGGCAGATATAAATGCCTCTTTTTACTCCTGTACTAATAGCTTTATTTTGAAATGGTGGAATCAGAAGTAGTTTAGAAACTGTCAAGATAAAAATGATGGGCCCAATTCTTCATATAAGAACTTGCTAGATCAGCCCACTTGAGCTGATAATGTTATCGTTTATGTTCCAGGCAACTTAGGTGATAAAACTAAGTTAATGTGGCTGCAAATACATTAGTATGTAGTGCAGCTGAGTGGAAGTGGGTTTGTAGACTGAAATAGTTGATGTTGAAGTTACATCTATCTGCAATATGAGCACTTTGGAGACAGAGGATCTGACTTTCGAGTAGTGCTAACCTGATACTCTGATCTAAATGTCCAGTAGTGGTTGAAGCACATTAGATGCACTTCTGAATGTATATTCTGGTTTAGTTACCTTGAAAGGAAATTCATCTCCTGTGTGCTGGGAGATCACCATGGTATGAGTCAGAACATAGTATGTAAGGATTTGCTATGGAGATTTCCCCCCAGAATTTGAAGGATTCATTTTAGAAGCATGCTCCTGGTCTGATTGGAAAGGTTCGTGTAGATACAAATAGTATTTCCCTCTCATTTTGACAGATTTTCTATACAGGTATCAATTTCTGCTTCTTACCCAGTAAATTTTTTGGACTTGTAACTGATTATTTACATGCAGATCTGTTGTAATTAAATTTGCTTTTCTCATGTCATAAGAAACATGGTGCTCTGACTGTAATGTGAGCAGTGACTGCTTAGTCAACTCTAGCTTGTTTTGGTTTATGGCATCTGTGCAAAGTGATTGGCAATGCAGGGTACAACAGTGGAGAAGACAGCGCTGTCCCTGCACTGTAAGCTGGTCTCATAGTTAACAATCTGATTGGTTGCTAGAGCATCTATCAACTCCCCCCTTGTCTGTGACTCTCTATGTGCCCTCTGCACAGCTCCAACACATCTAAAACACTATTGCTATTGTCATATGTAGCAAAACCAATATGTCTTGAAACACTGCATACGTACAGGATGGCTGATTATCACAATGCAACAGCTAAAGCTTCTGGAGACTGTAGATACCTGAAAACTCAGTAACAGTAGCCCAGAGTGCTAGTTAGCAGATTAAAGCCAAGCTCAGCAGGGCTGGCAAGTCTTTTTAGGCATTTAACTTTTATTGATTGAATGAGAAATTAGGTGCTTCAGTGCCTCAACAGTTTGTCCCTCAATTCCCTTTCTAAGAGATGGAGATAAGAGCACTTTCACACTTCAGAGTAGTGGCCTGATAGAAAATTTGTTAAGGTGGTGATGTGCTTGGATGTGACAGTGATGAGGTCAGATGAGTTCCTTGTGCAGGTAGAAGGAAATATGTGAGACTAGAGAGGATCTTGATTAACAACTTGCCTTAGAGGCATAATCCAAAGTCAATGACAAGACTGTTATTAACTTCAGGGAGCTTGGATCAAGCCCATTGATTTGTGTTTATTTCTGCTCTAGTTGCTATAGTCCAAATTAACACTGTGCTGTGATATTTTCAAATACCAACATAAACAAAATCCACTCGGGAAGAAAGTCATAAAAATAAGGATATTGTAATGCCTGAGTCATAATACTGAATTGATAAATATTGACCATAGGAAAATTGTCCCAGAAATAAGTCTGGTAAGAAAAAAAAAAAAAAAAGAAAAGGGAAAAAAAAGACTGATAAATGCCACAATTTTGGCTTCAGAAGCTGGTTAGACTTCTTAGTGAGAGTAGATGCTATATATATATTGACATTTTAATTATTAATGCTTTCTATGTAGCTTCTATCATGCAATTTTCAGTTTAGAATTCACATCAATGGTATGCTTGATGTGTTTGAAAGTGTTAATTGCAAATTGTTTATTTCTAATAATGTATGTTTTCATCACAAGATTTCAAAAGTAAGTCAGGGATACAAAAGGAGACTGTACCTTTTTGCTACAATGGAAACATTACCCTATTTTACGTTAGAAATACAGTGTGATAACATAACTGGTCTAAGATCACTCAGGATATTAAAGAAGAACCCTAACATTTCAAATCACAGGTCAAATTGTTATGCTATCAGGGGGTTTTCCAGAGATAAAAACCTCTGACAGTTACCCAATAATGAAAGATATTTCCTGTGTGGATTATATGTGTATTTACACCTCTGTGTTCAAATACTACTTTAGCATCTGGTGTCTATCAAGACTTATGGTACTCTATAACCCATAGACAGTAAGTTAAGTTGTATATAACTCTGCCTGCCTAAATGAAAAAAAAGAGAAGGAAATGCAGTGTGATTTCTGCAGTGCCCAAACCCTGATAGGAATTTGCTCTAAGAAATGCCAAGTGTGGATCCTTTCATTTCAGGCTTGTCTAAGAACAAATCAGTGTTTGCCATTAGCAAAGCAAGAGCAGCACCAATACTTAAGAAAAAAATTAAAATGCTAACAATTCAAGGCTTTAATACCTTCCCAGGCAAATGTTCTTCAGAACTTTTCATGTCTGTCATTCATGTCCCACTCCTCAGGGGTATTACTTTGTTGCTTGTTGAAGTACTGGAATGATCTCTTTCTGCTGCTCAAACCTGTATATTCTCTCATGCAGAGACACATAAGAGGAGAATTTCATTATTCTTTCTGATTCATCAGCAATACAGACCAGTTAATACCATAATTAATGGGGAGAAGTAGCTACTACAACTGTGAGCCATATATCTTCTGTCACTCCTGAACTAACACTCATAAGCAAAGCTAGAAAGCAACTTCGCTATGCAAAGATTGTTTTTGATACACTACTGAATCTATAATTCACAGCAGCATAGAAACGTTATCAAATGTGTTGTTCTGCCAAAGCAAGATTGCTTCTTGCAGACAGCCAGGTTATAACATTTCAGGCAATGAAACTGTCATCTTCTCTGAAGATTCTGCCAGTGTCAAACAAAGCTCACCATTAGAGATCATTCTCTGTGTGTCTCTTTTTTTCTTAATACCTAACTTTTTGTCTGCCACTCCAGTAGATCATCCATGGAGACCCTAGCAGCTCACTGTGGCTGCCTGGTAACTTACTAAGTTTGCACTGCAGTGTTACAAATTCCAGGCTTGATTTTTCTGAACCTAATTATAGCTTCTTTTAGGTCTGTTTTAACTAGTGATAAATTAATTCTGCTTATTTGATGGTGTGTTCTGTATATACATAGCTGAAATATACTGTTTTCTTTACTGCAAGATTGGCTATGCTTCATTTTGATATATTACATTGAAACATTTTGAAATAGACATGTTTAATAAGATTATCTGCAGTTACTATCTGCTTACTTATTTTTCCATCTGACTGTTCTTCACCGCTGTATTTTCATCTTTCCCTTCCATATAGATTATGCTGCTGACTGATCCAGAAGTTGAGAGCAGTTTATTAATCAGTTCTGATGAAGGGGCCACCTATCAAAAATACCGTCTGAACTTCTACATCCATAGTCTGCTTTTCCACCCCAAGCAGGAAGATTGGATTTTAGCATACAGCCAAGATCAGAAGGTAAGAAATATTGGCAGCATTTCACTTTACTTTGGAAAAGCCTAGGATTTCTCCATATCTCTATATAACTGCTGCAGAGCATTCAGGACATTCTTTGGGGTAGTACCAGGACAGTCTTTGGAAATTCCGAGCTGGTATTCACAGTGGAAATACCAAACTTGATGTCAAATCCTGACATTTTGATGTTTTTGAATAAAACTGGGAAACAGACCAAAATAAATACCAAACTGTTATTTCCAAGCAAGAAATACAATGAGTAAGCCTCAATGTAAAGGGCAAAGCAAAGGACATGGGCACCTACTGTGTTCTTCAGGCCTAGCCCTTTATGACTGACCTGTAAGTCTGCATTTTTTTTCGTCAGTCCTTTTGGCAATATCATGAGATAAGCAATGGGCAAAGAAGACAGCTAGGATCCTTCACAATAGGAATAACAACCTCTAATGAGGCTTTTGTCCTCTTAACAGTTATCTTGCTCCATCCTAGCACCAGCTTCAAGAGCTGGATAAGATACTCCTTGTTGTTATCTGTTTGGCCTATTTTCAAGTAGCCTTTGATTTTCTAAGAGAAAAGTAGCAGTGAATTGATCTTCTTTGAAGTCCAATTCCTTCAGTATGGGTAATCCATCAGCCAAATAAATATACAGTGAGATTTGCCTTGATTTTTTTTGCTGTTCAACTTGAGACAACAGAACAAGACTTGATTGTAAGAGACCTCATTGTTAAAACTTTTTGAAAATCAAGCACATCAATACTCTGAAGTTACTCATCTTCCAGTCAAGGACTTTATAGAGCTCAATCTATTTAGTTTATCAAAAAGCAGATTGAAGGGAAACTATATTGTTGTGCATAAATATCTCCGTGGAGTAGGAAAAAACCTATGAGTAAGCATTTTGATCAAGCATAAAAACTTCTAACAAGAACTGATGGCTAGGAGTCAATGACAGATATTTCAACTCTGAAGTAACTAGCCATTGGAGCAAACTGCTCTGAGAAATGGCAGATTTCACACCCTGACGTTTCAGTGTTTTTAAATGAAACTGAAAACCAGTTCAGAACAATTTGCTGAGCTCCCAACAGGGGTAAAATAGTGAAATATCTTTGCATCTAATATATAAACCTTTATACAAAGTAATTTAGTGGTCTCTTTTTGTTTTACAAATGATATATCTATACAAACGTGACTCTAATCAATAATAAAAATATTGGCTGAATTGTTCAGGTTATACATTAATGTAAATATCAACATAAAATTTTGAATTCTGTGGTGTTTTCCATCTGTGTATTTGAGTTCATTTTACAAACATTAAACAGCTAGTTTTCCTTTAGCCTAAATTATGCTTGTTGTTACTATTACTGTAAGCCTGAGAAAACAAAGGCAGAAGGAAACTGAATAAGTAGCTAAGGTCACAAAATTATGGGAATTTTGGAATAGAAGTTCAGTCCTGTACTTCAAGCTCAAAATCATATTCTTCCAGGACAGCAGCTTAATATCCTTTCCGACTATGGGAAATGCATCTTGCCTGCCTAATTCTTCCTGTAGAGTCAATTGCATGCAGTATTTTTCACTTACTCCTCTTACAGCATTTTGTAGAGTGTATGATATAACTATGGTTATATTTCCTTCCAGAGGAAGGTGCAATTAAATTATTTCTGAGTGTTCAGTGTGTAATTAGACAGAATCAAAATGTTTCCTTTTCCTTATGGCTGTTGAATTCTCTGGACTGACATGACACTGAACAGAATCTGGTCTCTGCCGACTTTTTAGGACCCTTTGGAATGAATGTTACTGTGTGTTGGTATCAGGGAATTTATTACAGGAGGATCAATAAAACTTTCAGTGGTAAATTTGTCAAATAAAATTAGGATATAGTAGAAAATTAATTTCAGTTGTTGTGATAGTCAGCCTGCTCAGGGAATAATTCTGAATTAGAGTCCATACAGCTAATGCTCGTCTAATTTATGGTAGAATGCTATCAGCAAGTATATTGTCACTCTTCCTTAGGAAACTCCCATTCTTCTATAGTATCTTAAAAAACAATCTAGATTTAAGAATAAAGGGCCTTTTTGTGCATTAACCTGAATTTATGGTTTTGGTGTTGGAGCTGTGTGTGGGAGGTGTTTTGGGTGAGAGGGTACAGGCTGTACAGTAAAATTACTTTGTGTTATGGCATTGATTAGCAAATTGGATAACTGTTGGTAATTCAATACTTTAGTTGCAAGAAAAAAATCATGTAGCACAATGTCTGTAGATCTGTACCAATTAACTCTAAAATAAAATTTTAAAAATAATCTGCATGGGTATGAGTCACAGGCCTGGTTTCTACTTTAAAGCCTAATGGATACATTTTCTGTCTTCAAGAAGCTTTGGCCAGGAACCATAGAGGATAACCAACAGGCAAAGAATATTAATCATCTTGGACTAAATGAAATGTAACTCAAACCAAGGGTCAAGTTCAGCCTTTGGCTAAGTGTAAATGACTCCCATTGGTTTCATGCTTATATATCCAAAGGCAGTATTTTTTCAGAGCAATTAAGAGGTCCTGCAGGTATTTATATAATTGCAATAGGACCTGTGGGGTAGTTTGGGACAAATGACACTGAAGTTTGTTATTTTGCAATCACGTACTAAAGCCATATTTAAAGAAAGAGAACTCATTAGCCCTTGGATTCCAGGCACTGTGTGCACACTATGAGTCACCCTAGTAAGCCAGGAAAACATATCTGCATGGTAAGGAATTTACATTTTGATATCACTGACTTTGATGCCACTGACTGAAGAGGCTGTGAAGGTTTTGTTGATGGGGCCATAAGGAATAACTTGGATTCTGACCAGTTAGGATTGTCACTGTCATTTAATTTTGCTGTTGACAGTTGGAAGGGAAGTGAAAATCAACTAGAAAGCACATTTACATCCTTCTAACAAGTCACGTTCATTGCTGCCATCCATTTGCATCTTATTGCAGCAGGTGGGGCTGAAAGAATCAGATGGTGAATAGAGCAAGAGCTGGAGAGAGAGCAATCACATTGGGTCAGGACTCTTGGTTCTCAGAAGTTATTCATCCAGTTCAGGACTGATGAGGGTAAAGCCAACAGTTAGTGCATGCCTCTCGTTGATCAGCAGTAATGAAGAGGAAATGGGTCACATAGCATCATCCCACAGTCTATTCACAGCCCACTGAGTCCATCACTATAAGTACTATAGAGATTTTTTTTGTTTGGTAGAATAGGGATTTACTCAACAATAGGGAAATCTGTGTTAACTGAAGTCACTTTACGTCCCAGTTTCTTGGGTGTTGTGAGTGGGTGAATGTGGTTAATTAGTGGGGTTCAGCTGACGACCAACAACTCATTAAGCTTAAGTGACTCAGTTGCTTTTGTTCACATATCTCTCCCGTGCGTTTCTGCCTCGGGCAGCAGACTTGAATTTACCACTGCTGACAGACCAGTCCCTTATTCAGTCATGACTTTTTCCTGCCAGTCTTGAGAAAAAGAGAGCAGCAAACCATCTGCTGCCTGCACTAATTGCTTCATGATTGCATTCATTGTTCTGGCTGAAAGTACAGTTGTTACATGGCTGATTCTTACCACTAATTGCAGAACTACTGCATGCTTCTCCATTTTATTTGCAAGAGGAGTTACAAATCAGGATGAAACTTCAGACACAGTAGAACATTGCTTGTGAGGAAAAAGCTTGTTGGAGGTCTTTTACATGTGAGCTTTCGAGGGTTTTATCAGCTTGCTTTAGGATCAGGGGCTTTATTTTATGGAAGTGTTGCTTATGTATTTACTATGTAATCTTCAAAAGTGGCTTGCTGTGTAATCAGAGGGTGGGATGTAAGAGCCTCTGCTTCATGTGGAGACATCTGCTATTCAGATAGGTCAGACACACAGAAGAATGGTTAGTAATCAGCTGTGAATAACAGAGCTATTTGAAGAGATAAAATACAGGTGAAACTGGAAAACACAGGTCAGATGGGTGAAATACAGAGTTGTAATTACTCAGTTCAGGAACAAATGTGCAAAGCCACTCACTCAAGCCCTGAAAGACAGCAACAGAGGCTGAAAAAGCAGGTTTAAAATGGAGTTGTTGCTTCTCCTTTCTTGTTTTAAATGAACTCTTGAAAAGTAAGGCACCCCAGACTAAAGAAGCTCTGTCAACAAGGCACTAGTAAATGAAGAGGTTTACGTTTCCTCTTTTTTCCCTTTATTTATTTTCGTTTTGGCCTTTCCTAAATATCTGATTCCATCTGTCTGCCTTTATTTACAGCGTGTGTCATGTTGGAGCACAGTCAGTTAGGGACTGATAATTGGCTGTGTAGCTAAAGTGCTGAAGTTTAGCAAATCAGCATTCTCTGGCTTGTGGGACAACAGATACCCCATCATCAAACCATGTCATCTTCTTCAGTTTTCTGCAGTAAAGGAGGTCCACTCCTCATGCATTCAAGTGGAAGAGACAGGTGTTCACATATCAGGGATGACAGAGGAACCACTTAGAACAGAGATAAAGATGCATATAGCCACAGGATGTCTGTGTGAGAGAACTGACCAACTCTTAAAAGTACCTTCAGCCCCAACTATCTGTGTTTGGTCTAATGCTTGTGTCTGACAGTAGAGCATCTGCCATGTATGTAGCCAGTATTCACTCTTCAAGTTGTAATGGACTGTATTGGATCCACTTCATAGTTCTAAAACTTTTCATTTCACTGCATTAGCATCTAACTTTGAGAGTGGCCCTGCTTGGAAAAGGATCTGCCCAGGGGCCTCCAGAGGTTCCTTTCAACCAAAATTATCTTGTTTCTATTTACACCCTCTCAATTTCAGTGGTAACAGTCACTGCTTACCTACACCAGAGAAGTGGAATAAAATCCAGATGTATTTTATCAGAAATTGCATGACAGTTTTTTTTAAAAAATTGCCATTTACATTTTGAGGTGTTTTTTGGTTTTTTTCCACACTGCTGACAATATTTAGAGGACTATTCACTGGGCTAATGTTAGCTGAGGGAAAATAATCCCATCTAAAATTAACGGAGAGGAAAAATGCTTCTCTGGAGTGGTAAGCATTAGCCACTTTGAATCATCCTCTGGAAAAGCCTCTTTTGACAGACTACAGACAAAAGCAAGGAGCTAGTTTGCATAAAGCTAACATCAGCCTATGTGAGTAACTCTTGCTTTCTCTACGGCATTACTCCTGCAGCAATCTACATTGTTTGTGTTAATATTTAAGGCACCACTAATCAACCAAACCAGTTTTCCAGCAGACTTGATTCTCTTTGCTGCATATTGTTGGAAGTGAAAAGTAAGAAGGAATTTGCATGTTAGAAGGTGTTTGTCCCAGGTTTGCACCGTCTCACTTTCTGCATGATCTTAGATATTACCCGCACCTGTGCCGGGGATGGAAAGGGCCTTCCACACACAGGCCTTGTGAATGCTAACCCTTATTTTAAAGACTTTCTATGTGGTTATGTTTCTAAGCAAGCGATCAGTCATGCACAGAAGCATTGAAATTTGTAGCTAGGGCTGTGCATGCCATTTGTGTGAAGACCTTAAGCACAGATACCCATCGGGCATCCTGATAACACATCTTGCACACAGCTCTCTGCAAATATGCCTTGTTGTCTCTAGGCAAACTGATTAATATTTGGTGGCAAACATCATACTGAAAATGAACATGAAGGGACATCTAAACTATTCATCTGGCTCTTATTTTATTAGAAGTTTTCTTCCTTTCTTCTCTTACAGTCAGTTCCTCAGCATTGTCTCAGCAGGAATAATGGTATCAGATTGTATCTTTTTTTTTTTTAATTGGCCATAAGCCAGCATACAAACTATGTCACAAAATATGCTTTTGTAGTGTACCCACCAGTCTTTTACACACTTCACCAAGCATAATGTGCTAGGGTAAGAATTTAAAATAAAGAATGGAATTAAAAGTGGGAGGAATCTCTAACATTCTTTCAACTACCAGAGCCCAGCCTGACAGTCCAGAGAGGAAAAGAGATTTCTGGGGCAGGAGTGTGATCAGTGAAACGGAAAGAAAGACTTTCCAGCAATAATCACTGCACTCTTTACCACTGACTCACTCATCTATAGGCAAATCAGAATGTCCTTGCTTATGCACCTGTATAAATATCAGCCCTCTGTACCACTAAAAAACTTGTTCTTTTGTTGCTTTGGGATCCTTAAAATCATAGAATTGTTGCGGTTGGAAGGGACCTCCAGGGTCCTCAAGTCCAACCTTTATCCCATCATATTCCTAACCATTAGACAATTAGACCATGGCCTCAAGTGCCTCATCAACCTGTTTTTTGAACACCCCCAGGGACGGTGACTCCACCACCTCCCTGGGCAGCCCATTCCAGTGCCCGACCACCCTCTCAGTAAAAAACTTCTTCCTAATATCCAACCTAAACTTCCCCTGACGCAACTTGAGGCCATTTCCTCGTGTCCTGTCATTAGCAATTTGGGAGAAGAGACCAACACCAGCCTCACTACAACCTCCTTTTAGGTAGTTGTAGAGGGCAATAAGGTCTTCTCTCAGTCTCCTCTTCTCCAGGCTAAACAACACCAGTTCCCTCAGCTGATCTCCATAAGGTTTGTTTGCCAGACCTCTCCCCAGCCTTGCTGCCCTTCTCTGGACTCGCTCCAGCACCTCAATGTCCTTCCCATCCTGCNTTCTTGGCCACCTGGGCACACTGCTGGCTCATGTTCAGCCGGCTGTCAATCAACACCCCCAGGTCCTTTCCGCCAGGCTGCTTTCCAGCCCCTCTTCCCCAAGCCTGGAGCACTGCACGGGGTTGTTGTGGCCGAAGTGCAGGACCCAGCACTTACCCTTGTTAAACCTCATGCAATTGGCCTCAGCCCATCGCTCCAGCCTGTCCAAATCCCACTGCAGAGCCTCCCTACCCTCAGGCAGATCGACACTCCCACTCAATTTCATGTCATCTGCAAATTTACTGAGGGTGCATACTTTTAACTATGGGTAGATCCATTGTTTCTCTGCAAGATTTTCTGTTCTCTATGTAACTCCAATATTCCTACTTCCATGAAGAAATTACTTTTTTCTTTTCCATCAGAGTAGGACAGGTCACTGGATTGTGAATGAAGAAACTTACTCCGTATCACTAGGTCTGCTACCGATCCCTGTGGTATTGAGCAACTCCCTTCACTTTTCTGTAGATGACTCACCTCTGACATTTGTTTTGACTGTACTCTCCAACATGTCTCCAGTTTCTTATTATACAAAGTGCTTGTCAACACTAAATGCAGTTGGAGTCACAGGTTTTAATATAACATAAAAGATAAACAATAATAATCTATTTTTAAATTTAAAGCTATGCACATGTGCATAAAAATTCTGACACTGTACCCTAAATTCTGCTGTATTAAGCCTTTTCTGTTCTGTTCTGGTTCTAATATGATACACTTTTTAAAGAAAAATGCATTTATTTAATGCAGTTACCTAACAGTTATGAACATTTCTAGCAAATTTACAACACAACAAAGCAACTGCAGGATACCCTGTTACCTGTTCCAGAGAGAGTTGGTTTTTTTGACAGAGAAGGTAATTAATCCTGAGATCAACATACTTAGGAGTAGTAAATTCATCACCCCTTGAAACTGAGATTGGATGTCTATCCAGAAGATACAATCTAGTTCAGCCATCAGTTGTTGGCCTGAATAATTCTCTGTACTGCTTAAGTTAGTGGTAAAGATTCTGCAGCATCTGTTAGGAGAACAGACTGATGAGACTGGTGGTTCCTTCTGGCTTTAAAATATATATATGCCAGGCAGACTCTTTAAATATATGCTGGTAAAAATGTGTTTCCTGCCACTTTTTTAGCATATGAGTTGAATGCACTAGAGATGTGTTAATACAGTTGCTTGCAAGCTACCACAAAACCAGAACACTAGCTGATATGGCTCATACATGAGAAAGTGCAGAGTTATTGAGGTAGGAGGAAAACTGAGGGTCATCTCCAGGATGCTTTGGTCTGATGAACATGCAGTAAAGAAACTGGTGTGTTACAAGCACACTAAGCAAGTCTACGTGACAGCAGTGCATGGTTCATCAGCAAAAGAAGCCACATAAAACTCACAGGTATTTGATTGGGCTGTGAAACAGGTATAGGAAAGATTTATCACTCAGATGTGTTTCCATCAGCATTCAATAAACACTAATTATTGGCTGTCCTTATTAAAGCTTCTGCAGGGCATGATTAAAGCATAGCTGGAACTTATAATGTTCAAAGTCTATGCAGTGTCCTGTGAACTTTACTGCTTCAAGTGTATTTAAGCATCTTAACACTGGAACCTGTAATTAGATCAGAGACCAGGGAAGTAAATCATTATCTTCCCTATATCCCATTTTTGTATCCTGGATCATGAGTCTTATGCTCTATTCTAAGAAGGATTTACCATGGATGATTTCAGATTCTTTTTTTTTAAACAAAGAATTTAATATTCTATTAAATTCAGTGTTGGAAGAAAAAAGGCTAGTCCATGGCTCTTCTAAATGAAGTACAGTGTGATTCAGGGAATAGCAGCATACCTCGCAGCCTTTGACTGCTCTGAAGAAATGCCCTGTGAAGTAATTTCTTTAAATTTACTGTACTTTTTTTGATACCCAAGTAAGCTAGCTGCACTACATGCATGTTGGGACCATGTGCATCCAAGTCACTGTTCATTCTTTCTTGCTGTTTGAGGTATCTGTAGCACTACTGTGGAAAATTTGTCCTCACTGTGATAATTTTTCATCCAGTGGGTAGATACAAGGGCATAATGATCTGAAAGATCATAAACACTACTGTATATACCTATATAAACATGTTCAATCTTAAGTGCTTACCTGATGCACCAACCCCATCCATTTGTTCAGACTGAATAGAAAGAAAAAGAAATGCAAGAGACTTAAATTGAAGTAGTACATCACTGAATTGAAGCAATCCATGTGGTGTCTATCCTTTGCTTTCCTGAAGGTTTTAGATTAGTTCTAAATACAGTCTTTCACAGTTGAGTAGCATTTGAATAATGCCCCTATGAACACTGAGAATAATGACTGAAACTTCGTAGAAGACTGTAATTTCTTCCAATACATCTGCAGTGGTAGTAAAGTACAATTTACCAGCAATAAACTTTTTCAGTATAAATGAATGGGGATAAGAAGAAGGACTTGCCTACATTTATTTCAAATTACATCGTTGCATCTTCAGAAAGAGTTCTCTTTATCCAGTTTGGCTTTGTTATGTTTATAGTTAAAGCTAAATTGTGCTTTGGAATGTTGTATAAGTTGGTGAAATTGAGATAAATTTAAAAAAAATTATATTGAAGATGAAGAAAAAGTGATTTCTCAAAATATTTGTGTCAGTACCAAAATCTGTGGTTTAGGTGCAGTGGTGTTTTGGGGATTTTTGTGTGTGAATAAGTTCTATTTGAAGGGGTGAGGGTGAAACACCACAAACAGGGTTAGGTTTAATCATCTCACAGAAACACGAGCAAGTTTAAGAGATGAGAAGTCAGCATATGTGAAGAAACTATCAGGAGGCTTGAGCAGTAGGAACCTTCTCAGGGAATTAGAGATGAATTTGAATTAAACTCAGTTCTTTTGAAGATGTTCTGAGCTAGTTTTTCAGTTGCATATGATTTTTTAGGTCAGTGCTGTAGTGTAGGTTGGATTCCTTTGGTCAGATCTGTGTTCGGGAAGAATGAATGGAGCATTTGTAGAAACTAGAGGTGAGAGAAAGAGAGCTTTTACTTTTGTGAATAGAAAAATACCAAAGTTCATAAATCCAATCAACAAATAAACTTAATGCCGTATTGCATTATAACTTGTTTAGGGGAAATTTCATAACTAAAAGAAAAATACTGGGAACTACGAGCTTGCTCAAAGTATTTCAATCATGACACTTTCAGCATGCAATTTAAATCACCTTTTCTCTAGCCAGATTCTGAATTTCCATGTGCATAATATTTTTGCATGAGATGAAATCAGTGCATAAAATTGAATAGCTTCATCAGCATAGGAAGCATGTGGAACTACCACATGATTCAAGCTCAGTATGTGAAGAAGCATCAGAACCAAATAATTAATCAGAATATCTAATTGGCTGAAACACTGAATGATGAAACAACAGGGGCACCATGGGTCAGCTGTATCTGCAGCAATTTGTATAGGTGTTAAAATGAAGCTGAAACTATGAGGAGCTCCACATGTGACAGAAAGCTTTGCCTGGGAAAATGAATCTCTTGAGAACAGGAGGGGGGATGGTAGGTTTTGACTAGCATAATGAACCTTGAAATAACATTGTGTCAGAATTGGTGGGGCATTCAGATTCTTGTTAGTTGGTATGTGTGACATTGCTTTCAAAGTCAGATGTTAAATGAGAAAATGTTTTTCTTTTTTGGATGCTATATAGGTTACTGTGAGTGTAAGTTTTTGTTGTGGTGAGTTTGATGAGTTACCTGCTGGCTCTGGGAAGCACAGAGCTTGTTGGAACTGGAGGGGATGGGGACTGCTCTCTTTAAGACAAGTTTGTATTTAGTGGCAAAATCTGGTTGATGCTGTGCTTTCTTACCTGTCAGGTTTAACAGCCAGATAAACAACTCAGACGCCTCACAGGAACCAGATTTTTGGTTGGGGAAATCTCAGAGAACATCCATTGTAAAGGAAACAAGTGGTGCACAGTACAATTTTATTAAAGTGCATGTCCAAGTCCAATACTTTATGAAACTATTAACAGCTCATTTTGTTTGTCCTAAAGATGTGAGTTTATGTCAGAAGATATCAACTTCATAATTCAGTCTAACCCAGGTAGACAAACAGGGTCACGTAGGCCATAACAGGGTCACATCTCATACCATCGGTGATGACAGATACATTCGGATGAATCAAATTTGTCTGGTGCCTAGAGAACATTAGGCTGTCAAAAGTCACACTTTAGCTACTTGTTTTGGAGTTTTTAAAATGCGTATAGACTAATGAAGAAAATACAAAGCCAAGTAAGACTGGTGGTAAATTAAAGAGGGAGGTGAATCCTCAGTTAGTGTCATTTGGTTTAGCTCCATAAAAGTGAGGGAAAGTCTGATGTTTTATAGCACTTGTGACTCCCACACAATCCCTTTAGGAGAGGTGTTTTAAGGATGAGTCTGTATATTACACATTACCATCTCTCTATAGTTTTTCAGTGGAGATATGCAACATTTTTCTATAAAATGGTAAAAAGATTGTATTCTTTATAGTAAGTATTTGTTTATTAGAGATATTGTTCACTAAGACATGTCCATTGGAAGAACTATTGAAGGAGTTGATGACCTTCTGAGTTCTTTTTTGATAATCCAGTTATATTGTTGTGCCTAAGACATATATATGTTTTTATATATAACATACTAGTTAATACCAACTTGATATTAATGTTGGTGTTCAAATGTGGTAATATTTCAATTCAGAGGCTTATAAAGCATAATACATTGAAGAACAATGAAAAGAATGGAATCAATGTTATCTAAGTATTTTCTAAGTCCTGTGAATTAATGAAAGATGTTTTTGAAGCTAGTGTGATGTAGAAATCTTATGGCAGAACCATTGGTTTCTTGTCCAATGTTTCCAGCAGTAGCCACCTTGTTCCAGAGGAAAGTACAAAACCTGCTGGATTGCTGTGCTGCTTTGTGGATGAAAACCAAAAGTATTAGAAATAATATGGGAAAATGTAATTTCCACCATTCTGAGTAGTGGAAACTTTTACCGAAGTATCTGTTATGGGGAAAACTGGCCTTACACTTACCTGCACTTATAATTTCCCTGTATGTATAATATCTACTGAGAGCACCAGCAATCTTTATGTTGTGTAAACACATGCTACAATAGATGATTTCTACTCTAAAAAGCTTAGAAATCTGAGTGAAGGCAAGATGTGGAGGAGGCACAATACATGGGTGAACCAGGGGAAGATGGAAGGGGCCAGAGCTCTTTTACAGCTGTGAACTAGAAGAAGGGTAGATTATGAAACAATACAAGTGTTTATTCTATGCAATACAGCGCAGAAGGACAAAGAAAGACGTGTAGCAGAATGTATCCAGAACTATCAAAAAATAGAGAGTTTTAAGAAACTAAGATCTTGAGAGTTTTCTGCTTTGGAAGGGTTTTAGAGAGCTGAAGTAAAGAAAAATGTAGAGTTGTCTTTCATTTTCCCTAATACACATTTTCCCTTCTAGAAGTGATGGTGCAGACTAGATCAGTTGAGTCAAATAAAATTCCAGTTATTCTTCATGGAAGATTTTGGAAAAACATCATTTTTTCTCCCTACATTTTCTGAAATTTGTTTTTATAGAGCAAACTCTCAAACTAAAGCAAATAAACCAATCAGGTTTGATGAATTTATGTTAAATATTTTACTTTCACTAGAAACCTATACATACAGCTATTGTCTCTTAATCAAATGCTTAAATGCTTTGGTTTTTTTAACTACAAACATTTCTAAAGTATTTCATTTTTCTTCTGCATTTTCATTGTATTACAGGAAAGTTATCATTAGTTTACAAACAATATTCTTTGTTTTTAAAAATATCTATATATTAAAGAATGCTTTGACTGTCTCAAATTGAGAATGTTATCAATGAATATAGACCCAAATGAAAAAAAATTGCTCAAGTCTAAAATTAGTGCTGTAAAGATCAGGAAATTGGAAGGGAAAGAGAAGATTGCATGGCAACCGTGACCTGCTGTTACCTGAATAATATCCCAAAGCATTTTAAGGTGAAGTTCATGCTATTGCTATGAATACACGAGCAGCTCTTATGGTTCTCACACAGGTTGTGAAACAAATAACAAAGAGGGGTGAGTAGCTGACAGATATTGTTTGATGTGGATAACGAAAGTAGTTCAGTTTTCAGATGTCAGCTTTCCCTACTCCAGAAGATAGTAGTGTCACGTTGTGACAAGGCTCTTTCTGCAGCTGGGGGATTGTCTTGCAGTTCAGAAGGTTTATTTGAATCTCTGCTCAGCCTCAGAAGTTATTTGTAACCTTGGGAAAGCTTTTTCTTTTGTCTTGCATCTCTGTTTTCCCATCTAAAAGAGGCATGTGGTAGGTTTCTACTCCACAGAATATTAGGATTTAAAAAGCAAAACAAAGCAAAACCAGACTATTAATGATTGTTAAGTACTCAAATATTGCACAGAAAAATAAATATACAAGAGAAAGCAAGAAGGGAAATATTCCGTGATGAACAAAGGTCAAACCTGAGAGATCAATACAAGATTTGTACTTCATAACAGTTTTGTCTCAGTGAAAACAGAAATGTCAGATCTCTACTCACCCTGCAGATGAAAACATATATTGAAATTGTAATAGGTTTCTTTTCTCTTTGTGGTTAAAAAAGAACTGTAGCAAATAACATTATCTAATTTCAGTCTAATAATGAAAATTGTCATCAGAGGGTAGTATTTGCCAAAGAAAATAGAATGTCATCTCTGAAGGGACTGAATGCACAAGTCTGTCACAAGAAGACCCAGGAGAAAGAAGGCTTTTATAACAACAAAATATGATGCTGAGTTTAAAAAACATCTATACAAACACTGTAATTGCTAAATGGTGAAAAATAATCCTAGCTGCATCATAACTGATATTTGACAAGAACCTAACCTCCAAATATTTCCTTTTTTCTGGTCCAACTAAATAAACTCACTCTAAAGTGAATGATACTTAGAATAAAATATCTGAAACAGTCCTCACTGCAAAGGTTTTTTTTTCGTTTTTGGGGGGGCTGACACACAAGGTGGGGAATTCCCCCTTTGTTAAAGATAGATTTGTTCTGCCCGCACTGCCATGAATCAGTAAATGCTGAGATTGGTGCTGAGATATTGGCAAAGAAGGAAAACCTTCTAAAACCTGGTTATTAAAGTGTCTCGTCAAAGACAATGAGAGCTTTGTGTGTGAGTTCCCAGGGAGCTGATATTTCCCTTTGAGAACTGTTGCCTTTTCTCACGTGCTGTCTCCACCTCACTGGGCACTGGGTTCTAATTTGAGATGCCAATCCTGACAGTAGAATTGCTATATTCTTTTCCTCTCTGACACAAACTGACTAAGTCTTGCATTTGTCCACTTTTTGCCTGAATCATGTCTCATTCAGGACACACACTAAGAAAAAGCAGGGCTCCCTGGGTGCTGTGCAGCATCACAGTTTCTGCGCTGCTGGGGGAGTTGTTGAATGCATTGGGCAAGCAGTCCCTCTGAAGAGCTGTGCTGAGAGCTACAGAGGGAAGTTGTGGCTCTGGGGCCATTCAACCACCTGGGATTGCAATGGGACTGCAGGCACAGAGAAGGATGCTGCACAAGCACAGAGAAAGCTTTTGCAGGCTGTGTTTAATTCAGGGTACTGTTACTATCACTGCCAAATTCAGGGAGGGGATAACCTGACAAAAGTTGTGCTTAGGGAAAATAGAGAGGGAGTGGGGTGAGAGATACAAAAGGGGGAAAACAAGATCTACTGTGATGATTTCAGCCATCTAAACATCAATGTCCCTGGAAAGCTTACATCCTATATGTCCCTTGTCTGGAAACAGGTGTTTGCTGAGTTGTTTGGTTTGCTCCCTGTTCTTAATTAAAGGATTGTAGAATAGCTTGGATTGAAAGAAACCTTTAAAAGTCATCTAATCTAACCCTTCTGCTGTGAGCAGGGACTTCTTCAACTAGATCAGGTTGTCCAGTGCACCATCCAGCCTGACCTTGAATGTTTCCAAGGGGTGAGGCATCTACCACCTCTCTGGGCAACCTGTTCAAGTGTTTCACCACCCTCATTGTAAAACATTGCTGCTTTATATCTAGTCTAAATCTACCCTCTTTTATTTTAAATCCATTACCCCTCGTCCTATAGCAACAGGCCCTGCTAAAAAGTTTGTCCCCTGAACTTTATTAAAACTTAAATTACTGGTATGTCAAAGACATATTACTTGGCACAGAAGAAACTACTTTGCTGTAAAAGAGAAAACATAGGCATTGGAGAGATAGATTGCCAATAGCTTATTGTTATTATGTTTTTAGTTTTGCTGCAATTACAAAAACAAGTCTAGAAATGGATTTTGAGTGTGAAGGGGGAAAAATACCTGTAATGGTAAAGTTCTTTATTAGATAACCTCAAAGCACTTTACAAAAGTCACTGCTAAATGTCTCAAAAAATTTCCTTAATTTTCAAAATGAAAGTTAGGGGTCCCTTAAAGTTTCAAATAAAAATGTGTCTAGAACCTTCTACTACAGGAAAATAATAGATTCAGCACTGAAGTTTTAAAAGTGGATGCATTTCTATCCACAAAGCTAAACTGTTTTTCCTTTTCTTACCCTTGTTATCTTCTAACCCCTCCACCTTCTTCCCTAGATGAAAAGGGAGATGAAAAAAAGGTGAATTTTTAGGTTTCCTATTTTAAAGTAGATTTCAACGTATGCACAGTCTATTCTTTACCAAAAAGCTGTTGTAATTAGTTTCTCTGTGTCCTTCCAAGGTTTTACAGTAGGCAAACTGAAGGATATAGGGCTTTGCATTGGGAATGTAATGCAGACTAGGAAGTAGATCTCAAGGTTTCTTACATCTCAGTCTCATAATTCTTAAAATATATTCAAATATCTTTCTGATCAACCCAAAGCTTTAAATCAGCTTCTCTCCTTCTCAGTCATTCTCTCAGGCACCCATCTTTCTCTTCCCTCCACTCGTCAATCCACTCGCACTTCTTGTTAAAACAAAATAAAAAATGAGTCAGGGTTTGCACATAAAGACTTGGATTGTTTACGTTTCCTGTAAGATCTCTAATGTAGTGTCCTAAAAGGCAGATCTCAGTTCAAAAAAGGCGTCCAACATCTTCCTTGGCAGAATAGAAGACTGACCAAGTTTATCAAGCCAGGGAAGGAGGAGAAAGGGGATGAATCTGCAAAAAGGGTATAGGGCTGACTACCCTCTCAGTGCTTCCACATGAGAAATTTGAAGTTAAATAAAGCAAAAGAAAGACAGAACCCAAGTGATCCTCCCCTTTACTGTCCTTTCGAGAATTACCTGACGGCAGCATTTATGGAGAGCAGCTGTTTGTAAGTGCTCTATAACAGTAACATTTGTATATCATTCCACAAAGAGATGTCAGAGTATTTATAATACCTGTAATGTGCCTTTTTGCTGACCTTTCTCAGTCTAGTTTGGTATTTATCATGGAAAGATTTTCTGAAATGATTGATGTATTTTGATATTGTTTGTGTAACCAGACTAGGAGAAGGTGTCATGTTGTTTGCAGGAGAAGGAGGAGAGCAAAGTGAGAATCACAGCTTTCCATGGTACAAGTAACTTGTGCTATTTAAATTCACTCTGTCCTGCAAGAGAAATCTGGACATGTTAGAGCACTTATTTCGTGTCAGGTTGAACAACTCTCTAGGGATGCTTACTGGTAACTGGAAAGAGAATGACCTTCCAACATAATATCAAGGCAGGCAAGTCTGTGTTGTCAGAGCTGGGCTAGGATATGAAACTGTGTTATACTATACATTTAGTGTCCACCTCAAGTTTATGAAAGTAAAAGGCAGCTTTCCCATACTGCATGATTTTTTTACCCGAGAGTACCACAAATAGCTAGATGATGGGTTTACAGTCATGGCAGGTCACTGGGTGTACCCATACAGTGATCCCTCAGGTAATACCATTTGTGTCCCATGTCACACAGCTCAGTGTTGCCTCTGTTAATAAAAGGCACTGCAGACACTTTTCAGCTGCCCCAGATGTGTCCTTTTGAGACCAGAGGAAGTAAAAATCCAAGTCACCATCTCAGAAGTGATACAGGCTTCTTCAGATTAACTTATCTATTATCTATGTGTTTTACTGTGAATCATAAATGTTTGTTTTTGTCCCCAGTTATTCAGTTCAGTGGAGTTTGGCAGAAGATGGCTGCTTCTTCACGAGGGAGTTGCACCAAACAGATTCTACTGGTAAGAGCAAAAACCTCTTCCTCATTTTCTGGACACAGCTTCCCTACATATACAGAGATGTTGAAATGGGGTCTTGAAAGTAATGCAGCTGAATGCAGTCTGCACTGCTAATTAGTTGAGATTAGCTTTGATGTGATATGGAAGGGCCATTATTCCTCCTCTTATATATTTATACAGTACTTGAAAGTGAGGTCTTTAAGGATAGTGTGCAACTGAAATATACTGAAAAATACTCTGAAGTAAACACTGATTTGGGCGTAATTTCATGTGAACAGTTTGAGTTGAAACGCAACTATGTTCAGGATAAACTTGTTTGCCTTTGCACTAAATACCAAAAAAAAAGTTCAATCTGGTCCTGCTACCAGTGAGGGTCAAAGAGTGAAGTCTTGGAGTTTTTGAGGATACTAGCATTTCTGCTATGGGTAACAGTGGACAACCTCCTGTGGCTCGTGTTGTGCTTTTAACTGCTGTTAGACCTTCTTCAGTCCTTGAAAGTGAGCGAGTTAATGACCATTGAACTAGACACACACAGTTCTTCATGATGAGTTTAAATCATTGTGCAATATTGCTTCTAAGCAGCCATACAAGATTTCTGGTCAGATTTCAAGCTGCGTGGGTCAGCTATGTGGGATTCAGCCTCTTGCTGAATCCTTGAATGTCAGTTGGTTACAGCAATGGCAAAATGTTTACAAGTTTGATGCCAAAGTTACCTTAAAAAAGTATCATAACTCTGTCACTGATGCAAGCTTAATTCTTTGCTGATACAAGCTTAATTCTTTGCTGCATTAACTTATGCCGTACAATCTGTATCTAAATTCACTTAGGGCCATAGCATACGTGGTTATGATAGAATCTGAGCATCTCACAAATATTAATATATGAGGCTACTTATAGTGGCCACAACCACTGCAAAATAAACCCTGGATGTAGGTCCAAACTTTATTCTGCAGTTCTTCACTACTAGCAAATTTCTTTGTATTTTGTCTCATTTTCAATTTTATTCATCACATATTTACACAGTGATTCTGATATACTTATTATCTTCTCATGTTTCTGATTGCAGGCAGATCTCTTTGCATTTGCTTTCCATAGCAGTGATTTCCATACTCAGTGTGAGGTTCTGTAACCATTCTTGCAGTAAAATACTTATCTGAAACACATCTTGTCACATAATAGCAACTAATGTAACTTCTACTTGTGTGGAAAAGGAAGCTGAGGAACGAAGGAGACACTGGACTGTTTTCCTGCAAATATAGCTGTCATAATCTAAATCAAAGATAAAGGGTTTTTTTTATATATTTCAGATTACTTCTCTTTTTGCTTACACTGGTGTAAATCTGTGAGACTTCTCATCAGCTCTTTGTGGAGGTGGTAGTCCACCTGTGAGCAGAAGTTGGCTAATGTCCTGTGAATCTGACCTTTGAAAGAAAAGCTTTTGATGAAATAGTCATCTGGAAATCAGGAGGAGCTGAACTAGATTATTAAAAGGAGACCCTGTGGTAGCTTCTAAACTATAAGTTTATGCTAAAACTACAGGTTTTGAATATATCAAGATTCCAGAGTGGTTCAGTCAAATATTTTCTTTTAATTTATTAAATAAGAGCTCTAGGTCAAATTTACTTTCAAAGTTGAATCCATATTTGACCTGCAAAGGATATAGCAGAGATTTTGTTTGCTGCTCCTGCTTTTAAATCCTTTCTCAGAACCTGTGTTAGCTGAAGGTTTTGCAAACCTAATTCCATTTTTAACTTAAACTTGTTTTCGTGTGAGTGTCTGTATAAACAGGCACATATATATTTATATCCCTCCTATTTCTTTTCTGCAGGACTCCTCGCAGAGTTTCAAAGTGTCAGATGCAAACACGCAGCCCCACACATCTGTTGTTTTTTCTGGGCTAGTAAAAGCAGAAAGTCCTAGAAATCTGGGGACCCAGACTTTGAGACATCCAGCTCACTGAAGAGAGTCAGAGAGCTGAAAAAATGTCCCTGTTCCTAGATCTGTGTGTCCTGTACTGCACTCCAAACCTTTTGAAGTTTGCCATCATTACTCGCAGTAGTGGTTTATTGTGAACTGAGCTGATGGATGCTGGCAATAAGAATAATGATGAAAATTATTATTTTCCCTTTCCATGGAACTCAAATTTGAAGGCCTCTTAGAACCTAACAAATAAGAGAACTCAGGCTTGGAGCTTCAAAGGCAGAGAGTAAGTTGAAAAGATGAAAAGATGTTCCAGCTACCCATCTAACTCCCTACAGCCATAAACAAAACATGAAACTGCAAGCCTGTATTTTCACCTTGAACAAAATGTCCCTTGCATAACACATCTCCCTTGTAAGCTAGACTGTACTTCTAGTATGAAAAGTAATACTGTTTGTGGAGACAATGTTGCATATCATTCTGGCTTATTTATTATGATCATCATCACAAAAAAAAATAATACTGTAAGCTGCAATTATATGGACGTGGTCTGTCCTCAAAACCATCCATAGTAGAAAACAGAGCTGTGCATATGTAACTGAGAACACATGCATCACAGAGAGCAACACTGGGTTTTTCTCTGCATTTTCATTTTTGTGCAGCCACATTTCTGAGGACAAAATGGGCACTGAAGTGCTGAATCAGAAGGGCAGCCCTTTGAACTCAGAGTGTGGGCACTGCTGACCCCCCATGCAAGAAAAGCAAAAGGGAACTGGACATAAGAGGGTGCAGATGTACAATTGAATCCCAAACTTTTACAGCAACATCTCTGTAGTCAGTGTTGATGTACAAGTTGGGTAGAGCCTTGCTCAGTGCCCTGTGGTTTGTTTTGGTTTGGTTTTTTTAATTAATTATTATACTTTTTGACTTGGAGATATGCAGAGGCTAATCATTCTGAAAAGTCAGAAGACTGACTTCCATTTATTCTTAAGAGCAGAAGCTAATAGTGAAGGAAAAAAGGCCCAATTTTTCATGGAAAGCAGACTGTGGGGGTAGTATATAATATCCAAGCTATATCCTAATATCGGCTGTAATATCCGAGGAGAATGAGGGCTATATTCTGATATATAAGGAAAGCTGAGGAGTTGCTTTAATACAGACTGCATCCAGAACTGTATAAACTGGGACTTTTGTAAGATCAGGATAAAGCAAAGCAAAGCCTTTGGCATCAGGCCCTCTTGAGGCTGCATTTACTTAACACTGCTTGTTTTGACAGGGAAGGAACATCTGGAAGATTTTAAAGACTTTTAAAGGGATTCAAATGCTTTGTGAAAGCAAAGATGCATTTTCCTTGTTGCTCACTGATATCTTAATTGCCATTTTACTCTGTTGTGGTGGTCTTGTAAATAGTGGGTCACTCTAAGTCTTGTGAATGAACACCACTGAGCTTGCTAGTTTTAGTCTTGAGAAGGCTTTGCCTGCAAATGCTGTCAAAGAAGCTGTAGGGTTTTTTACAGCTGCATTTCTTACATCTATTTCTAAGGGAGTTTCCTTTTTTATTTGCTTATTTTTGGCTGCGTTATGAGACACCCTGTCCTACTGCCACCCCAGAGAAATTTAAACCCTTGAAGTACAACATTAAACCAATCTGCTGATACCTACTCCTTAACTCTGAGAAAACACTGTCGAGACAACTCAGCTCCTTGTAGCTCATCTGTATTTTGTATTCTTGCATCCTCTATTTCATTAAGAGGAGTCATTAAAATGAAAATAGAATCTTTGTTTATTCAGAGCTCCTCTGTTCCCATTTTCCTTTTTTCCACCTGCAGCTCTAAGTGATGCCCTGACATTCACACTTGTGATGAAAGAGATTGCAATGTCACGCTGTGGAGGGAGATATCAGGTGGGGGATGAGCAGATAAACTGAAACCTTTACAATGAGAGGTGACTGGAGTTTTCTCATGTTAGGAAAAAGGAATCTGTAATGTTCTGCCTAATTAAGAGGTTGTAAGGACACATTTGTGATGGACAGGCTTTAGTGATGGACTACTGTAAAACTGGGATCTCTAATAATTGTTGTAATTTGGGTATCTTATATCTGTTTGCATAACCTAAGTATGTGAAAGTGGTACAAAAGTGTAATCCACTAAGAGAGTCAACCGTATGTTTCTGATGGAAACATAAAAGAATCCACACTGCACACAACCCCAGGACACTGCAGTTTTGCACTGTATCAACATTTTTCATGTTTTTTATTATTTCTCTGGTGGGTTCTTGAGATTTTGCTGTTAAATGTACTATGACAAAAAAATGCATAAAAGTTATAAAGGTGCTTAGTAATTCTGGAACTGTACTATATGAAAATACCCTAATTACTAAGAAAAGGAGTATTCTAAGCAATATTAGTTCAGCAGGGTAATACAGAAACAATAAGTTCATGGCTTATTGCTGATAGCACAGTGTTTAATAATGTGGTTGGAGTTAGGGGAAGAAAATCCAGTAAATGCTAGTCAGAAGAGTTGGATAAATGCTTTATCTAAATACTTTTGGGTTTATTTTTGTGATATTTGCTGATTATCACCATACATTCCCATTGTGGAATTTTGCTGACAAAGAGGCTTTTTTGTAGTGAATATAATTGTGAACACAGTTGGTGAATCAGTCATACCTGCAGTTACTTCAAATTTTTTCTTGCTTTTTTAAAGTGGTCCAGTCATCCAGACGAAGTTCAATAGTGATACCTTGTGACTTGCAAACCCAAACATTCATAATCAGTAGTTGCAAAAAAAATAGTCAAAGTGCATATAGTTCAGTATGGCCAAAATACATGCACAGAAATTGCTCATTAAAAGCTTGATTTTTATTCTGGAAGTAATGCCTTCACCTATTTTCTGAAAGTCAGTAAGTCAAGGTATCACACTTAGAGCTTGCCTTAAAAAAATAAAAGTAAAAGGTTAAAAAGCTCACTTAAATGTCTGCAAAATGTAATAATTTTTAAATGAAAATGAGACATTTTCTGAAAAGATTCTCTGCTAATTCTAATCATAACCTAACCTTGAAAAACTTGGAGGAGGGGGCGAGAAAGCCACATAATACAAGTATCTTAAAAACTAGCATAAAATTAACAATAGAAAAACCCAGTTAGTAAATTATATCACCAAGTTATAATCCTTAGCTGTATCAGTGCTATTGACTTTTTGGTTTTACTTATTTGAGTATTGTACTGAGAGAAGCAATTAGGAGAAATACAAAAGAAATACCGCTCCATACTTCAAGAAGATCAGATAGCTTTAATGATGATGGGGATGGAACACATCTCCTGTGAAGAAAGGCTGAGAGAGTTTGGGTTGTTCAGTCTGGAGAATAGAAGGCTCCGGGGAGATCTTATTATGGCCTTTCAATATTTAAATGGGTTTACAAGAAAAACGGAGAGACTACTGATGCAGGGACAGTAGTCACAGGACGACATGTAACAGTTTTAAACTTAAAGAGGGTAAATTTATGTTAGATGTAAGGAAGAAATTTTTTATTATGAGGGTGATGTTCACAGGTAAGTTATGAATGCCCCATTCCTGGAAATGTTCAAGATCAGGATGGATGTGGCTTTGAACAACCAGATGTAGTGAAAGGTGTCCTTGCCCATGGCAGGAACTTGAACTAGATTGCCTTTAAAGGTCTGTTTCAACCAAAAGCATTCTACAATTCTAAGATGATTGCCTTAATTAGACAAAAAATACAGCTCAGGTCTTTCATGCACTACATATGTGTAATAGGCTGGTTAGAAGTAAAACCATATCATAGTATCTCTCATTTCCAGTAGGGTCATGTGTCCATGACGTTAATGATTCCCTGAAAAAATTACAGAAGATATGTCAGTTTGGTAAGAGATGTTGCTATGTCTCTGCTTTGTCTTTGTTTTTTGGGTTTCTTTTTGTATGAGAAGGAGGAGAAAATAGATGCAAACATTGTAAAAAAGCAGCCAACCAATCTTTCCCCTCAAACAATACAGAGATATGCACACACACTGAATGAAAGGGAGAAAAAGATAAACTGGTAAGTAGCTGGAAGGACAGATGAGTAGATAGGGCTATATTTGTGGGGTTTTTTTATGAGCAATGGCAAAGAAAGTTAATCTTCAGAGTAGAATTTATAGAGTATATATCTTTTCTTTTCCAGAGGAGGCTAGAGACTGTATTCTAAAAGCTCTGACTGTGTTCATTGGAGCAGGTGAAAGAGCTGAAAATCAAAGAGAAAAAAGTGTCAAAGCCTTGTTAAAAACTTCATTATATTCAAGCAGTTGCAGCAGAGCCACGTGTTCTCGTCAGATCTTGGCTTGGTGAGATTTGCACACCCACCCAGGTGGGCTGAGGCAATTTAAATGGCATGGTGTCTGGACTGCTTACAAATGATGCTGTATTGCTGAACAAGACCTTTTAATCACTGCAGGGCAACTGCTGGAGGCTGACGGGGAAGATACCAATCAAAGGGCATTGTGACAGCCTGTCCAGAAAATCATCCACTTGATCTAACACACAAGCCATACCCTATGAGTTGAAGTGTACTAGACATTCAATTAAAAATATAAGTATTTCATAGCTTAAGTATGGTGGAGATGGCCACATACTGGGGGAGGGGCACATCACAGAGGAGATGAATTAAGCAACTGACTGATAGGGAATAGCAAGAGTAGTGAATTTTGCTTGATTTCCACCTTTTTCTTTCATTTTTCTTTTATGAATTGAACACCACATATTTGCTTCCAATTGAAGTTTGGTTTTGGGAGAAAGTCAGACTGAAGGTCCGAGCCCCTATAACATAGGCTGCTATTAATATGCTAATATTTTAAGGCAGTTTCATGGCTGCCAGCCTAAAGATGCAGGTGAGCTGCAGGCAAACAACACTGCCAGAGACCAGAGTGAAGTGCGTATCTGCAACCATGCCTTTCCTTAGCCCTTACCATGCTGCTGCTGCTAACATTACTGATGGTGAGTAACACACATTAGAGCACTTTGTCATTGTTCAGTGTCCCTGACACCATTTCCTCACCAGAAGGGTCAGTGTTGCATTATGCCCAGCCAGAGTGCAAGGAAGCATATTCTTGGCTGCCAGTGTTCACTAAAGATCCCACTGGCATTTCAAAGGATTTAGTGAAAACCTCTGCTTACAGTTCTCAGACAGCTGGACCCTGATGTAGCTCTATCTTTTTGCTACAAATGAAGGCTGAAATCTCTCAGATTTATCTTGGGGATTAGGATTTTATTCCTGTCTGGTTTCCAGAGATACAAATTTGCCAGCCCCTGGTTTGGGTCAGCAAGGATGGAAAAAAGACAAGGAGTATCCTCTTTCTGTTACTTTTAAAAGGTCATTTAGACTCTGGATTTATGATCAGTTTTAGTTCTTAAGAAACTGAGATCCAAAATGCATACCTTTCTTCCCTGGATAAGGCTGAGAAAACTGCCTATAGTTACACAGCAGAGATTGATATCACTCTAGTCCTCCAAGTCTATAATAACCAGATCCTCTGGTCCCAGCAGTCTCTTAAGAGAACTTGTTACTTATAATCAAATTAAAATTTGTCAGAGCAAAATATAACTCCTCAGTCCCAAATCCTTAGTTTGGCAGAGTTCCATCACATGAGAGAAAAATTATTCTTGACTCTCTTTGATTATCAGGGGGACTCTAAAAATGGGGGTAAAATAGTAACTTGAATGTTATTCTAAAATTCATAACAGATTAGAATATTATCAATTTACATGTCTCTGCCCCCTTCCTCCCCTTAGAGTCTTGTTCTCCAATTGTGAATAGAAGAAAGAGGTATATTCAAGTGAATCATCTTTTTTGAGGCTGAGGAGCCCCATTCTGATGCATAGACTGATGTGTTATGATTTTCCCAATTCAGCTGATATATATTTAAAAATCATCCAGAGATACTGTATAAATGAGTACAGACTCCCATGAGCTCCAACTTTTCTCCCATTGTCCACTTCCCTGTGTTAAAGATCTGCAGAAGTAGGCAGGCATCGATATACCAGGTTCAAAAGCTTGATTTGGGGGTTATTCTGCAAGAATAACCTGCAGGCAAGAGCCTGCAGTGCTACACAAGATCTCAGAACATGTCAGTCTTCAACACGCATTAGACTAAGAAGCTAATTTCTCTGTATGTATCTATGAAGGGCAGCCCTTGAGAGGGTGAGGCAGTTGCATAGTAAAGTTTAGCTGTGGGTTTGTCTAGATCTAAGTCAGGAAGGTTTCACTGCTGTTTTCTGCTATATGTTTGATGAGCAGCATACTGTGTTACCAGAGCTGACTTTGCACTCTTGCTGTAAATGACTTCCTGGCCTCCTCTGGAGCATACTGACTGGGCCACAGCACTACAAGATGACAGAAGCATGAATCTTAACACAGTGGGAAGCTGTGATGCTATTAGACTATACCAGCAGAGAAGCAGTAAATCAGGTAGGCTTGGTGCATTATATCAGGGAGCTGAGCTCAGAGGCTATAACTAGAGGGTACCTTGCTCCTTCTCTCCCTTCAAGCCACTATGATGTCTTAAGTTTCCTGCAGTACATGAGAAAGAGATGTAGGACAGGAGGGGACTATCTTAAATTCAGGATCTAATGCTGGTAACTGAATTTTATCCACTTAGTTGAGATTCTCATTTTGAGACATTCCTCCCACCCAGCATTACCAGGAATAGATACCTACTTCTGGCCTTTCTTGTAGATGGGTGTTGCGTTTGCCAGTCTCCAGTCTACTGGGTCCTCCCTGGTTAGCCAGGACTGCTGATAAATGATGAAGAGTGGCTTGGTAAGCACATCTGCCAACTCATTTAGCACTTTAGTGAGTAATCCATCCGGCCCCATAGACTTGTGTGTATCTAATTGATGTAGCAGGTCACTAAGCATTTCCTTCTCAAAGCTGTGGTCTGTGTGAACATCATGGGGTGGCAGGCTGTAGATAATCCCACTCTAGGCTCACAAAAAAAGTGAGTAGAAGTGACTCCCATACCCTGGAAATCACACTACTACCCCCATTTACCTACTCATCTATTTTAGTGTTAGCAGCAACAGCCATATGTGTTTCTTGTCAGTGTTTTGAGGTGGCACAAGTAGGAGGAGCTGGGCTTTACTCACTGAGCTGATGTTTTCTCAGGTGCAGTTCTAGAGAAAAGGTGGAAAACTGAGTAAAGCCTACCATGAGATACACTTGGCCCAGTGGCTGCCAGTTGAGTTGCAGAAAATGATATTGTTTCATCTAATTGGACAATGTGGGAAACAATAGTGCAGAGATGCAGCAGGGAAAACCTAATTAGATGATTGTTGTGGGAAATTTTTTGGCCAAGTATAAAGAAATGGAGTGCTGATTTATGTCTGTTTGGAATTTGGCCCTTTGTTTCTAAAACATGTCAGGAGAATAAGGTGGTTGAGAGAAAGCAATCTTTAAAGTGTGTTCAAGGAATAGTAAAATCTGTAAAGCTTTGCATCATAGGAACTGATCTACAGAAACCACAAGAATTCCCTCCCACGTTAAGCTCCCTGGGGTAGATTCACTGACTTCCACAAGCAAAAAAGAAATAGTATCCGCAAGGTCCTCATGGAGTCAACATAATAGTAAAAGAAAAGGGATCCTGGAGGTCTCTCAGGCTCTATTTTTGTCTCTTTCACATAACAGCTGTGTGATCTTGGTCAAATCAATGAGGTCCCTTGTGCTCTTGAGCGATAGGTGGAGTTTATAAAGCTGAGAACAAAAATTTTCCTCAACTCCTATTTCTAACTTCATCTGCTGGCCTTGTACTTTTCCATAGGTCTTGAACAAATCAGTAGCATGCAGGGAAGGTTACTCAAAGGTTGATTGCCAAGTACTTTTGTATCTTTGCACAAAAAGCTTTCTGTTCACTGCTACATGTTACTATTTTTATGAATAGTGATTCAGAGTTAGAGTGTTATAGAAGCATCTGTGGAACCAAAAAATTGATGCAACTGATGCCTCCACGAACACCATCTACTGTTGTTGTTTTCATTCTGTCCTTTAAAATAAAACCAAAACCCTGCCATTCACTAAGTTGGAATAAGCTGTCATTTTTTAAACATGAAGTGGCAGGATGTGTCCCAGAGGCTATGGGGGAGCTGATTTCACATTGGCAAGATTTACGATAAGTGATTCACATGAGTGCTGAGGCTAAAGGAAGATAAATCCCCAAAGGCAAATTCTACCAATAATTGAATTACAAAGCTATTATCATGTGCTGAACAAAGAAACTTTATAGGGCTATTGTGACAGGATAAAGCTTGTTAGAATATTTATGTTCACAGGACAACTTTGGCATGAAGATTTCTCCTACTGTTTTCCCTCTTTTACCTGTCTGTTGCAGCTAATTATCTTTCTCTTTAATGCAGTACATGTGGAGATGAAGGTGAGCTCAGATTGGGGCTGGGAAGAAGGAATGCTGAAGGTCAGGAGACATGTCCAAATAAGTAATACGTTAAGCACAAAGTCACCTGCAGAATGTAACCGGAGTCTAATGTCCAGAAAAAGAATCAGGACAGGTTGTAGGAATGGGAAGAGATGACACATAGACAAATGAGCGTTTTTAGTGATGAGGGGTGAAACTGGATTTTTCAAGTGGTGTGTCACTTTTCTGCTTGGTATTGCATTGCAGGCACTTCTAACCTACTCTGAGTCAGCTCAGAAAGGCCAGAATTGTGGGGATCTGATTCCACCCACCTTAGAAGAGTCATTCTGATGTCTGCCACTTATCTGCCATCCTTCGCTGCATGAATGAATCATATCTATTTTCCCCCAAAAGAAGTAGAGAGAGGGTCATAAGAGTCCTGGTTCCATACTTGTTCAGTCCCAGATATGTGGACTATGTCTGTAGTCAACCACCCAAAATGAAAGGCACCCAAAACTACATTCCAGAATGCACAAGCCCTAGAGATGGAACCCTTACTGACTGGTGCTTTGAGTTCTTTGATTATGAAATTGTAGTTTGAAATTAAGTACACCAAGTGGAAGCTTTTACTGTCTTCACAAAGGTGCCTTTTAGCAGTTCTGAGTGGTCTGACTGCCTTACAAACCTCATCTGTTCCCAGCATCCCTAAACAATTACTTTTGTCCCTAGAAGTGAAAAAAGATAGAAGAGTTGGAAACCCGAGGATAACAGGGTCTCTATTGAATTTCCTTGGCTCAGAAGAGCTGACAGGCCAAGGAAGCCAAGGTTTTAGAAATGTTTCAGCGAGAGAGATGGTAAGGGGTGGGTCACTACAGAAATATGCCAACTAGCATTTGCTGTGCGATGGGCAGTGCCAGACTCCTTTTGTTTATGTTAGCCTAGTTCTAAACTAGAGGATGATTCGAGGTCTTTTCCCTGTGCTGCTTCTCACGGTGGGTGTAGAATCTGCATTCAGAGCAATTGCTGTGCTTCAGCCACTGATATCAATTTGTGAAGCTCTTGTGCAGATGACTACTTAGCAGGCTTGATGGTGATTAAAGTTTTAGGAAGCAAATTTGCAATAGGACTGTGGGGGTCCTATATTTTTCATGATGTGAGCATTTTCTGTGTAAAGGCCATGGGGTCATTGCCTTGCACTCCTCTTGGCTTTTGCAAGTCCTCATTTTCCCAAAAGATTGTCTTTTTGTTTCTCTTTTCCTTTTTCTTTTTTCAAAACATCCAGACAATTATTCCAACAAAACACAAAAAGCTAATCACAAAACTACCATAGGCATTGTTCAGCAGAAAGTGTTGCAAGCATATCCCTGGTATACTGAGGTTCCAGGGTGTATTACAGAAAGCCTGAGATTAAAGGAACGGACAAAGGGCATGTTGGCATTTTACCATGAAGTGAAAATATAGACCACAGCAAGAAGAAAAGTTTGTAGATGTTATGAGCAATTGGTCTTTGAGAACAGATACTGAAAGGGAACAATAAAGTTGAGAAATATGAGAAGAAAGTATTGCCGGCATAACTAACAGTAGCTATGAATAGGGCTCAGAATAGGGCATGGCAAAGTTTCAGATTGCTGTTTATTTTTAGAGACATTTCTGAGAGAAATCAGTAACTGAGTGGGTCCCAGGGTGTTGTTCACCTGTACCTCTGTTCTTTGCAGAGTGCTTAGTTTATAAGCTATCGAAAGCGCAGCACTTCTCATTGTTTAGCTTGTGAAGCTTACATTGGCCAGGTTGCTTTGACCATGTGCACAAAAGCTAATGAAGCAGAGTGGGCAGTTGTATCAAGTTAGAAACAGTCAGTTTGAGTCTTTGGTGTTATCTAGGGCAAATCCAACATGTAGTTTCCTTCCTCCATATGTGAAGCTTGTATTTCTTGATTACTCTAGTTTTGGTATAAGAACCTTCAACTCTGGTCATCAGTCAGAACTGGAATTTCTTTGTGATCCGTTAGGTTTATTCATTTTGTTTCATACAGATGCCATGGGCTCAACACTTAATAATATTCAGGCTTGTAGAGGTACATTGTTCTGCTCTGCTTCTAAGGATGATCCTTTTTTTTCACCAAGTGAAAAAGCCCTGAAAACTCACTAATGGTTTTGCTGCATGCTCAGTAGGATTGTGATAGATCTGGTTGACATACTAAAACTTTCAGATTTCTGATGTATACTCTACAGTTCCTAACACCTTGTTTCCAGGAAATGCTTTAAGAACTGATTGTCCTAAGCATGTAAAAGGATATGTTTATTTTCCTATCGAGTGCGTGTTCTCAGGTGCAGTGCAACAAAGCTCACGGTATTTATCTCTTGTATAATCTCATTGTGACCAATACTGCATTTCTGAATGACTCCTGGGCTTTTAGATGCCATATATTAAATAATAAAGCTGATGTAAGCTATCTAAAACATTACTCTTTTGGAGAGAGAGTGGCCCAGGATATTCTCCCTCCCCTTTACTTACAATCCATAGCTTACCTGTAATTCATGTTTTCAAACGTAGTTAGTAAATATATTTCAGATCTGTTGTGTTACCTGCTTTGGGTACTTTATGTGGTCACAAGTGGGCGTCTGTAGTGTAGATGTCCAGGCATCTTGTATGCAATGATGAGAAACAGCCCTTTCTAGCATAATTATTATTTTATTCATGGAGTCATATCTAATGCTGTTTAGTTGAACCAGAGTGCAAAACTGCCTGTTTCTTCTCACTGCCTCCTCTCTGCAAAGAGAGGTGAATGTGATTAGGTCAGAGTTAAATATCTATAGTGTATAGCTGGGTAAAATGAAGATTATTTTATGTGGCTTTTCAGGTAGTATGGAGGGATACATAGAGAAATATCTCAGGGCTACCATGGAACAAGACAGCACAATACAAAAAAATGTGGCATTAAAAAAATTCTAGTTATTAAGTTCTCAGCAAAATCCAGATGGGAGAGATACATTTCTGGATGTTAGCTGTGTACAGCTAGTATTGATTTGAGTAGATATATATTTGTATTTTGCCTATCCTTTGCAACTGATCGTTCATGTTACTTAGTTATAGGCCTGACTGCGACCTTGTGCTGCCACAAGTAAATTAAGTCTATTATATATCAAAGCGATGGAACGTGTATTTTCTGAGGTAAAGATCTAGCAGATAGGAGGATTTGAATATGGTTCTTGCCTCTACCTCAGTTGTCCTGTTTAACTTTAGTAACTCCCTTGGATTCTGTGAACCTTAGATTTCATCTTTGTCATCACATTTCTAATTTGTAGGGGTTAAGATATATATATAAAAAAAAAAGAAAGGCCTTGAGTGGGTGAATAATGTGTATCACTACACATGTTTCAGCCATTCTTGTTCCGTACATCCTTGAGACAATTGATGGCTTAATACTAACTTGAGTTGAAGCTTCTGCAGTCCTGATACTGGCTCTTGTAGTGTGAGAGTAAGTAATAAGCAGGTCATTACAGCTGTAGCCTTCTATATTTCAGTGCTTGGTGGGTCCAGATATTTCTATGCTGCTCTTAAGACATTTAAGAGTTTGGTGTAAATTATTGCTCATATTACAAGTGAAAACAACAGTGACAATTGCATCCCATCCATCTGAATTAACTGTCTTTGCCTGAGAAGATGCAGTAGAGGTGTTTCTTGGGGTCAGAACAGCACTGAGGAGGAAACTAACAAAGCATCTGACTCTAGACTCACAGGCTTTAACTGGGGCAACAAGTTCATTGCTGAATGAATATCATTGTTTTGTGTCTCTGAAGAGACAAAGCATTCAAATCCGTGGAATATAAACCTTGTTTCTTTGGAGAGTTCACGTCCCCATGGGGCTGCATTAGGTCAGGAGAAGGAATGTGCTGACGAAGCTGTACTGTGTCTTTTGCAGTAGCCCAGTTCCAGGTGTGCCTAAAGCCCACTCAAATAAATAAGAATAAAAAGCAGATATGCCAAATTACAAGCTTAGTCCTTCTGCAGTTCTTGAGAGCTGTTTGTCATTGGCATCTGTCTATCTTGAACTGAATTGTAACTAGCAGACCCAGGCATTTTGGCCCTAAATCTGCTGATGATAGCAAGTAAAGGAAAAATGCCCTAGGAAGGTACTCTCTTCCCTCCCACTTGGTGTCAATTATCAGGAAGTAGAGAGTTTAAATGGAAGTTGAATGTTTAGGAGAAAAAGACCTTGCCATAAATGTTTTTTTAAAATGGAGGAGAGGTGAAAGCAATGCTCGCACAGAGTCTTTTCTGAAACTTTCCAGTCCCCAGCAGAGAAGAGCAAAAAATTCCAAACCTTTTCTAGCTAGAGAATTGTTACAGACTTTGCCAAGCAAAGCTAAGGATTAATCAGGGCACAAATAGTCTTGTTATTGTTAACATTTTTGTAATGGTTATTAGGTAATACACACAATGATTAAGGGCTGGAGCTGCCTCTGATTGCAGTCAGTGGGAACTGAATTAAGGTCTAAATCACTGTTTGAACCTCACTTTTGATTTCCTGAAAAATAATGAGGCTTTGAACAGAACAGCACCTAATTTGTCTATTACTGGAAATGAATGTTTCTCTTCTCTTACACATCGATTAAGCTTGGAGGTCAGACAGCTAACAAGAAACTGGTTGTTTAACCCCTAGCCTTAACCCAGGATTATGACTTGGCTGATGGGACCAAGCCCAGAAATAAGACTGTTGTACAGTGGGATTGGTACTTACTTGCAGTCATACTGTCATGATTTAGACTCCTCATCAAACCACTGACCATTTGGACTGTCCCAGGGAGTTGTCAAGACCAGGAGTGACAATCCAGGGGAACCTCAATAATGGAAGCAAAGCTTGAGTCCATAAACCCCTTATTTGCAGTGCTCAATATCTTTATGTTGTTGTTTGCTAATTCAGAGTGAACAAATAGTAATTTTCTGAGTCAATCTAACACTTCTTTTATTAATGGAACACTGTTTTTATTAGATCAGAAGTGATAAAATGTCTGAGGATGAAATGGGTTTTTACAATTTCTTAATTAATGTGGGAATATTGATCATTAAGAGTGTTAATTAAGCAAATGTACATAAAATGTCCAATAAAAAGGAATAGCTATAATTAGTATGCTGGCAAGCACTATTATTCTATCAATTAAAGGCTTCTGTATTCCACTCAGAACTGAAATGTGTCCTTCTGACCAAACCAGGAGATGCATCAAAATGTCATGTGCCAATGAGAATAGAAACAAGTCTCCAGGTGGAAAGAAGTGAAATAAAGAGTTAGAAGTAAAAAACTTGTAAGTACAATGGCATTGATTCGATAAAATGGTCGAATAACTTCCACATTTTCAAGATTATATTAGGGAAAACTCAAAAATGCTTTCAAAATTATCAGCTCTTACAGTATGACTTTAGGTCCATCTGAACAGGATCTCCTGCAGAATTAATATCTCAGACATGGTATCTCTTGTTTTTTATGCCTTTGTATCAATTTTTCTTTCATAGGTCTATGATGGGGTCTGGTAGAGAGCCTGATCTTGTGCACCTGGAAGCAAAGACAGTGGATGGTCGTAAGTACACCAGCTTTCAAACACTGTGGTATTCTGGACTGCCCTTGTATTCATGTAACCAAACAATATCATGATGGAAATTTGACTTCTCTTTAGTAATTCACTCATTTAATATGAAGGGTTTGACTATTCCAAGACAAGTCTGTCAGAAAAGAAGTCTTTCCAGCAAGACAAAAAGTTGAGATTAACTGCCTATGAAAGGAGCCAAGAACATGGTAAGGAAGAATAGGTGATAACCAGTAATTTGGGTTAGTATATACAGCACTTTTCTTTCTTCCTATGTGATTTTTGTTTGTGGGAACATGACATTGGAGGGAAGTTCCTGGATCAGAGTCTAGCTGCTGTTGTTTCACACAGTACATAATAACACCTTGTTCATAGGTTTACAGTTTTAACAGACCAGGGATACTCTGCCTTAGGTATTACATTTGAAAATACCTCATTTTTCTCACATTAGAAACCTTTTAATGACCAGCCTAACTGTATTCTTCACTGTTTTTGCTCGTCCTGTCATTGTCCTTCACTTTCATCAGCTCCTCTCCCTCCCTGCTTTGTCTCTTCAGGTGCTTTTCTGCATGCCAGGAACCCCCCTTACCTGCAACTCCAAAATATTCTCCTAATTGGCTGTAAATTCTTTCCGGCACCCTAAGCCACCCACTGGCCTTTTCTCCTCCCACTTGTGCATCCTCAAGGTTTATCTTTGAGCTCCACTGCCTTTGCAGGTCTTGCGCCATGGACTTCTTTTTCCAAAACACTGAATTGCCTCAGGCAGGCATCACACTGAAAGCCTGGCTGCCATAGATCTCGTCATTGTAGTTGCATATTGTTTCCTTTGTAAGCAGCAGTTTTGCTGCAACATAACAAGCAGATTTTTTACCATTTGCAATATATAGGTATTAATGATGCAGTCAATTAATTCCTTTAAAAATGGATAAAATTCTCCCCTGAATTGTACCCCCAAATACAGTGCTGTTACTTAAAATGTGTATTTTTATATTGGAAACTTAAAAACTGCCTGAAAGGTAACTGTAAGCTAATATTTTTTTTAATTAATTGAAACGTAGCATGAAAGAGAATTTTTTGAAGATGAATTTTGAAAAGAAACAGTAGCAATAGAAACAATAAAGTTTTAAAGGGCTTTCCATTTCAACATATGCAAGATTAGTAAAAGTGAAAGAATGTATTATCTCTATTTCTTATAATTTGTAATCTCTGATTATTATTTCTCCTCTCAATTTCACTTACCTGACCATAGGAGCAAGGTTGGGAACATGAGGCTTTCTATTTCTCAGGACATGCTAAATGAGAATGAAATATTCTGATGGGACAGTGTCTATTTCAGCACAAACTATTACTGTTATAAGGCATTAAGAATTTGAGATCATGGAGATGAAACACTATAGGTGTTTAAGGAGCTGTATTCTGGGGATGCTTTTGAGGGTTGTTCAGCTCACAGTGGGCAGAGAAAGTGCCATGCTCCTAATGCTTTGAATGGTCTTGTTTGAGTTCTTAGACTGTAATAAGAACATTTTGCACAGCTATAGCACATTTCTGCAAGAATTCTTCACTGTTTAACAAATTAGTAAGCTTTATTACAGCTCTGCAAATGGAAACCAAAAAATGGGTAGATGAAATTCGCCTCACTGAAGAGTCAGGCATGTCAGTAAAGAATTGCGGAACAACAAATTATTGCTTATCAACTGAGCTCTAGTAGCTGATTATGCACACTTACGGTGGCTCAGCTGTGAGACAGCACAACTTAAGCTTTTCTGTTTAGTCAGTGACAGAACTACTAATGTAAATATAGTGGTGGTGTCAAACCTTCAGCCAGGGGTGATCCCTCTTGCAAACCAATTATTTGGATGAAACTTCTGCTCATGAGTCAGGAGGTCCCCAGCTCAGCTAATTGGCAATATAAGAAAATGTGTTGGATTTTCAGTAAGTGTGTGCTCTGTTTTGCCCCTTGTTCCAGGAAGCTCTGGTCTCTGGCAGAGGACTACGGTGGGTAGCTGGAAGCAGTAACCTTGGAACATATCACATAATTTTTTGCCAGATGACATTTGGTAGCACTACAGGTCACAGGATTTTGAGACTGAGACAGGCTAAGAGTGGGCACATGGTCCATTACTCTAGTTACCATGACCAACTTGATATATTCAGGTCTCTTGGCTACTAAAGCCTTCTTCTAAGTACTAAATCAGTCTCCTTTTCCTGGATGACGTGACCATGAGTCTCCAATGGATGAACAAGCCTTTCTTCTCTGGAATGAAGCAGGTATGCTGCCTCCAGTGGGTTGATGGGGTGAAGAGTGCTGGAGTGAGCACAATACATTTTTTTCAAGCTGAGGGTAATTTGCAAATAATTTTTCTTGGGTTTTTACAAAAAGTTCTTGCATTTATTTGTTTATATTTTGGAATATCTCTTTTTAGAGTTCACTAAATGTAAAAATTCGGTAAAGGGATTAAATTTAAAAAGGTAGACTTGCCAAAACAAGGCAGGGAGAAAGAAGGAAAGAGAGTGGAATGGTGTGAAAACAACCACACAATCTGTATAATAAAATAAAAGATATTGAAGTGGAAATATAAGGGCTAAGCAAAAATCCGCTGAACTCAATACAAATAAGAAAAACACCTCATTTTTGTGCTGGTATCTTTTTCAGCAGAAGCTGAGTAGTACTGCTGCAGCTTTAGGTGAGAAGAATTAGAAATGTCATCGGAGTACAGTGTTAGCCCATATCCCTGGCAGGGTTGTTTGAGAACATCATTCAGCAACAACCTTAGTATTGGGCTTTCCCTTCTCGAACACCAATAACTCTCTATCTCTGCTCCCTGATTATGGTCTGTCTGTGCATTTTATTTATTGTGTTTACATACATAATGTAAAAGGTTTACAAGGACCAAAATAGGAGTCTCTTAGTAGGCATAAATCAGCGTAACTTCAGTGGCATGTTGATTTACACTTGCTGAGATCTGGTTAGCAATGTTGTACCTGAGCACACATTCTCCTTACTTTTTTTTTTTCCTTGGGATCCAGAAAAATCTGGACTTTTGTAAACACTTGTGTCTCATCAGACTAGAGTGCAGGTAGTGATGAACAAACTGAATACAGACTGTGAGATCTAGTTGTACTGATGGAGACAGATTTGCAGGGCTAATCATTGCTATTTATTTTTTTAATCCTGTTTTGTAAATTTTGGAGAACACCAGGTAGATTTTCATCTTGTCAAATGTGATGGTTTTGTTTATTCTTTAAAGGCTTCAGGCTCAATCCAAGTCAAGCTGGGACTGAGAACACAGTGGTAGAGCTGATTTTTCTGGTTGGAAGAAGTTCATATGAATGTTATCTCACATTTCCATTTGTACACTTGGGTGTCCCTGGTGTTTCACTTTGATTTTGGAACAGGATCAAAGGCGAGCAAGCAAAGTCAGCAGGAATAGTGAAATTTTTTTGCCTGGTTTCAGGTCAACATCCCAGTACGACAATTAATCCCCTAAAGTTCTTAACCATACGATAAGCTTTTCTTTGTTACATTCACCACCATAGTCAGCAGGCTGACTGATGGAAGTCAAATCTAGGTTTGCTCAAATGCAGCTTGAAGTGCTTTCAGAAGGTGTATAAACTTAATGACATGTGGATTTTAGGTTTGTAAAGAATACACAAGTCCTGAAAGATCCTTAATTAATGGGCTTATCTGATTTGAGTTAGGGAGGGTTATCTCAGTAAGGCCTGATTGAAGCTAATTGACATGGGAGGCAATTTTTATTCAGATGACGCCTACTGAGGAATCCAGACTATTAGGGAGAATTATAAAGATGGATTCCTACAAGGCATTTGGAAACTAACGGGGTACCCACTGACCCTTCAGAGAATGGCAAAGCTGACTCAGAGGATGTCTAAGTGACAGTTTCTATAGATGCAAGTCAAGAAAAACAACTGTTACATTTATGAGATATACATTCACTTGTGTAGATAGATGCCAATTGATTCTGAATAAAGTTTTTAATTTATGTATTTTTTTTAAAGTGAAAATGAAAGAAGTTAAGGGGTTTTCTAATGTGCTGGCAAAAATTTAGAGAGCTCTTGATATTTGAAAAGTACTTTTGTTTCCTTTGCTTTTCTTCTGCTGTCCTGATTTACACAGCAACTTTTCATATTGGAAGGTAATTTAGGTGCTGCTGTGACTGCAGATAAGACCAAAGCCTCACCTGGGGTTAGCAGGCATGCTCTACTTGCTGATCAACAGGGACTGAGCATCTGGCCAATAGTGTTGAATCACAAAGTTGTGTTAGGACTTTAATTTCTGTTTTCAGAGAACATTGCTAGGAAGGATAAAATAATCACTGTTGTGGAAAAAGCAAGTAGGCAACGTAGCCTGACAGTCTTTTGCTAACATAGCTAGAAGGGTGAATGAATTCCCATAGTGTCCTAAACCTGTGCAGTGATTTTTTTTTTCCCTAATTCTGATTAGTATTTTTTCCTGATCATGATTAGTATTTGTCCTGGAGAAATGGCATCTGTTGGTTTCTCTAATTATATCCTTATGCCAGAAATGGCAGAGGATATACTTTCCCATGTAAAGAAAGATTCCTGCCCCTGACATGCAATGAAGAAAAAGTAACAGCAGGGTAGAAACAGATTTGTGAGTAGTTAGCAAATGGAATGGCTTCATGTCACTGATCTTCATTACTGCTTAATTGCTTTGCAGTTGCTGAGTCCTGCAGAGTTGTGAATATATTCCCATATAATAAACATTTCACAAACCAACATTCAGACCAGATGGAAATGGATAAAAAGCAGTAATTTTGTGTGTTTCTCAAAAAAGGAATAGAAAGATTGAAGAATGAGAAAACATTTAATTACATTATAGAGCTCATTGCGATGGGAGGTTGTGGGTGCTGAAGGCATACCTGGAATTCCAAGACACCTGGACAAATTCTTGTAACCTTTTATAGGCTTCTGTTAATAGGGGTTACAGGCCTGGGTCTTTCTGTGATATATGTTACTACTATGTTCTTACAGTTCATTAGTTACAGGATGCCAATCAACCTTCAAAAGTAGAAACTATTCCTAATGTCTAAGCTGCTTGGTAATGAATGGGGTTACTCCATAGTAAATCTGGAAGACAAAGAAGTCATAGATTATGTGGGTGTTTTTTGCATAAACTCCTGATTTGTCCTTAGTGGATTTATTTGTAAAGAGAAGAACACAATGAATTAAAGACAAGAAAAACAAAAATGATACATTTGCAATGAGTACAGTGAATGTTTTCTCTGATTCTCCTTGTGATCAAATAAGGTTTTGAAAGATATACATGCAAGTTTTGACTAGAAAGCAGTGGGTATTAGGGTTTTATATGTCATCCAAATTAACACTTGGCAACAAAGTATTCGGAAGAAAGTCTTACTCTGCTTTAGGAAGGGATTTGAAACTCTCCTGTGTACTTTGGCAGAGTCTCACTAACTTCCAGTCACCACCAAAGACCTTCCATCTCCACCAAGCCAAGAAATGTGTCTCAGACAGGCTGAGAACATATTCCCTTGACAACATACTATCATGGAGCTCAAGCTAAACAAAAAAGACCCCTGGCTCTTAACTTCTGCTATGTGTTAGCATTTCCAATTCTCTTTTACCACTGAAACAGATTAATTTTGTCAGAGTTTTCCCTTACAAGATACCTCCTCCATTCTTATATTCCATGACTTTTCTTGCTTCCTCTTTAGAAATAGCTGACATTCACTGTGGAGAATACTTTTCTAGGTGTCTAAACCTGTTAAAATCAAAGTTTCTGGGGGTGTAAGACCTGGGAGTTGCTATGTTCTTTTCTCCAGGCACGGCATGACTTTGTTGTTGTGTATTAAAAACAGCAGCTGTTGTTGGAGGTGAGGGTTTTGGAATTGAAAAGCATAATGTCCTAATTACCTATGGCAGGGAAAACATCTGTGCGGGAAAGCTAATGAAATTAATTCCAGAACTTAGCAACTGAATATGTTAATTGACATTAATTAATGCTAAATTACAAAGTTCTGCCAATGGAATCACGTAAAATGTCCACAAGAATCAAATGCAGAAACAAAATCCTTGAGTTAATGTGAGCACTGCAAAACTTCCCTTAGGAAAAAAGAGGGATCCAGGCACTGGGAGCAGCCCACTTTTCCTTCTTTCTGTCTCCCATAGCAGAGGGAGCTTTTCTTAGTGTGCACATCTCAGGGTTTGGCTGTTTGGAAGATTAGCTTAAACAATTTCAGTGCTCTGCCCTTTAGTAGTTATTACTGGCATTTTAGAACTGAAGCCGTGGAGAATTGCACTGTAAAAGTTCCCAGGAATTGCCTTAGTAAGTCTTCATCAATGGTACAATCACAGCTGCACAGACTCCTGCGATCACAACAGAAATAGATGTAGTCCCCATTCCTCCCTTAAAACAGGATCAAAAAAACTTCAGACACCTGTAATGGATGTCAACATGGCCTGCTCTTTAAAATCTCTCATGGAGGAATTTCCTTAATCTTCTTTGCTGACTGGTCCCAGCAGGACCCATCCTATTACCTCCCTGTGCTATCAGAATAGACAACGTGTTTGCATGGGAAGTAAGATGGCACTTCAGTGTCTCCCAGACAGCCAGTGTGCCTGTGAAAGTAAAAGAAAACAGTAGTGGTGGTGGGGAAAACAAGGTGTATAGCTAAACAAGGTGGAAACAGAGATCTGATCCTGTGTAGCTATATGCTGGGTGATTTGATCTCGTGTGTGAAAAGCCACTCAGTCTTGCCAAGAGCTCAGAGGACAGTGGGGCCAGCCATTTCAACAGATGCTGCTTTGTTTAAGCTTGGGTTTGCCAGACATTTCACTCAAAAGCCTTCATGAGATAGAATAAGAAACTCCACCTGCAATACTGCATCCACCTCTGGAACCCTCAGCACAGGAAAGACATGGACCTGCTGGAGCGGGTCCAGAGGAGGGCCACAAAAATGATCAGGGAGCTGGAGCACCTCTCCTCTGAGGAAAGGCTGAGAGAGTTGAGATTGTTTAGCCTGGAGAAGAGAAGGCTCCAGGGAGACTGATTGCAGCCTTTCAGAACTTAAAGGGTGCTTATAAGGAACAGGGTTTTTAGCAGGGTCTATTGCGATAGGACAAGGGGTAATGGTTTTAAACTAAAAGAGTAGATATAGATTAGATACAAGGATATTTATTTTTTTTACAATGAGGGTTCTGAAACACTAGAACAGGTTGTCCAGAGAGCTGGTAGATACCCCATCCCTGGAAATGGTCAATGTCAGGTTGCACAGGGCTCTGAGCAACCTGATCTACTTGAAGATATCCCTGCTTATTGCAGGGGGTTTGGACTAGATGACCTTTAAACATCCCTTCCAACCAAATTCTATGGTTCTATGAATATGGGGGCAGGTATGGGGAGCTGTCCTTCATGTTACAATGGATTGGATTAAACAGGAGGAGTGGGATTGGGTTGTGTTGCAGGTGAAGAGATGCATGCTTGTTCTCCATCTTATGACAAAGAGGGGACATATTGCACCACACAGTATTATTGAGTGATGGAAGAGGCTCTGGCTCCCTTGTCCCCCTTCTTTCTGGAGCAGAGGGCCAGAGGGCTGAACAGCCCTGAAAGAGAACTCTGCTGAGCTCGCTGGAATGAGCAGGCTGGGAGTTATGTCGTTCCCTGCCCTCTCGTGGCTAATGTGGAAAAAATCATGTCCCTCTGAAGGGAAATACATTTTGATCATGCTGTCCGGGCTGTATTAGTTAAAGTTTTGCAGTGAGCTGCAAAAGCATAAAATGTTATAAACTGCAGTGACTAATAATACTCAGCACTTTATATATTCCAAGAACTCTGCAAATGCTGGGATAAAATCATCCCTCATCAAACTTTCCTAAAGGTTCATTACCCTGCATGTCTGTTTTAAGCAGAAGTCAACAGCCCTTAGAAGCAAGGAAAGAAATGTCAAATGATAGATTTTTATTAAAACCAAGATTAAATATGAGATGATAAAAATCCAGTCATATCTATTTCAGTGTAAAATGCTACTCCTCTGATCAGAAGGTGGTAATTATATCAAACAAGAGGCTGTGCTTCTCCAGCAAAAAAAAAAAGATTAGAAGTAGTTCTAACATTAAGTGCCATTTAGTGTTTCTGTAATATAATTGCTAATGCTAAAATACAAAAATCCTCCCTTTCTGGGAGTCACAGGACTTGGACTGTTTGTTGCCTCTGTAAGGAATCCTTCACAGGTCTGTTGTTCCCTCACTCAGTTCCTTGCATTAAGCTTAAGCCTGGATAATACCCAAGTAAACTCAGCAGGGCAGGTAACAACGCTAAGTGATACACCCTTGACTAGGTTTCTGTCAGACCTGAGCCACAAGCATTACATTGTGCCACCTTCAAATGCTGCCTCTGGTCTACTTCCAGCATGGAACCACAAGAGTGGCATGGAGTAATCAGATCAGCTATGCTGAGCTCTCTCTTGGTATAAAGGAGCAATGTATAGATCTGATGTAGGGTGGAATGAAAGAAATAATGGGAGACTGAGGCAGGTGAAGAAGGAAGGAACTTCAAAGAAGAAAGTAATCTAGAGTGCATTTACGAGGTGTGGAAGGGAAAGAAGTTGTGTTGTGTTGCATTGAATGGATGGTGTCACTTCATGTCATGTGAAGCTGGGAAGCAGAAATGCTGCCTCAGCAAATACGTTTGTGACAGTGGGAAGAATCTCGGTTAACTAAGTCTCCTGGTTTTGTTCTTTTCCTTTCAGATGCCCAATACATCACCTGCAAGATGCAGAACTGCAGTGAAGCCACTCGCAGCAAACCCTTTCCAGGCTATATTGACCATAACTCCTTGATTGTCCAGGATGATTATGTCTTTGTTCAGGTGCAGAACACCCTCTTCTCTTTCTTTATCTATTATTTTTATATTATTCTATATTATTTTCTCTTCCATTTCTTTGCATGTGTGTGCATGTGTGTTAGCTCCCAACCTAAACAGACAACACTGGCTCCAAATAACAAAGGCACTGAGTGGTTTGTAGCAGTTCATTGCAATGCTAATAGTGTTCCTTTTACCTCTAGTATGTTGTCACTGTAGAGTCATAGAGTTTCTTCCTGGAGCATCCACCATGTGTACTGGAGTGCTCTATGCCATGCCCTGCAATCTCATCAGCACTCTAAGATTACTTCTTTAACCCCCCAGCTTGAAGTGATGTGTCAGTCATCTGCTATTACAAGGGAACAGACCAGAGCCTTTTTGAGCATGAGAGGGAAATAGAAAAAGAGAGGAGGGAGTCAGGGGAAGAACCAAAGAAGGAATAATCAGGCTTTATTGTTATGCCTTAGTTGTGATTATAGTGAAAAGGCTGAAGATGAGATGTACTCAGCCAAACTGTATTCCAGGTGAGAGCTGGTGAATAGATCTGAACTACTGTGGGCTTCATTAGGCTTCTGCCAGTGTCCATTTAATAATAACTGAAGAGGACAAAAATAACAGCAGAATTGCAGGGTACGTGGAGATGAACTTGAAATCATTAGGACTAAACTGGTCTTCCATACAGTTTATATTCTCCCATGCTTGGGGATGGAGGGAAGAGAGAGGACTGGTATTTTAAATTGGGTGAGTTGATTGCTAATTACCTTCAGGTAATGAACTCAGTCATAAACACCAGTCTAAATCATCCACAAATAAATCTGGGACATACGTTCCAGAATAGTCTTTGTGCCTGGTGTGTCTAGGCAAAATGTGTCTAGGAATTGTTTATGTGATAAGGAAAACAGGGGGAGCACGCATCACTGTTCAGCCATGCTCTCTCATTTCAGAATGACTCAAGTGACACAGGAGCTGGGAATTGCTCTTCATGTGTGAATTGATTCATTACTTCATCACTGATGCCTTGGTTTTGTGCTTTTCAAGATTGTTAGTCTTCTCTGTTCTGACCAAATATTAATACACACTATAGAGATGCCAACCTCTTTGCCTCATCTGAAGACAATCCTGGGGACACTGTCTGCCTTTTGGGAGAGGCCTTGTATATTGATGCATTTCTCTTTCTGTCTGTAAAGTGTTGTATAATGTTCCCAGTACTGTCAAATTTTGGTTTTGTTCCACCTCCGAGCTACCTATATGGTGCAAGGAGGAGCATGTGAGGAGAGGCAGCCTCTTGCAATGTTCTTCTGAACATTGACCCAATGGGACTTTGCATGACTATATATTCATGTTCGTAATGTAATTTGAGAAGTTATCATAATATTTGGATTTGGAAAGCTCCCATTTTAAACCTTAAACTACTTAGGATTCTTAAACGGAAATAAAACCAATAGGTCAAAGAGATAATAATTGCCAGTCATTAATAATTGACACTTACAGGTGTGAAATAACAACATTGTAGTCCCTGGAAACAGCCTCTGCTTTGTTAGAAGTAGTCAGTGTTGGCTGACAATTTAAAATGGCCTTCTTCAAGTGGTTACATAAATATCTGGATGTATCTGGTTGGCAAGGAACAGCTAAATAACATGTCATGGCTGATGCTAGACCCTGCTAGACTGTTCTTCAGAAGATGAACAGCCCTATACCAGTCAGTAAAGGCTTGAAAGAATAGATGAATACCCTGAGTACCCTCCCCTGGCCTTCCTACTTTCCTTGAATCTCCATCTAGCTTTTCTGCAACTAAAGCATTTGGAATCAGAATTAGTAGGCTCAAAAGCGCAAGGGTGAGGGAATGTGGGTTTATTTCTCTCACTACACTGTGTTTTATTTACAAATCACACTCATAAACAATGCTTCTGGCCTTCCTACCCCTAGGTTTTGCCCAATTCCCTTGAAAAAATGTTGCACAGCTTTAGAATAAGAAATAGTTCTTATTTTACTTAATCCGGTATGAACCTAGCCTCTGTGTATCTTGCATTTTATACTACTGCAGTGCATTTTAAAACACTTATACTAAAGCAAAGCCTTGATAAGCGCAGATATCAGGCAATTAAGGCAAAGTTCTGCATGGAGAATTCCTTGGAATATTTGTTCTTCAGTATCTTTTATCTGAGGATTTCAAACTACTTTACAAACATTGATTATACTTCAGCAGTACTGGAAGCCAGATAACATTGACAGTTTTTTTTTTCTTTCTGTTCCCCTCCCTTTAATAGGTGGTAGGAAATGAAATCCCACATTGCTTTAACCCAGCATTTTCAAAGCCTTACCATCAGTATTTAGGCAATTAAATAAAAGGCCAGATTCACAGAAATACCAAATCAACTGAGCTTCTCCTGACTTCAGGAGCTGTGAATCCATAGCTGATACATATGATGGCTTGTATAGGGCCACTCAGGAGCCAAAGCTGGAGGCAGAAATATGAATCAAGTGTCATGTCTGCCAATCTGCTGACCTAACCAACAGCCTACACAGCAGCTCTGCAGGTAGCAAAGGACAGACTGTGGTGTGTGGTAAGGCAGAGGAAAACTGTGGTGTCAGCAGGTGACAGAATGGCCCAAGTGAAGCCAGGACTTCACTTTCCCCAGACTTTCACCTGAAACCCTGGCCTTTGTTTGACTTTGTAGAGAATGTGATTCCTTTTGCTTGCTTTTTCAGCTACTGTCCATCAGATCTATGTTTATTCATCATTTGTAATAGTACTTCAGTTTTCAGCCATTGCCACCAACATAATTGTATTTCCGTTGGCAGTTTTGCTTGGTGTTTTCCCTGAGAGTAAAAAAATACTTTAAAAATATCCTAAAGATAACTTTCCTGCTTCTCTCTTAGTTGACATCGGGAGGAAGACCACATTATTATGTCTCTTATAGGAGGAATGCATTTGCGCAGATGAAGCTGCCAAAGTACTCCTTGCCCAAGGTAAGTTGCTGTTGCTAGAATGCCCATATGAACCTACAGACATTTTGATTGTACAGAAACTACTGAATTGAACACAAGTAACTGCAAGATGACATGCAATGAGTGAAAACATTGTTCTTCTCTAACAGAACATTTACAAGCAAGAAAGGACTGAAAATAGAGTCAGAACTTTGCCTAGTCAAGGACATCAACATGAAATGTACACAGATACCGCAGCCCATGTCAATTACCATTGCTTTATTGTTTGTTAATTAAGTTTTGGAGTGGACTCTCTTTTCTCTTTATTTTTTTTTTTTTGTCTTAAAATTCCCTTTTCCTGTCCCTATCCTGTGTGGCATGCTTTTTGTGCTTTGCCTCATTAGCAGATTTTAATGGGAACGAAGCAAAGAGATGTCTTTGTGTGTCTGCTCCATATCTTCCCTAATTAAGAACAATGGTGAATTAGCATTGGAGCTTGAAAGGCTCTTGCTGCCTCCTGGAGCTGAATTTTTTAAAAGACCTATATAGAATGTTAGATCCATTTTGAAGAAATCACCATTTTGTAGCTGGGCTTCTAACGACTTCTTAACAAAGACAGAGGATTTTTATATTTTATTTTTTTTTGAGGCCTTTTCATTCTTGATATAGTCTGGCTTTAATGAAATTTAAGCTCAAAGTAGCAAATGATCTTGTGGATTCTATGTGAGATCTAACATCTGGAGACAAATTCATCCTGAGAAGTTAAACAAGGATTGTGAGAAGGAAAAAAAGAAAGTGCCAGGTCAGCCTATTCCTAGAAGCTGAAAACGCACTTGACTTTGTAGGTGGAAATATTCAAAGGGATAATTTGGCTAATATCACAACTGGTTGTCTTTGATTCCTTGACCCCACTGACCTGTTTATAGTGGCTCAACTGGGTGACCTTCATATAACCAGGCAGCAACTCAAACCTAGGCCTTCAATGCCATACCCTACCTACTCTGCTGTTGTACCCTTTGCTCCTGTTTACATCATCTGAAAATCCAGCTTACAGGATATTGAGGACCCTGCCAGAAGCCATATCTTCTTGGCTCTGACACGGGACACCTGTGATCTGCCCTAAAATCTTCAGTCATGTTTAAAGATAGGTTGGTTTGAAACTTCCTATCCAGGAAGGAAAGCATTTCTCCGTCAATTCAAATCAAATTTAAAGAGGGGTTATTTGGAGTAGCCCTTAGCAAAGGAGTTGCATTTTTAGCATGGTTATTGTAATGGCCAAATCATCATTTACAGCTGATTCAGACTACTGCTTGTTTTGAACTATTTGTCTCTTTTAGCTCACACTTATTTTTCCAACTCTTTACCTTCTCAAAGAGATCTCTGGAGAGCCAGGGAAAATGCACTACAATTAAATTGCAATGTGTTCTCAGAGAATAGGAATTGGAGCAATACATTCTTGTTATTTGACCCAAAGAAAAAGGCAGATATCTAAAGAGATAAGATGCTTTGTCTCAATCTCGGAAAATCTTCAAAGACTGAAGAGCTACATTTGGCTTGGAAGGAACCACAGTGGAGCTGTGGCTGTCTAGGAGGCTGCTATGAAATCAGGATAGTTGTTTTTATTAAAAATGCACAAAGTGTTGTACTATTCAAGGAATTGAAACAGACAGCTTCTTTTATGCCTAAATTCTCTTTTATCTCCTTCAGCTAAGAAAGAGGGGCCAAATGTGGTAAAAAGTACTCAGCAACTTCTGGATTTGAAGAAAGAAATATCAAGCTTTTTGACTCTGCATGTCACTCTTCCTAAACTGGAGGGGTGTAATGGCAGGCAGCTTTGGCAGGTGTTATTGCTACTCGGGCAGGAATGCCCTGCAGCAAATCAAAATGAAAATATTCTTCTGGTTAGCATTGATAGCCTGTTAACCAGTTTGATTAACAGCCTAAATGAACTTGAAACTCTGTGCCATACAAGAAGATGCCTGCATATGTGCACTGAGGTTGTGTTAACCCTGTAGATGGTCTTTATTAAGACCTGTTAATTTCTTCAGTGATGTTGATCTGTGGGTTGGTATTGCCTATTCTGTACCACAGCACCACAGTGTGGGCTCTGTCACAGACTCTATAATGCCACTCATGATAATCACCTTCAATGTACACACAGGGTACATTCACTCCATTTTAGATCAATGCACTGAGCAGACATCTGTGAATACTGAAGCATGCCAAGCAATTTCTCTTTTAGAAAAACTTGTCCTTAAATGTTGCTGGGCTGAATACTGATGGGATGGGTGCATGTGGTACCTCTGTTTTAAATTCATCATCTTTTTTCAAACTCAGGATGCACATCCTGATGGAAGAAGCAATAAACACCAAAAAATCCTTAAATACAGACCTTGAAAAGAGCTGACAGTCCCAGTAATTGACAGGGTAAAACAGGTATTACACATCCCTGCTATTTAACTTCCCAGGAAGAAAAGTTCCTTGACCAAGTGCAAAAAGGGCAATTGAAGCAGGTTTATTAATGCAGAAAACCTCAGCCCTTAGTGATTTGCGTAGACACCTTATCAAACCCATGCACTGCATCATGCTCTTAATTTTGTCTTTATAAAGGCAAGAGGCACATATAGTAGAGCTACATATTTATGTACTTCTGCTATGTGCTGGAACAGAGAGAGAAAAGCTCAGGATCTCAGTAGGCTACTGACTAGGCATGGGGAGCCCCTGATGATGACAATGACTGTTTGAGGAAGGTGACTTGCTTCACATTCCTGTTCTCTCCCTGTTCTGTAGGGAGCTGAAATGTGTTGTAGTAATGGATGATGCAGTGAAGGTCTTGCTCCATATTAAGATGGAGGCTGCATTTTTGTACTATTCCTCCCTCAAAAAAAGCAACCCAGACACTGAAAAAAAACACAATAGGATGAATACGATATACTGATTAATTTTAATTTTCCCAATGTGGAAACCAGAAAATTCCTGATGTTGGTCAAAGATCTATTTGATGCCCATGTACTGATCCCTTTCTATCAAAGCCTCTATTGGACAAGGCCATATTAAGAGGAAAAGTTAATTGATCCCCAAAGGCAAACTGTTGGAATGCTATCTTTTTTTACTTTCTGCACTATGTATATTATGCTAATTCTGTCTTAATCTCTGCTTCTTCAGGATTAAATTCCTTCAGCCTTACTGGGAACTTCTTTAAACTTGCATCTTACAGAATGATCTGATCAAACCTCAGGAAGAATCAAGTGAATAAATGAACTTGTTTGCTTTTTAAGCATTCGTGGAATTGCCTTTAGTTTCCCCTTTTATTGATCAAAATATATTTTTACCTCTGCCCCCTAGTTATTTCAAAAATATTTATTAAAACTGTAAATTAATGAACCAGACAAAAACGTTTTACTTATAATCTCTGTCCATGTTTAAATAGAGAAGACTGCCCATGTGTCTATGCACATATGCAAAAGTTTAAAAGTTTAAACTTGAGTTTAGAGCTGTGCTAGACAATGTTGCCTGAAGTACTTTGGGAACACCTACTTATATGGATCTATTAGCAGATTGGTTAGGGTGACAATCTGAAATAAGGAGCCTCTGACAAACAGCTGTGGCAGTAGCTTCTACTAGCACAGCTGGAGCTAAGAGAGGATATCTATTCAGAACAATTAGTAGAAGACAGTGGGACTTACTTATATTGCCTTTCTTATTACCTCAGGATTTAAGCCAATCTGTTCTTCCACAAAACCAGCACATCTTTTGAGATACATTTTTCTCCAGCACAAAAAAGCAAGTAAATCAAGTGAATATTCATCCACTAAATACTCAGATCTGGATCTGAATGAACAAACAACTGTTCTGAATCTTAACTTCATGGTGAATCCACTTTAAAATTTAAAGATCAGACTTCTTCATTATATTATTTTTCATCTTACATTTACAAGGCTCCATCTGGAAGTATTAATCCCCCCTACAAAACCACAAGAAAGTGAATTGTCAGATATTATTATTAACAGAAGGAAGAAGTAGCATCAGCTTCCAAGGAGTATATTTTCTGATAAAGTTCTCAGTTTTGCATATAGAAAGCCCTGGCTGAGATTCAAGGAAGCAGAATAATTTTGGGATATCTGCCCAAAACAGACAGAACAGTTGAATCATCTGGGAATCACCTGGTGCTAAGAAATCTGCATTTCTTTTCTTAACTCCACAGATTTTTGTGGCACCAAAGGGTGCCTGTGCTGGGCAAATAGAGCCTGGGAATTTCAATATAACAGTCTCTCTCTTGGTGGCTTTTTCCATTGGGTAATAATTTCTCCAGGCATTGAAAGAGGGGAACAGGTTTAATAGTTTCTGTTTTTATTTTAATTATGCGCTCTTTTAATTGCTTCATGCATGCTATAACACACGGAACAGACAGAGTAAAACAAAACCTCACTCATAACGCTAGTGATCTAGCTACGATTCTGCTCTCTACATCTAGTGAGGATTAGGGTTGTCTTTCTGTTATATTTCTTGGGGGGGGGTGTTTAGCACAGTGGACCAGGGCCTTGGCTTCTAGTTTACACTGTCATTAGAAATAATAAATAACAGCAGCACTGCCTGCAGACGTTAACCCATTAGATCCTCCTTGTATCAGTTCCCAAGAATACTTTCTGAATGCTGGGCAAGAAGTAGAAGTTTCGGACACTGCTTTTTTCTTCTTTTAAAAAAACTCCACATTTTTAATATCTGTGATTCCACGATTACAAATGGAATCAAACAGGTGCCAAAAAAACCAACAAACCAAATAAAGAACCCCTCCCTTCCCCCAAAACAAAGTACTCATTGAAATGAAACTGGGGGGGGGAGGGGGGATGCTGCTATATAACACTGTACTGCCTATGTAAATGTTCAATTAACACTTCATCAGTTAATTGCCGCTTTGAAAATTGGCAGAAGAGAGCTTGTGTAAAATATTCCTGAATGGAATTATCTGCTTACAGGAGTGTTGTCTACAGTTTCCAAATAGACTCCAGCCTAAATATATCACTTGCTCCTCCACAATTACTTTGGTGCCCTTGGAAATGACAGAGCAGAGCTCCCTCTAGTAACCTTCCTCTCTTTTCTTTCCCCAGGACATGCATGTTATCAACACAGATGAGAATCAGGTGTTTGCAGCTGTACAAGAGTGGAACCAGAATGACACGTACAATCTGTATATCTCCGATACTCGAGGGGTGTACTTCACCCTGGCCTTGGAAAATGTCAAGAGTAGCCAAGGGCTGGAGGGGAATGTGATGATTGACCTCTATGAGGTATGTCATGACTCCAAACATCTCATTCCTATCTCAGGAGCTCACCTGATGCCAGTACCTTTTCCTTCTTGCACACCAGTCTTGTAATATACATGTGAACAGCAGAGCCCAAAAGGGGCTAAACACAGAGTTTTACCCTCCTTTTACTTAAGGGCCTCAGTGCAATCAGCTGAGTTTCAAGGGCAGGTTTTACACAGATGTTGAATTTAGGCTTAGCCTAGTATTATGAGCAGATTCACTGCTGTACTCTCCTGTAGGCTCTTACATGAGCTAGAGCTCCTGGCTCTTTTGTGCATAGGAAGATATGCATCTGAAGATGTAGTGGATTAGTTCATTCAGTCCCTAAGAGGAACTCTTTTTAAGTTTGTCAGCCAAAATCCTGCTGATATACATTGGTCTGGTCTGTGGCTCTGAAAGCTCCCAACACTCTTAATAGGATTCTCCAATTTTTGTTGCATTTCTGACAGCCTAATCTCTTGTTTTAGAAGTAAGGAGAGACAGCAGTTTTCAGCTATCTTTGTCACCTTCCTCAGCTTGGACTTTATTCTGGGAACTGAAGTGATTTTAGATATGCCCTCTTGGGCAATTTACCTTTGTCTTCTATGACAACTGATCCTAAGAATAGGGCTTTTAATGTGCCCTTGCACTTCTCTTGCTCTGCTGGCTCTTTTCCTTCTGGAGACAGCACTCGGCTAAGTAGAAATTCAGTCCTCAGCTGATGTTTTGAGGATCAGCATCTCTTTTCAGGTCTCCTTCAGGGAATTTTCTGACCATTTAGAATAAAGGCCACAAACTGCAGCTGAATTCCTTTGAAAATGAAGATGCTTCCTGTATTTCCCCATCACCGTCTGAATTTTAGCCCTGCTATATAGTTTGCCTTCAGCTGCCCTTTACTTAAAAGCCACCTTGAATTGTCCAGAGAGCCAAAGTGTTGTACGTAAGTGCAGATGAACTGTAGGAGGGTGGGCACTGGCATTTCAGTCATTTGGTGATTTTTTACTATTAATCTTTCTGCAGTGCTGACACCCCATGGAAAAACTGTTGCCTCTTATTACTGTCAACTCAAGAAGCAGTTTCACTGCATTACATAAAGGTGTCCTACATCCCAGGGGAAAGAAAAGCCTTTGTTTTGTTTTATTAGGCTGACACCACACAATCACCTGGATTGAAACTGATGGAATCAGACTTGTAGCATCATATCTGCTGATTATCTAGAAAGAATATTGGCTGACACTGAAGCTGGCACAAACCTTCCTTTCAATTTGATGTTCTAGCTGGAAGGGAACAGAAAACCAAGCAGTATGATTCTCCCAGTGGGATTGCTGCAATTGATGAATGCTCTAGGGGTAAATGGAAATGAAGATGAGAGAAGAAAAAAAAATCCATAGATAAATTAAAAGGAAGTGGAGTAATTGAAAACTGAGTCCTTCTGTGGTAGAAAAGCAAAGACTATTTGAGGAGACGCCTGAGAAAGATCTGTTTAATGTGCGTGTATCTGTATGCATTTTTGACAGGTGTTAGCAGTAAGTTCTTCTGGTTGCATTGTAATGAATGTCTTTGTGTATGTAGGTTCCTAAACTGATCCTACATCAAGGATAAATCTGCTCAGTGCTGTTTCACATGGAATAGCATTGGGCATGAAGAGAAAGTAGTTCTTTCATGATACCTTATCATGTTCTCCCTTCTCTTCTCCTGTAAGTCATCAGGAGCCTTTCACTCAGACATTTTTACTTCACTGTGTGAGCTCTTCTGCTGCTGGACCTTGTAAAGGATGAGGAAACCACTCCTAGAGGGCCACTATTCCCCCTTCTGCACTTTGAACAGAATAGGGTATGAGAAAAACTCTTCTCTCCACCACCTTTCAATGCCACTTCATCAGTAGCACAGTGGACTCATCATTCAGTGGGTCTGCAGTCACAAAAGGGCTGTCCTAGAGACCATCTCCTGGAGTAAGGAAAGAGCAAAATTCACTGGCCATTGGGTCTGTGTAGTCCCAGGAACATGATGTGGTATAGCTCTGCTTGGCTCTGTAGTTGGACTGGTCTGCAGCAAGATGATCTTGCCTGTGGGAATCCATGTCTGAAGTGATAACAGACTGAGGTGATGTGTCTATAGCTATGGTATATATGCCTATCACTCTGGGACCTTTGTTTTTTAAACAGTATGCATCTTGGATGGGAAGTATATATTTGACGTATGAAGTTGATGATGGGGAGTGAAGAATGTGTTTTGAGTTGTGTGTTTGCATGTCCTGTATGAATCTTTCTAAAACTATAGGCAGCTTTTTTATCTGCACACAATGCATGTGGGGTGAGGATCACTTACAAAGCCTGAGTGGGAGCTGACAGAGTGCTTTTCTCTCTGACCACTGGTGGTCATGCACTTACTTGCATGAGTCTTTCTCTCTTACGATTGTATGAACAGCAGGGATAAACGGATCATTATGTGTGCCATGCTTGTGTATGTGCAATAGGTGTATCTCTTCCTATTGAGAGCACAGAAACATGCATAGTGTGTGCAGTCTTTTTTTTAAGCTGTCCAAGATTGACAGTATAACTTATACTGTGTTTTCTTGGGAAAAGATTCTGAGTCCCAGCCCATGACTAGAATCATAAAAAGAAAAATTCACAGGATTTCAGAACACATTTATCACCCGATATATAAAATGTTCTTTAATAATTTATGGCCAGCATTTCACAGGGACTATATAATACAACTATTTCAGGAAAACAACAAAGAAAAGTACAAATGGAGCTATAGGCTCTGGCCTCTGATAGTAAAGGCAGAACTATGTTATTTTTTCAGCCCTGTCTATTTGTGCAATATCACTGGGAGACAGAGTACCCTTGTCTTTTCAGAGTGCCTTTCTGCTACAATAAACAAATCCTAAATAGTTAGTTGAGTGGGACCAAGCAAACCACCAAAGAAATTGAAAATATTTTTATGCTTATATCAACAATAAATTGGTTAACTACTTAATTTAAAGACTATTGCCCATTATAGCAATTCATGTCTAAGTCTTTACGTAACTTCAAATGAAATTCAGTGCCATTGCTCTAGCAGGAAAATGCTATTCAGAATGACTAAGTACACCAAGGTACTGTACCAATGCACTGTACACTAGTAGTCCCACAACATGTGACTAAAAGTACAATAAGATCCTACTCACTGGGAGCTGTACCATCCAAATCCAGCCAAATAATTAAATTAGCTGAGCTGGAACAGACTCCAAATCTGCTGTGTAACCATTTGCCACATGATGCTGTTTAATTAATAATTTCTATTAATAAAAAGTATTGATGAATGATGTACTAGGTCTATATCATCAGAAGAGATAGGGTAGATGATTGAACAGGCTTGCTGGAAACCAAAAAGTTTCTCACTTTCCCCCTCCTTCTCCCGACTTCACTTCCCTTTTTATTGCAGCACTCAGATTGCAGAATGACAGCCTAACAAATTCATTCGCAAGCTGCAGCAGCTATCGGGCTATTGATTTTCAGTGTGCTTGAGAAGATGGGAACATTCTGCAGTGTGAGTTGTGGTTAGAGGTTGACTTTTTTTCTCCCCACTAAGACGCTTTTGGGCTTGGTTCCAATGTGAGTCTGTTAGCATCATATCTTTACAAAATCCTCCTGCATGTTTATGGAGTAAGGCTGTTGGGTATACCACCAGAAAAAATAAAAGGGTGAGAATTTCATGGCTAGCTAGCTAAGTAGCATTCTGGGTGGTGTTGCTTGAGTCACCAGTGCTTTGGTTTCTTCAAAATATGAAACCATAATAAAAATACCTCTGTGCCCAAAGTTATCCTATTCAAACACTGATAACTGTGAAACACATGGGGATTCTTAGATGAAATGTCTCAAGCAGGCTATGTGAGAATAGAAGCACTGAACTGCAAGTTTGTATGTGTGCTGCCATTTTTTTTGCAAGACCAAAATTGGTGCTGTTTTCTACTATTGCAGTGCAAGAGACAAATAATTGCCCTATACATATTCCATCTTTCTGCAGGAAGGATGCCTACACAGTTGAGAGATTGTCACTTTACAGATAATGCTACTGACATCTTATCATGCTCCCATGCAGATTCTGAAATATAACTTTCTTTTCAATTTGCCACCTTTCCACCTGTGATAGTCTTGTCTTGTCCCCAGCACCTCAATTTGCCTTTGATGCTCCTCAGTTCCTGCCCTGACATCTACCACACTAACACAGGCACCACATTCCTGTTGGGTTTGACAGGGCAAGAGAGACACATTCACAGTACCTGTATTGGCTTGATCTATTTTTCAGCCATGTCAATTTTTCCTAGGTAGCAGGGATAAAGGGAATGTTCTTGGCTAACAAGAAGATTGACAACCAAGTGAAAACTTTCATCACCTACAATAAAGGCAGAGACTGGAGTTTGTTGCAGGCCCCGGACACTGATCTGAGAGGAAACCCCATTCACTGTCTCCTAGTAAGTACCTGGGGAGGAACGTGGGGGGTGGTAACATCCCAGAACAATCTTTTTCTACCAGGTAACACAAGAAGGAGAGGGCAGCTCCTCTTTTCATGCGGTGTGTCTCATGGAGGGAATACTGCATATTAGAAGTGCAGTACATCAGGCTTGGGCTGACAGGTGGTACTGCAAGAGCTGGCGTTGTAAGTTTAGCTTAATTTGATTTAATTTCTGGAACAAAAGGAAGTATCGTAGATCAGCTTCCTTCTGCACAACTGATGGTCTCCGTTTCAACAGCAGGTGAAGCTGGACACCATTTCTGCGCACTTGATTCTCTGGACACTAGATGGGAGGAGTGAGCTGTTGTAGCTCAGGAACTTCCAGGGACCTTTTAACTTGAGACAGGCTCAAACTAAAGCAGAGCTCTGATTTCTTTCAGGCCACTTTGTTGGCACTATTAATATTTATCATGTTCTCTTTGAGCTCACTAGTGAATATTGACATGTTCATCCAAATATATGTATAGCTATGTGTTGTGTATATATTTCATCTGTCTCTGTACTTATTGATATAGATTGACATATAGGCAAGTCTTTAATCCTCATTATATGCAACCAATTCCAAGAGTGAAAGTGAAATATAAGCAGCGTGAATAGAATTGGAGATCTCTGTTAAACTAGAAAGCTCAGACTGATCTCAACATATTTTTCAGCTGATATAATCTATACACAGTAGTGGGATAATACTCAGAACCCCTCCCAGCCTTTGAGAGTCTCAGTAGCTTTCATATTACACAAAATTTAACATGGTTTCAGGCAGAATCAGGGGCACTACTTACACTGCTCTTCCTCCTGTTTTCCTGTAGCTCCATGTTATTTTCCCATCAATAAAAAAAAAAAAAAAGATTATGTTTCTCATTTTGAGGCTGAAAGTTTATTAGAATCTGAATCAGCATTGTTTTGTGCATTGTGGTATATAGCTGAATGCTAGACTAATCTCTTAGCTGATCCCCATGCATTATTGCAAGAGCAAAGAATAAATAGCTTGATATTTGAAGCTACTCAAATAATTGATTTTTTTGATTGAGCCAGAAAGCAAGCCTTTCATTTTCTCTCCAGTATGGAAAAAATGAATAGGGAGGGATTGGGGGTCAAACAGAAGAGTTATTTCAGAGCGTGACTAAAATTGTTTGGGTTTGTTTTCTTCTTCCAAGTTTTAAAAAATTGCAACTAAGGGCATTTTTAAATTAAATATATCTATAAGATGAAGATCAAGAAGACAACATTCATAAAACTTTGCAGACATATAACAATTGAACAATTGGACTTAAACTGTGTAGCTCAGTTTTTGCCCTTCCAGAAGAGAATGAGGAGGAACTTAGTCAGCCCTTCCCTGTGATAAGGCCAGAGGAATGTTGAGCCATGTTTATTTTTCCTCTTCCCTTAACATCAGATAAAACAGGTAAGAAATCTCTATCATTGCCTGAGCCTCTCTGGGCACTCCTTCATGCTTTGGTTGTCAGAAGCTAGTGGAATGGTAGCAGAGCAGGCATCATGAGCTGAACATGCAGGGTCTCAGCTGGTCGACTTGCAAATTTGCAAGAAAACAAATGTTCTATCTTGTTGGCAGAACAAGATCTGCCCTTTCCCAGAGTGACAGGATGGTCCCCAGCCTGCAAGAGCAACATTGTGTTCTGTTTGCATCTGAAGATAAACATAAGCTAAGGGAGAGTTAATGCAGAAATAAGTACATAGCAGCTATGTTAGCAGCGAAGAGGTTAAGAGGGAGTCTGGTTGAAACACAAGGCAAGTCAGACAGAACCATCCCTCTACTGACAGTATGCTCGAGGTGCTTTTTTCAAAACAACTCAAAGAATTTCTTTGCATTTTTTGTGAGATGGCTCTATATAATGAGGATGAAGGAAACCAATGAAATTTCATCTAATCCCAGGGTTTTATCTTTCTTGTTTATATCACTTGTTTTTTAAGCTAGATACACTCAATCTTCATAAAATAGCTGCCAGGGTATTATATCCCAAATACACAGGTTTTGTTTGATACTTATCTTGTGCTGTGAAGTAGTTAACTGAGGAGTAATTCTGTCTTGCAAGTTATGGGCATCTGTCTCAGAAAGTTAATCAATTAGTTTCAAGGTTGGTCTTGTGGTTAAAACACAGGGCTGAATCTCGGGAGAATCTAGATTCAATTTTTAGGCCTATGTCCAATTTCCTGTGTGACCTTGGGCAAGTCATTTATTTTCTCTCTGCCTCCCTTGCCCAGACATATGTTTATTTCCTCTCACATTTTTTGTCTTGTTCATACAGATTATAAGGATTTCAGGACAATGATGCATTTCTCCTAAGGGGTGGGGAGTGGGGGTATTCATGCCATCTGCTGCAGAATAATTTAAGCATCTAAGTGAGGTGTTTTGAATATCTTTCCTGGAAGTGTTTATCTCCTGTCATTGCTCCTTGCTATTGGAGGTGAGCAAATACTGTGAGTACCTCTAGGATTGTGGATGGTTTCTAGCATCATCTTTGTGTTGTAATACTTCACCCCACTCCTGATTAGGGACAGTCACTGGTAGCTGTTTCGTATGTGTTATGCCATTGGAGAAGGTTCAGCTGAGCTTTACAGAAAAGCCAAGAAGTGGGCTTGTGGGTATTTATGTGAAATTTTACTAAGCACTGGTGAGCCTCCTGTGAAGGGAACATAAAAGTGCTGGCTTGAAAATATTAGGAAGCAAGTAATGAACTCCAGCATGGTTGTAAGAGCTATGGCAGTGAGCAGAGCAATGGGTTATGTCACTGATGCTTTATCTTCTACTTAGGTTGTAGATGCTCCATGGCAGTGGTTGTCTTTTCCTTGGTGTCTGTGCAGCACCTAGCAGAGCTGGTTACTAGCCAATGACAGGGAAACCCAAAATTGGTGATTCTGATGATAATAATGATTTCAGTAGCCTGTTGGTAACAACAAGAAGGATAGAGACAATTGATGGAAATTCTACAGTGGTGTCTGTATACACAGAGTTAAGCTATGGGAGCTAGAAGAGTAACGCAGAGGGACCAACAATATAATGGAACACAAACCAGTCTGGAAAAATATCTGTCAATGAACAGGTACAGATGGATACAGATGAAGGATACAGATGGAGAAGATGTACCTCAGGGATGGAGAAGAAAATGCTACCACAGTAAGGGTGTGAGATGGCCATGAGCAATAACTGTAGGTGCTTTGCTAAAGTGGTGAGGTTGGTTTTTACTCCATATCCAATTGTCCCTAGAGACTGTAAGCATTACTGCACTCCAACCAATGAGGTCATGGCATCTCTCTGCTTAGACAGGTGACCTGGCCTTTAATATTTGAGATATATATTCCATTTCTGTGTACTATAACTGTAAAATAAGACAAATTTGAAAGAAAATCTCTGGTAGCACCAAGATTTGAAACTAATAAGGTCTAATATCTGTCAAAGTGGGGAATTGGCTGAGTTGCTGCCATTATCTGGTGTCTTCAAAATACTGAAGTGGGCTTGTATGTTAGTTTTAAAAATATGTTCTGTATTTAGTCTTTTCACAATGTATAAACATGTAAAAGGGAAGAAATCATGCTCTTGCAATGCTTTTCCACTTCCTGCATGCATGTCAGCTCAATTTGGTTTTCACTCTCTCCCTGTGCCCTCCGGCTGCTCCAGCGGCTGCCCTCGTAAGGCTGTCAGTTAGAGTTAGACTGCTGCATACATTCCACTTGGCAGGTTGTGTTCCCTTCTGCACCACGCTGTGTCCCCTTTTCCTGTCTGACATAAGTGAGAGCTCCTATCCCTCCTCACAACCCTCATTTGCCTTTGCCAAAAAACTGACGTTCTCCACAGGGAGATTTTAATTTCAGAGTCATACATCCCTGCCTTGAGGCTGGATGGATTAGTGGTCTTCCCTCAGTGACCTATGGGGCTAGGTCTCCTGTAGAGGAAGCCTCCAGAACCTTTGGGTTTCCAGACCTAGCCTTTAGGCAGCTGATATAAGAAAGACCTGTCTCCTTAGACCCTGAAGGTTCTTCTGCACAGCATCTCCTGCTTACCTCACAGAGCTATGCAAACTGAAACATGAGCTTTGTTGCACTTCTGTTCCTGTGTGATATCCCCCTCAACTGGGTGACTTTGCTTCAGGTTTTCTTGCCAGTGCTTTTCCACTTCCCTTCCCCTAGCATGTTTCATGAAAGACTCTTCATGAGGTTTGGAAGAAAAAAATACTAAAAATAAAAACCAAAAGAAGACAGAAATTATCAGAAACTTTCAGAAATTATTAGACTACAGATTTGGAAGGAATTGTAATGGCAATGTTGGAAATCTGCCTGTCTGTCTTACCTTCTTGCTCAGATGATTTGTTCAGTACCATTCCTGTCCTGTCTGAGCACCTGACACACAAAATCAGTAAAATCAGATAGGTGAGGTTTCGATGGATGTATTTGTATTCAAATCTTAAAGGTCACATCCAGATGGAGCGGTGAAGCATTGTATTAAGCAACTTTTAAACTAACACTATTCAGTCCTGGTATTTCTCCCTATTGCAGTGCAGAACAGAGTCATGTCAAAAATACTCAGGGTCAAGAAATGACACTGAATTAAGGTGTTTCTCATGGCTAATGACTCAGCACCACACAGATAAGGTTATATTACTTCTTGTTGCAGAGATAATTTGAGCACTGCTGCTCTGAGAGTCACTTCATATCTGCAGCCTTGATTGCTTCTCAAGAGAGCTAGGAGCAAGGGGAGCTTGGTAGTCCTTACCATTACCCACCCTTGCAAGCCTTGTTGCCTCCTTTGTGGGTACAGCCTCAAAGATCTTGTCCTTGTGACAAGATTCCAGCTTAGCGAATCAGCTTCTTGGTGGGTTGCCTTAGAAAATGATAGCAAAGATCTCAACAGAACCAGGACAGTGGCCGTGTCTTTCTAAGGTTGGCTGAATGCAGTGATTAGGAATTAATACAGAAAGACACTGTATATTTCCAAGTCTGTAGGGATAGAAGCATGCACTTCATGCTGTTTCTGCTATTTACCTTTTTTTCCCCTTTCTCCATAGCCCTATTGCTCCCTTCATCTTCACCTGAAGGTCTCAGAGAATCCCTATACCTCAGGAAACATCGCCAGCCGAGACACTGCCCCCAGTATTATTGTAGCTTCAGGTATGAAACGTTGAAAGATTGCCTGTGTATGATGTGGAAACATTGACACAATCTGGAGTTTATGAAGGGTGTGGAGAGTGTTGAGTGGCCTGTGGGGTGTCGCACCACCAGTTAGTGGGAAGAAAGGAAGGCTGTCAAATAGAAGTACTTATGGATCTTCAACTTGACATATGTTGTTTCTGGAAACGGGCCTTCAAGACTGAGAAGATCCCTTCTAGTCCTCTATTCCCATGAACATTAGATTCCAACCTGGGCATTTCCTTTGCCTATGGAGGTGTGTAGAGCTGTATGCATTGGATCTTTTATATATATTTTCTTCAAACTGAAAGTCTCTCCCTTTACTTCTCCTCTTTCTCTTTCCAAAACTAAACCTTCTATAATTGCAAAAGGTAAAGAAATACATTTACTCCCCTGATTTGCTAATTCTACTATTTCTTAGAGGATTGCATCACTAATCAGTGCTCATCTTACAGGTAATATAGGCACTGAACTATCTGACAATGACATCAGCATGTTTGTTTCTTCTGATGCTGGGAACACTTGGAGACAGGTAAATGACACAGAATCACACATTTAAATAGTAATCATAGGAAATGGTCATAGAAGTAGATTCAAAATGTTGCTTAATTTTTGTTTCTTTTGGTTCAGAGTAGCTTTTTACAAATCTATACAAAAGGGAAAAAGTTTATTCTCTCTAAGAGATAGAGAGATGCCCAAAGGAAAAGACTGAATATGTCATGAGCCTTCATATAACAGAAAACTGTTTTTGTAATTCTACTCAGAGTTTGACTCCAGTTTAATCCTGTAGCAAAGCACAGAACAGATTATAATATTAATATATATGGGGAAACTATATATGGGTTTCCTTTTACTGTGGTACAGCCCTTGTACAAATCAAACCATTTTTCTCTTCATCCATGATTTCCAGAGAATTAGCAGTTGCACTGTTTTACTTCTCCCTCACTATGTCTGGAACTCATTTCACCTAAGTTGAGTTGTCCAAAGTTCAGTGTCCATATAAACTGATAATTTTGCCTTGCTCATAAATTAATGGAGAAAAAGTCAGAATTTAGTTCATCCTGTTCTGAAGCTACTTGTGTCTCCATTAATTGTGGAAAGAGACTAGATGATGAAGTTAAATTAAGTGCCTAATATTTGGCAAAATCCTACCTGGTAACAAAGCATCTCTACCCTTTAATGTGTTTTTCCTCAGAACAGGAAGTTTCTGTTTTTCCTAATTTCTGGGTAGGATATCAAGTCATGGGGAGAAAGAGTGACTTTCCCAGACTGACAAGTGCTGCTATATAAACTGAGGAGCAGATGTTTGCAGAAAGCCAATACAACAAAGACACAGGAAAAGAAATTTTCTGTTAATATTTGATATTCTAAGAATCTAATTATTCTACAATGTTTGACCAGCCCTCATTTTTCTGTCTACATCCATTATGTGAGATAGGGCCAGATATTTGCAAACACATAAAATTCTTCTTTAAACAAAAACCTGTCATCAAAGGAGGGAAATTGTTGATCCTTGTAAAAATTCATGTTTCTAACTTTCTGTCAAGCAGAGGCAGAATTTCCAAGGGCCTGGGAAAAGTTTTAAAAAAAACAAACCCCAAAACAATAAAAAACAAAACCTAAGAACTGTCTCTATACAGGCCTTCCTTTACTGAGTAACTTCCTTAGCACATACCTGTTCTCAGTCATGATCATACTTAAAGAACTATGACATTTTCTTGATCATAAGAAAAATAGTTATAAATATATGCTTTTTCTTTCCAGATCTTTGAGGAAGAGCACAGTGTTCTGTACCTGGATCAAGGTGGAGTACTAGTCGCCATGAAACACACATCTCTGCCTATCAGACATCTCTGGTAACGACTGTCTGTGCTAAATGTCTGCTGTCCCTCTTTTCAGAACCCAGGAAGTAAGCAGTTAGGCTGCATCCAGAGTTTTATGTAGCTACAATCTAGAAAATATCAGTTAAGATACTGGCAAAATTAACTCGGATAAAGCTAAGAAATCCTGACAATTCCAGCTTAAATAGTTTCAGTTTGGCCAGATCTGAGAAATTATGTGTAATTCCACGTTTTTTCGTATTTACCACAACTTGGCTTCTTGGATTTGGTTATTTATGTAATACGAATCTGGATTATGGCTTTGTCTCTTATTGAGCTGTCAAAGTACTCTTAATTTTCAAAGCTATTGATAAACTTGTCTTCTATGTGGCAAGCAGCATGTATGAATGAGAATTTTGTTGAATAGATTCAGGGTTATGTAGCCAGTAAGGAAAAAGTGTCCACAGTGAGTTAGCACTTTTGACTTTATGTGTTAGGTAGAACATAGTTTTGTGACTTTCTGCATGATCTACTTCCACTCCAGTCAGTGTCATATCAATATCTGACACACACAAACCTATGTCTTAGTAAGGGATGAATGGTTCCAAGCTTTCACTTGGACCCATCACAGGGAAGACTGTTCGTCAGAAAAGGCCAAGCTCTTGATCTTCAGAAATCAGTCTCCTTAAAATGTCTTATATTATGGACCCAAAAATAAGATGCTCAAAATCACTTGTTTATTTAAAAAAAAATCCTAGTCCTAGGCTAAATTTTGCCCTTAAAGCATCAATCTCTAACATAACTTTTATCAGTTTCCACTGCTTAAGTATTGGCCATGGGTTAGCATTATAATGCCATAAAAATTTGATCAATGCTCTGATTCATGGTGATTCCCAAAAAAGTACCTAAAGTATTTAAAGGACTAAAAATGCAGTATCCAAGGACAGAAGCTGCTTCCTAATTCTCCATGGCAGCTATAGTGGAATAGAGAATCTCTTTAAGTAGGAGGAAACTAAGGAAAGAAGATAATAATTCTGTTTTCTCCACTAGGTTAAGTTTTGATGAAGGGAGATCTTGGAGCAAGTACAGTTTCACATCCCTCCCACTGTTTGTAGATGGGGTATTAGGGGAACCCGGAGAAGAAACTCTCATCATGACGTAAGTGAGCAGGCCATCATGATAGTTTTGATGGGAATTACACTGAAAATAGCTTATGAGGGTTGTTGGTAACATGATAGAATTCTTGGTTGGGAACCAAACCAAGTGCTATCTGAAGCCAGGAGTATGCAGTCTTCTGTTGCCAAATCATCTATGTTTATTTGTGATATGATTGAAGGAATGACAATATGGTTCCTTGCTAGCTGCAAAAACACTCAGCTTATCAGCATGAAACCTGCCTCCCTAAATTGAATGTGATTTAAAGCAGTTACTCTTAACAGATGAATATTTGAAAGAAAAATGGAGGGGTATTTTTATAGCTGTGTTTTGCTGCTACTTCGTGTTTTTTTTTGTTTTGTTTTGTTTTTTTAACTGAGACACATTAAAATGAAGACATTCTTTTGTAAAAATGAGTGACAAAATGTTGCCTGGAGGCTGACTCATGAAAAATTATGATTAGTTTTGATGCAGTGTGCTGAGCTCTGCATGGTGCATAAATCTGGATTCACCTTGCCAGAAATTGTGACATTTTACCTGAGATCAGATTTGCAAAAACAAGAGGAAAATTCAGTTTCTGTCTATAAAAAATGGACTGACCTGTAATAAACAGAACATGTGGCTTGGAAATGAAGCTGATTTAATAGAGATGTATGAAGAATTATCCTTTCAGGTTCTGATTTTAATTAATGTGGGAGGGATTCCCAAAGCTCATAATTGAGATACCAACTCCTGTAGGTATAAGTATCTCCAACCCCATGTCAAGTCTTCTCTGTGTAGTAATTTTAGGGATTGTCTTAAGTGGGAGGATCTTGATTCACAGAATAAAAGCTACATGAAATTTTAAGAGGGTTGTAGGTATTTAGGAGCCTAAGTCTCACCTTCACTGTGTCAGTCAAGTGAAAATCAGTAGGACTAGCACTCCTGAAGCAATTAATTAATTTCTGTTGGAAATTTGTGGGTGACTGTAGTTCTGTAACTAGCAGACTCCATCTGGTGCTGCATTTACTGTATGCTCTTTCTGCTGTATTCTGTAGAGTGTTTGGACATTTCAGCCACCGTTCAGAGTGGCAGCTGGTGAAAGTAGACTACAAGTCAATTTTTGATCGGAGATGTGCAGAAGAAGACTACAGGCCTTGGCAACTCCACAGCAAGGTGAGAGGCAGCGAGTCTGGGATTTGACCTGAAGTACCTAATGATCCTACAGTTAAAAATCAGCATGATCCAATGTATTCTCCTGTTAGGTTGATGTATTGGATTGTCCCTTACTGGGTAGGTCTGTTTTGTCTCAAAGGCTTGCTGGCCTTAGTTTGTGTTCTGTGAGCCTGAAAGAATGAACAGCTGCTTTTGGGTTTCATTCTTCATGCAGGCAGTTAGCTCAGACTTATCCAGAGCTGAGTAATTCAACAGCAGCAGAAACACTGCTGCTAAAGAGATCTGAACTCCTTCAGTCTTAAATCTCCCATCCAATTTCTCCATCCTTACGTCCTTTCTCTTCCTTCATTCTTCTGCATTCTCAGAGCCAGTGTCTTCAGACCCTTCTAGTTTGCTTCCACTCTTGTTTCTCTAAATTCCTGCCCCCTTGCCTCATTTCTTACTCACTTGGTTTCATCCTTGTTCTGTTTCTCTCAGCAGCGGTACTTCTGCTGTGAGAGTCAGGCACTTCATTTCTCAGTCTATTGGGTCCCAATGCTCTGTCCCTTGCATCCTGGGTGCAGCTGCTGCATCACTCCTGGAACCATTGCTCAAGTGCCCAGCAAGGTAACATGCTCTGCACAGTGCCTGTGCCTGCCTTGGTGCACTGTTCCAGGTCTGCCAAGTCTGACACAACAGCCCGTATCATGTCAGGTTAGAATAAAACATGGCCCAAATTCTGTGGTTATATAAACACCACAGGATCCACTGAAGTCTAAAGCAAAACCACCCATTTATATCGTCAAAGGTTGTCTTTCTGTATATATCTTGCTGAGCAAGAATTTAATAATGAATATGAAATTAAAGTAGCTTGACTCAGCCAAGTTGCTCACAGAAGGCACAACTCCACACTAAAAATACCGGTTATGACTTAGATACTTAGATGTTGAAAATCAGTACAGCTTCCTTGAAATTCAAGGAGGCACAGCATTTGGCACCAGTTGCCATATGGGCCCTTCTGTTTCATGGGCAAATCAAAGCCATGAAAAGTTTCTCTTTCCTACAGCGATTTTAACAACATAAAAGTTAACAAGTGAGGCCCTACTGTATTTTGTTCTTTACTTTCTTGTGCTTGCATAAGCAAAAATGCCAAGAATTTTGCAGCATATCTTTGAGGATGTTGGCTGTGGAGCTTGCAGAACTATTTTTAGGAAGGCTGCTGTGGACTCTTGCCGTTTGATTTGCCTTCCATTGAGATTACAAGGCTGAGCCTTTTTCCCTAGATAAAAATATTTAGCAGGGTGCTGAAGATAGGAGTGCAAAGACTAGGGAATGTTATTATCCACATAACAAGTCAAACCCTGTAAAAACTGAACTCAGTCTGTGAAGAGTTTTTACATATACACCTATTACTGAACACAATTATTGCCAAAGACATCAGGCCAACTAAATGGACCAGCTCTATGTCTCAGATTGCAGACGGATCAGACTGTGTTTTTTGTTGCTGTGAAACCTAATCTATAACAGAGAAATAGGCCTGAATCAATTGCTCATTGGCTTTGGAGTAAATTCAGAACTGAATCAGATATGTAAGTAACCTCAGATCATTTCTTACTGTGTATTGGAAAAGCTGTTTTGGTTTCAGTTAAAGCTTCAGTAGCTTTAATTAGCTTCAGTGTACTGACATGGCATTTGACTTCCCATCCTATTCTCTTGAGTCACAGCTCCCATTGCACAGGCTTGGAAAAATCGAATAATACAAATAGCCTGATGGGGTGTCAAAGAAAGATATTTTCGGTTTTGTTTCCAGGGAGAAGCTTGCATCATGGGAGCAAAAAGGATCTACAGGAAGCGCAAGTCAGAGAAGAAATGCATGCAAGGAAAGTATGCTGGGGCTATGACCTCGGAGCCATGCGTATGCACAGAGGCAGACTTTGACTGGTGAGCAATGGGCACAAGAACTGTGTGCTTCCTACCACACCAATGCAGAGCTCACTAGGGAGCAGAAAATAGACATTAATAAACATGTAAGTGGCTAAACAGGTTGCTCCCTGATAGTGCAGGTATGTCAAAAGAAAGAAGGGTGGAAAAAATATGTATAATCTGCTAAGACTCCCACAGAATTGCTGAACAGACCACTTTTCAGGTGATATCTGAGCTCTGTGCAGCATTAAGACAAAAGGTCCATTTAGCACATCTAACCTCAGCAATGACTAGGGGTGGCTGTGAAAGTAGTAAGACGTACAGAGTGTGCATAAAAAAAAATAAATTCATACCTAGACACACATGCATATATGTATATATGTGTAAAAGTAAATACATGCATATGCAAAGTAGTCCTTCAACTTCTGGAAATCAAATATCTAGAGAATTATACTGGACCATCATGTTTGATGGTATCTAGCAGACATTGCCTTGGGTTAATCTCCTTCTGAAACCTTTCCTCCTCTGCTGTATGCTATAGGAAATAGAGTCAATTGGTGAGTTATGAATGGCATGATAAAATGTTCATCTTCTAGTTTCATTTCAAGATTCCTGCTGACTCACCTCAATCTGCACAAAAAAGAGGCAGGGAACCATATTATTGAAATCTCTCTATCACCTGTTTTCTCCCAGTCTGAGACAGTCCTGAGTGTCCTAGAAAAGAGAAATGGTGGGTCTTTGACAGTGCTGATAAAGTCCCTTTATGCCTCACCCAGCTAGATCTATGCCATGTTATTAATTAAACCCAGAAGCTGTAACATGTACCTTGAAGAGATTCTTCTTCATAAATATTTTATTTCTTGCTATATGAATTCCCTCTAGAATGCCAGTTATAAAGGACATAAAGATTTTATAATGTTTTTTTCTTCTGGTAATATTATAGAACTCCAGATTCATTTCAAATCTGTATTCAGCCCATGGTAGTTCTTTCTCAGAGGAAAGGACACATTTGTTTATTGTTTTACACAGCAACAAAACTGAGTGACATTAGAAATGACTGTAGTTTCTCTAGCCTTGGGAACCTGAGCTCTTCTGACAGCAGACATCTCTTATCATGGGCTACAACCAGAACTAGCTGAGGACAGGGCTGAAGCTGCAGGTATTTGTGCTCCGTGCAGGGGCTGAGGCTCACAGCCAGAGGGCAATAGTGTTTCAGGAATAGTGGGGAGTGGAAATGTGCAGGAGCCCTCGGCAAATCTGTCCTAGCAAGCAGCCTAGAAACGAGATTGTCCTTCTTCATTTAATTGATTTGGGTAAATGGATGACACTGTTACTTGTGTGTTATTAAAGCATTAATTTACCCAGTTTCCTCACATTGTGTTCCTTCCTGCCGTTTGAGCATTATTATGGCAATATCTCTTCAGTGGTAACACTTCCTAGACACAGATGGAAATCTTTCCTCCTTTCAGCTACCTGCCTTGCAGGTCCTTTAATAGAAACTTTGAGTTAAGTGTCGCGCTGCCAGTCCTCCCTCGGAACACACTGCCATTAATACTGAGAGCTTCTCCTATCAGTATTCCCATATCTCACACCTTCATGGGAAGTATGTACCTGTTGATACTGGTGCTAGCAAATTTGGATGGCCAGAGATGCACAAAGGAGCCTTAGTGCAATTGAGAATCAGGCCTATTTATTTCACTGATAATATCATCAAGGATCTGGCTGGCTCTTTTTTATTGTCTGGCACTTAAATTACAGACCTGCCTGCTAGCTTTAGGTCTTATGCCAAAACACTGGAGTCTTGTGTCATGAGAAAGGAGGCAGAAGGCAGATACTGGATGTGATTACATTCTGCTGGTTTCATGTGTTACCACGCATTAGTTCAGATGATCATGCAAGTACCAGTTCTGAAATACACATACATTTGCACCCTTAGGTTAACTAATTTTGCTTCATCGTTGAGATAGGCTTGGTTAACTAACAAATAGTAACTTTGAATTAATTTTTAGTTCATTTTGAATGCTTGTGGGAATTGCAGATTCACTATGCAATATCTACAGTGCATCTGTGCACCTTTAGGGGCCTAGATATCTGCCAGGCATGGATTTACTGGAAAGATTCTGGGGATTTTAGGTACTGTATTAACATAAGCTGGTATGGTTCGTACTCCAAATACTGTGATGCAATTATAATCATATGCTGTCATTGATCCATAATTCGAACTACAGCTGAATCCATCCTTCTCTGAGATAAATCTCATGTCAGATCCTGTAGTACTGGGAGGCAAGCACACCTCCCCTTTAACAGAAATCTATGCTTGTACCATACTTCAGTATTAGGCAATATTAAGTGGGAAAAAAAAAGGTGATAAGACTACCACAGCTGTGGCCACAGTTAATTTTTTCCACAAGGGCTTTTGGTAACTGTAGAAAAAAGGTGACTATAATCACAGTTACCTTGATTCCACACCGTTTAGTATCTGAAAAGTTTGCAAAGCACAGTATACAAAACCACAAGTAACATTTTCAGTTTCTGGTGAAGCTGTTAGTGCTAAGGAATTCCTGTAATTACATATTGGGTCATATCTTGGTTTTTAGAAGATATGAGCATGGCAATCACTCATCTGATTTAACTGGTTATTTCTATATCTTAAAACAGTGGGATTTTAATAATTTCACATGGATTTACAGTTCTTGCATGACAGTGTGCTTGTCAGGTCTGTATTCAAACAATAAATTTTCTTAAGGGATTTATTTTCCTTTGATTATTACCTGTGCTGCAAATAAATCTTAGATAGGGGAATTTACCATGAGCTTTGAGCATGGATACAGAACTTCTGCAATGAATTCATATCTGTCTCCAATTACAGCGAAGGACTTGCAATCCTACTTGACTAAGACAAATAGGATTCCAGTAAAGATGGCTAGGGTAAGACTATCGTCAGTAACAGCCAGCTGATAGGCTGCTTCAGACTGATAGAACAATCCCTGCTGGTAAATGTTCCACTCTTTTTTTGATAGGTACATTATCTATTTCACCTGAGTTCTTTTCAGGCCGGCACAAAATATCATCAATATATGCAAATTCTAATTCCTGGTTACCAGGCAATGACTCGGCTGGCTGATTGCAGTCTAAAGCTGATGCTTTCCCTGTCTCTAGATTTTGCTATACTGGCTTGTGCTGTGGCAATCCAATTGATGCTAATGCTTGTTGATTGCTACAAAACCTGTTGTGCCAAATTGTAGGCAGCAATTTGTTGTCAGCATCAGTGTTCTGCGTACACCAGCCTGTAGCCAAGGAATTCATTAGATTCCAAGACTGCGGAGGTGAACGGGCAGCTGGTGCATCTGTAGAGAGAGATGGAACAGCAACTCATGTCATTTACTGGGATGATATTTCTGTAGGGCCTTAATGAGCCAGACGATTTGCAGGCCTGAAAGTGACTCTGAAACTTCTGTGCTTAGAACTATTTCTGCTGTGGAAAATCCTATAATTTCATTCTCTTGACTTTGAGAAACACAGTCCAGGTATAATCAAATGTTGTTAAGTCAAGCTCGACTTGTCCAGTTGTGCAGGTACTAATAAGAACCAAAATTATGGCATGAGTCTAGACGTGTATAGTAAGAAAACCTAGAATGATACTGCCACATCAAATTGGACTGTGGGTACTGATCCCCTCTGAGGAAGATTTCATGGTATTATTTTGTTTTGTTTTCACCTAACTGATTTCAGAACATTGTGTGTGTACAGTGTTACAGCTTTTTAATTAGAGTGGCACATGATAATTTAGGAATACAGTGCTGCAGAGAGTTGACAAATGAATTACAAAAATACAGGAGTCCCACTTGTATGTAAATATTTGTTTTCTCTAAGCAAATCAGAATGGTATTATTCTTCATTATAAAGTGTATTCTGCAGCTATAGTGTTCTTATTCCAAAAAGGATGATTAGAGAAGCACATGGCAGTGGGAGAATAGGCTGGCTGATACTTCCAAAGCAATTAAGCAACATTCAGTCACTAGCATCTGAGTAAATAGATAGATGAAAAATTCAATAAAAAAACTGAGGAAAAGACCATTTAGGTCATCTACTTCATTGCTGTTTCCTGGAGTATGTTCTCAATTACTTGTAGATATCCAAAGCACCACAGCTGCCAAAATGTTCCTTTGGAACAGTCGTGCAATCTAATGGATGTTTAGGAGTTTTCCCAAGTGATATGCAGTTTTAATTTTCTTTTGCTTAATGTCATCTTTTTAATTTATCCTTTTGTAGATTATGTCAAAACAGGTGTTTTCTTGATCAGAAGGAAAATTTGCAGGCAGAAGTAAAAAGCTGTGACAAAATTCTGCTCAATGTCCTGCTTTTGATAACAAGTATGAGAAATTGAACAAAAATAAATTGCAGAATATTATCTCCTTTTTTTTCCTTTGTCTCATATCTTAGATCAGCACCAGACTTCTTAAAATTGTTTAATAGTGATTCATTAAATTTTTGTTTAAAGACATCATGCTGTGGTCAAGAAAGAAAAAGACATTTGAAAAAGGTCTTCATAATGTTAAACCTTCTTCTTGTTGTTAATATTAATCTACATTGATTGCACTGCTGCCTATCAGGAGATGCTGAATGAAGTAGCCTGATAGAAGTGAGGCTCCTGCAGCTCCATGTCCCCTGACCCAGGCAGTAGCAAGGTTGAGCATTTGTTCCTGATGGGCACACACGTGTATGTATGTACAGTACATATATGCATATGTACATGGCTGGTGACATAGATTAGCACAAACAAAAAGCACAGCACTCACACAAACACCAGTTGCCTCATCCTGTTCCCCTCTCTGGTTAATCAAGACAAAATCCCATTTATGGAAAATACGTGCACTGTAAACACGCACACAATATTGATCCCACCAGTACCTGGTCTTACACACCCAGGTCTGTCTGGTATCTGGCCCCTGGATGCCTTGTCTCCTCAGCTGCTGACAACTGGACATCCCCAGTTGCTTCATGCATAGACATATAGACATGTAACAGGTCTCCTCATGAGCGGATCCAAACCTATATGGCTTTACACCAGTAGACATTCCCCCAGACCTCTTGGTCTCTACAATAACCAATTCACAGACCTAGTTTCCAGCCCTGACTTATGACCACATCAGCATGTAGCTCTCAAGTCTTTTATCCTTCACACTGGCTTGTTTGGCTTCCTGCTCACCTGCACAGTACGCACACACTCCAGTCACTCCAGTTGTTGGTAGTTCAGACAGACACCTCTGTGACCCATGGTTTGAGTCCAGTTGCTGAGACTTAGACCACCACACATACACACACACAGGTTACACAGCCCCTCACCCAGGAAAACAGAAATGGAGATGCCAGATGCTTTTCCCTGGTGTGGCATAATGAGCCTTGTTACCCCTGTGTGCAGTAACCCCTGCTCAGTGATCTGCAAAGTGCTCGAGAGCCTCTCCCGTTGACAATCTGGTAGGTCTCACCCCAGCCATGGGCTGGTGGCTCTCCTGTGACAGCCCTGTGAGGAGCTGGGGCAGGGGCTCCACTGGCTCTGACCAGGTTGTTAGGGTTCCTCTTCCTCCTGTTTCTCTTCTCTGCTTCTTTACATACACAGACATGAGCCTTTAATCCTATAATCTAATGCTGCCTTATTCCTCTTTTCTTAGAATATCAGGCTACTTGATACCAAGACAGTACAGATAATAAACAAAAAATGCCTTGCAAAGAAGTGTCATTTTAAGATCAAGGATCATGTTGCAACTGGAGTATTGGAATTAAGTTGGTGGACTCTGTATACAGTTCTCAGAAATGGCATCCCATTAACTTTTTTGCTATGGGCTATGGAGAAAGCTTAGTAAAAGGAATGAGAATGATTTTCCAGCCAAACAGCCCTCATTACTCAACAGCTGGAGAGTAAAGCCAGATGTGAATGGCATACTGATTAAAAAGGGGTTTTGTTCATTTATTTGTTCCACAATAACAATTTTTATAGAGTCTTTGTTTACCTGGAATCAAAATAATTTTGAAATGTTGTTAATGTTGTTTATTTTTAGTGTAACTGAAGCAAATTTAGTTATAGCTAAATCCAATTTGGGACAAAATATTACAGTTTGACTCATTGTTTCTAGCATATGAGTTTTGATAGCATTTTCTCTTCCAAACAAAAATAGAATTGAAGATTGTAGCCTTCTTTTCTGTCACTCTTAAATACACTCTTAAAGCCTTCAGCTGAGAGCTCTCTCAGGGCTGTAAATTTTCTTCTACAGCTCACGTGATATAGTTTCCAAATACAATTGATTATTTAGCACTTCATTTTTTTAAGATATGACTGAGATAGCAGTGGTTGAACTTAATTTATTATATTTGAGTCTACAGCTGAACCTGAGAAACATAGACTGTGGAGGGAGAACAGATAATACAATAGCTTATGAACTACCCGGTCTGGTTGTGCTTGTTTACACTGAGACATATGTAAGGTAATTCTACCCTTCAAAAGAAAAACTAAACCAGGATGAAGTATCAATTCTTATCATACCAATGAAAAATCAGAAATCCTAGTAAACAGATTGAGGAAACACAAACCTTGTATCAACTGTAGAGAATGTGAGCTAATATCTGTATTTGTTCTGTTTTTTTGTGTGGTTGTTTCTTTTAATGTTAAAACAGTGATTATGGATATGAACGTCACAGCAACGGGCAGTGTTTACCAGCATTTTGGTATAACCCATCTTCCCTGTCAAAAGACTGTAGCCTTGGACAGAGTTATCTCAACAGTACTGGGTAAGTGGCACATCAGAATTTATTTAGCTAGACCGCCCATATGGACATTAACCTACTGACAACTACAGATTGCATTTCCTATAGGTGTCTCAAAGCTGGCTGAAACTCTTGGGACCTTTTTGCACTGAGTTTTTTGAGGGTTCACAGTCTGGCACTGCAGGTCTCCATCACGGATGGTCCAGACCTTTCCCATCAAAATGATGCCTCAAAGAAACTTGGTGGGTAAAACTGTAAGACAAAGGCCAAATCATTAAAGTCTCTGAAAAGACTTTTTATGTGGATCAGGTGAGGCAGAAATTGTGGAAAACAAATTAGAGGAAAGAGACTAAACTAATGTACATCTGAACTGAAGTAATAGATAGGCAGCTAGTCTGAATGCTGATTATTCTTTGGCACTCTTGGAAATCAGTGGAAGATGTAGTTCAAGTTAGGATACTGACCTCAAACTTCATCTCTGAGGCGAGTGATTAAAGCAAGCAAAGGAGACCAAGCTGTGTTGTGGCATTTTGTACACCCAAAGATAGGCAGAATTTGCTTTTTTCTTCAACTTTCTTATTTCTGTAGCTCTTAAGGGTGGCATCTTTAGAGGGAGTTGCCTCACAACTGATGAGAAGTGGAAAGCATCTGAGAAAAGCTCTTAAACTATTCCTGATAGTATAATAATTGAATACAATTCCATACTGTATGTATATATCATTTATTTATAACATTATAGTTATTTAAACTATAACATAGATCATAATACAATTTTATGTTTTACACAGTTTATTAGTATGTGGTGTATAGGTATGCTGTGCAGGAAAATATTACATGCCATTAACAACAGTATTACCTACTCGTATGTTAGGCACATGAGAAATTCTTGGTTGGGGCAAATGTCAAAATATACTTGCCAATCTGTTTTCTTCCAGTCTTTGTAGTCTAAAGAAACCTCAAAAAATGCCTCCGCGTTCCCAGTTAATCCTGTTGTGCTCCTTGTCAGCATCTTCCACCGATTTCTCTACTCCTTTGCAGATACCGGAAAGTTGTTTCTAATAACTGCACGGATGGTGTGAGAGAACGGTACACAGCAAAACCACAGCAATGTCCAGGGAAAGCCCCCCAGGGCCTCCGCATAATCACATCTGATGGCAAACTGACAGCTGAGCAAGGACACAATGTCACTTTCCTGGTGCAGCTGGAAGAGGTAGGCTCTATTTTTACATTGCATCCCAGGCCCCATGGGTGTGTTTGAGTCTGATTCATGTCAGGCAAAGTTTGCAAAGTGGTGAAGAGGTGAACCAGGAGAGTGTGCTCTACAATATAGCTGGGGTGGAGTTTGCTCTAAAATGTGATGGATGATGTATGGAGATGATGAGGCTGGAAGAGTATTGTGGTGCGTAGGGTAATAGCTGGGAGAAGCCTCTAAACTGGAAACTGGTTTGGTTTGGCAATTTCACAGTAGAACTGGAGAGTGCAGGTTTGAATCATGATCTCTACCTCTAACTGTGCTGTTGACTTCTTGCTGTATTTGAAGCTGAATTTCCATTTTTACTTTTCACTGACTTTCAACCAAACGTGGCTAAAAGTAGATGTGCAGCTCTGTCCCCATCACATAAGTTGGTACATATTGTTTAGGCATTTGTGGATGAAATCTCGAGATGTCATCATCAAGATGTCTTGAATTGATTGCAAATGTGAAGCTGATTCAGTCTCTGATCAGAGCCTGTGTTTTTGTTACATCTGTAACTTAACTTGTTATTTCACTGTTCTGCTCTCTCAATTTCCAAATCCTTTAGAAAAAAAATGTTTAAAAACTTTTAGCCTGCTTTTGATTCTCAGCACTTCTTCATCTACGTTTAACTGTAGGCTCCCAAATACTAAAATTAATAAAGTAACTGTTTTCTATTTTTCCCTAATCCAGTTTAATTTATTTACACTTGTACCCTTTTTCCTGTGTAGTTGGCCAATAAATCCTAAACCAGCTATACTTTCATACTAGGGCACAATGTACATCCCATTACAGCTCAAAGCATTCATGGAAATTACTCCTGATCTTCTCCATAGTAAATGTCACCTGTAGTGAGGAAAGAGAAATGACAATGACCTGTGGAGCTGAATTTTGTAGGGGGTGTGTTGGTGCCTTAACATCTCTATTATTGATGCTTTCACCAGCAAACAGGTGTCCTGATTCGTAAAGTTATTAATATATAATAAATCATATTTGTCCAGCTATATGCAAGCTCTAGGGAGAATAAACTATGGTTATAGCAGCATAATTGTATGTACACAAAAGCATTTATTGAATTAACTCTTTCAGTAGCACAAATCACACCACTTACTAGAAAAGTTAAACAACTCAGCTAAAGAACAACCACCCTTTTATAGAATAGATATTGATTTCACAGAATCACAGTGTAACTGAGGTTGGAAAGGATCTCTGGAGATTGTTTTGTCCAACCCAACTTCTCCAAGGGAAGTTTCTTTCCTTGCAAACAAGGCAGTGATACCACAAAACAAGAACTTGCCATTGTCTGTTTGGTTCTGCCCTGCACTGATATGGAGCATAGAACAATCCAGGATGTTCATCAAACACAAAATCTGTGCTACTCCATCTTTGCTGAAGAGATGGCTTCAGGCAAGTTAAAAAAGGCTGGAATGTGTCTGTGTATGCATGTGCAGTTTTTCCCAATGACATACAAAGAAAAAGCAGCCTATTCAACCCTTGCTCCCCAGAGTGGAGGTCAGTATTTTGAAGTGCTTCACCCTGGTGGGGACTCCTCCTTTAGCTTGTGTCACAGGTAATATCTTTTAGGTTGTAAAAAACAGAGACCTTTGCTTGTATTGTAGTTCCTTTGCATCTTAACATCTCTTGTATCCTTCTGAGACAGTTTGTTTGAAGCCTTCAGATCTGCAGAGCTGTTCCATACACCACAGCTTCCCAGGTCTCTTTCTTCATGCCTATGTTCCACTTGACCTGCAGGTAAAAAAAACAAAAAAACAACATAAGAAGCTGGTGAGCCAAGGTACAAGAGCTTGTTTGAGATTTGGACTCATATTTTCTTTCTAAGACTTTCTGCTCTATCTAAGGACCACCTGGGTCTGAAAAGAAGAAGGAACTGCAGAGGCAGGTTCACTGCATCTTCTGTGGTGGAGGGGTCTTCTAAGAGGGGAGGGAGAGGCAAATGGCAGCACTAAAACCCCTGTTTTCACTCAGCTGTGGGATTCAGGAGCAGGAACCACAGCACAGGAGTTTCTTATAGAGCCTGTTTGTCCCTGTGTTGATGCTGAAGGCTGGGACCATGTCATTCCGGCAATGACACAATGTCAGTAAAAATTGTCTGAAGAGAAAAACAAGGACAAGGCATTCAGAGGTGTTCTGGTATTGAAGATGACACAAAAGGAAGATAATCATTGGAATCTGTGCAAGTGAAGAGGGGGCAGGCACCAAATCCTGCAGTGCATAGAGCATTGATGATTTCTGAGAGCTGGGATTCAGGCCCAATTTCTCTAATTGAGTCACATGAAATTTTCCTGGGAAGGATTTATATCTGGCAGCATATAAATATCATTAAAAAGCAAAAACAACCAACAACTCATATTTAAATTATCTGAATGTGAGAATGCTTTCCAAAGTGGTCTGACTTTCCTATTACCTTTAAGGTTTTCTGTATGACTTAAAAACTGTTTGCAAAGTCACCTTGCACTTAGTATCTTTGGTTCCATTATTGGAAAGTTTTGTCCAGGTTAGCTTTCCTACTAATCTGGGTATAATCATCATGGTATTCTTACTGGGTGACAACAGCCAGGAAGCATTGATATTTCCTTTTAGAATTAGTGTATGTCCCATTGTACAAAGCATTATGGAAGTGGTTAATAAGCAGAGCACCATACTTGTGCAGGTAATTTTGCTCTTAAATCTCCATTGAACTAAGCAGAATAACAACAACATCTCCTGTCACTAAACAGGAGAAAACCAGTTATGTTTAAAAGCAAATTTTCCTAGTGCCTCAGAATGATGCAAGTTTAAAGCTGTCCTGGCCTGGGCTATATGCACAGACCTATGGCTGGTTCTTCTCCCACTGCAGCAATCAACAATCTGAATCCTTCCTTTATTTTTGCACAGCAACAAAAGAAAACCAAACCCAAAACTTACAAAGACATTTTTCCTACTGAAGTGACATACATGGCTGCTTTGTTGTAGAAAATAGAGAAATTTCATTAAACAGGTGTTGCTTCTGCGTGCCTTCCTCATCACATGGTCATGTAGGTCTCTTGCCCATCATAAACCCAATTGTTATTGGCGTGTTTGAGTTACTTGTATGAACATCAGACACTTGTGCTTGCTGTAGTGTTTCAGAAGAGAGGACCGAAAGCTGCAGCTTCCAGAACAACGATACTCAACACACTGGCTTTCAAACTTGTTTCATCTGATTGCGCATACATCTTTGCTGAGGAAATGGATGGTAAAGACACTCAGGGCAGAAAGATTCAGGGCTTTGGCTATTTCATTACAGGTAATTCACAGAGAAACTGTCTCCTCTAATTTATTTTTTATCTTGATAAAATGACAGCCAAAAGTCTTAAACATTCCAGATATGCCTGAGTTCTCACTTGACAAAGTCACTCCACTGGGAGTAGATTTTGGCTTACTTTTGACTACTGGCTGCTGCTTCTATATGATGTTTGGATTAGACTAATGTGTAGGGAAAGCTTATTTGTTCCTAGAGTTCAGGCCATATGCTAGAATTCAGGCAACCTGAAGTCATTCCTGAACCGTACTCTGAGCTCTCTCTGCATGACTTTGAGTAAGAAACTTAACCTTTCTGCTTTTTTGTTCCCTCATTAGAAAATAGAACTTTGCTTTCCTCCCTCATTCCCTCAATACCTTTCATTTATGTGCTGAACACTCATAAAGCCAAAGAACTCTTACCATGTGAATATACAAATGGAGCCCTGAATCTCCTAAAGACCACTATGGTTTTCTATAATGACAATGTTAATAAATGGCTGTAGAAGCTATCTTGTGTCTTGGGTACATTTAATGAGCTTGGGGACCCTGTTAGGGGACAATACCATTAGCATTTCAAACCTCAGCACTGTTGTTTGGTGCAATTCAGAATTCAACTCGGCTGAAGTCTCTGGAGATGAGCTTAGCATTAGAATTGTTTTGATTGTTGGTATACCTCAATTAAAGATGCAAAGCTAATAGTACCTAAAAGCATAATCTTTATTTTTTTGTGGTATCCTACTGCTTTCCCTCTTTTGATATCACAAGTTAGTAATGATTACAAAAATATGAAACCTTCATCCTAACTTTCAATGCACTTGCTGAATCATGGCTGTTTATCTTACTAACACCACCACATTCCTGTTAATCAGTATACCCCCTCTCCCGTGCCACTGTTATCTGAATTATAATTGCATTTGCTGTGTTACTGATGATGACAAGCTGGTTGGGAGAAATCAGAGCCTTTAATGTATTTTTAAATTCGCTACTGAAATTCCATGAAAATGTATGAAAGTTGACCTTGCCTTGATGATGACACACTACAGTCTTCTAATGCACCTCCAGTCACACAAGTGAAATTATTCTGCATGATCCTGAGAGGCTGTACTTGTTTATTCCCATGGAGCACAGAAGATCTAGTCCTGTAGAAAAAGCTCATAGCTGAGTCCACCTAGCATAACCAGCAGTCAAAACAAATGATTTGATTAGTATAATTAACTGTTTTGATGTAGAAAAAGAAGCAAAAGTACTGTGAAACTTATTGAGCTATTTGGTCTGATAGAAGATACATTTCTATCCAGTTTTTAGTTAAGAGCATCTTTCTGCAAGCAGGAATTTATACATGAAAGTATGTTTTTCAGTACTTGACCAAGCTGGACTTGAATATCTGTTTAAAATTAAGTGTATGCTTTAAACAGAGCTAGACTAAAGGTAGACATTCAGTTGCAACAGAAATATCTTTGATGGATGTTTTTTGATAGTGACAGGAAAATGCCAAAGAAGGAAAAGGGTTAATCTAAAGAAAACACAAAACATTAATCCATGAAGACGATCCAACAACAGCAGTGTCTTGTCCCTTACAAAGGATAATTGAATCCGTTATCAACATCTATAAGGAAGACACACGAGTCCATGCATAACCAAAGACTTTAAACCTGAAACAGGGGAACCAAAATTAAACACCTTGATCTGTGTTTCGTTGCTTTAATGCTTCCATTTAGATACAAATATTAGAAGTCAATAAGGAAAATTCATTATTACAGCCTTCTGGGCAAGATTCAGATGGAATGTTTAAGAGAGAATCCTGTTAGGTGGGATCTCACATCTCATACGCCCAAATACTGATAGCTGCATAAAAGCAATCAAAATGTAAAACTATTGTTGCAAACTGTATGAGCTGGTTTTCATATACCCTCAGGCAGGAAGCATCACAGAGTTTTTTGGAAGCATCCAGGTCTTTTGTCCGTTCAAGACTTTTATTCTTTTGGCAAGATGCAGGAAAAGTGTGCATTTGCCTTGGGGAAGGAAGGGAAGGAGGGGAATCTCGTGTGTGCTTAGAAATCCCATGGATATTTAATGAGAAAATCCTTTAGAAAACAGTACATTTTTTATTTACAATTTAGTAACAAATGTTGTAGAGGTTAAAGACATAATATGAGGACTTGGAAAACGTGTTTTCAATTTCCAGGACTTCTTTTCAGGCTAAAAGGAGTACTTATGTGCTTAAAGTTTAGCCTACACTTAAATCTTTGGCTGGGCTTAAGCCTTTATCAGGATTGAGTGTACTTCAGGTTGTGTGCAAGCTTGTGCATATTGCATATACCTAGTACAAGGCAAAAAAATCCATCAAAAGTACTTTCACTTTCTCAGCTGTTTTAACTGGTAACTGACTATCTTAGTGTGATTAAAACACAGGAGCTGAATGCAGATATATCACCACAAGCAGCCAACTTGGCAAATTTCTCCCTTGAGGCTGAAGAGCACTGGCATTAAAGACCTCTTACAATGAAGGGCAGAGAGGCTGCCCAAAGATAGCTCCATGCTGATTGCATCTAAGTGCTTTGTTGTGGCTGCAGGAGTAATGCAGGGAGTTTTGTGTCTGCCTTAATTGAGATAACAGCTTCACAAAAACCCTATCATGTAGGCTTGTCAAAGTGAAGAGAAGCTGAAAAAAATCAACAGGAGAGACTTTTTGCAAGATGTATGTATACGCATCAAATTGTTGTAAAACAAAACTTCTCTTGGTAAAACAGCCACTTGCAAATGGCTCTGGAGAGCTGCCAGAGACACAGACAGCTGGGCTTGATGTAGATCAGGTGTGGGCTGTACAGGAAATGTTTTGATTTTGGCTCACCTGCTATCTCTTCCTTCCTTATTCTGCCCATGCTCTTACCTGGCACAGATAAAACATCAGAACAAGTCAAAACACAGTCTCTTTGTTTTCCTGACTTTTTTCTCCCCTTTCCTAAGCTAGAATTTTAAATGTCAGCTTTTCAAAATGTGGCATTTTCAGAGAAGTGTTACAGCCTGGATCTTACTGAATGGAAAATGTATTTCCAGTTCAAAGGGTTTTAAAACAAAACAGGAAAGGCCAAGACAAATGAAAATGACTGGAGGAAGAGCAGCTGAAGCTCTTCTCCAATTAGATTTTCAGGTGTCTCTGTCAGCATCTTTTCTCCCTAGGGAATTTGGAAGAAAAATTGAAATCTAAATCTTGCATGCCTTAGAAATGGCTCTCTTCCCTGGCAGCACCTGTAGACACCATGGGTTTCATGGCTGTGGAGAAAATGAAGACAAGAGAAACAGCACTCATTAGAGCACTGATTTTGACACTTACAGAAACAGCTGCTCCAAAAGGCTGTCACCCTTTTCATCTTCCTCTGCTACCTCAAATATGCTGTGGGATATATCTTGACCTAAAATATATATCCAGCTGAAGGATAACCTCAGATACACTTGGACATTATAAAGCCAGCAGGGTCACTGTGATGGTACAGTTTTAACCATGAGAACAGCTTTTATCCCAGCAGTATGGCTTTACTGAAAAATGTTTGAAGACATCATCTCTTTTTTAGTAACAAAAGATGATGGAAACCCTAGTGATGATGGGCCTAGGGGAATTGCGAGAGCATCCAAGGGTACTTCAGAGATCTCTGTCTTTGGTCCAAGTCCAGCACCATGCATGAGAGAATATATTCTCCCTCTGGAAGGGTTCAGAGCTGAGGAACTCGTGTATGCTTACCTTTGTCTATAGAGGCGGATCCCATTTGATGTCGTCTGTTGGCTTGGTCAAACAGTCAAGAGTGCCCAAGCCATTATATCATATTTGAAACTGCACATGTTCTTTCAAGTAACTCAGCTCAATGTAGGACATAACCGTACTTAAGACCATCTCCTATGGTTTCTGTGGTCCCTAATAGCTCAATAGCTCTTCATGAGGACTGGCACAATCCACCTAGTTTGACCTTTTGTGTAAGACAGGTAGGAGCCCTTGCCTCAGTGATTTGTGTCTCAAAGAAGAACACAAGCAGGTGCTTAAACTTCTAGTAAACTCTCCAATGAAGAATTTGCAAAGAGCTTTGCTGAGTGGAGGCCTTAGCAATTTGAATTGCTCAAGCACCTTGCTCAGGTTTGATGTTACCAAGTTAATTACCGGGAGAAACTTAGTTAAGAACTACTCAAGGGCAACCTGGAGCTGGGTTAACATGCAAGATACCCAGTGTTTCTTTCTAAAAGGATATTCAAGTTGGCCTTCTCACCAAAGTCTCAGCACCTCAGGGTTCTTCTACCCTGGCTGGCATTCTTGAAAACAGAGGGTTGCGGTCTGTACGTTCAAGACACCAGAAGGGAAATGGCATAGAATATATGGAGGAATCCCCAGACAACTGCCTCTGTCAAGGATGTCTTTCCCCTCACACCTTTGGTCTGGGATCCTCCAGAACAGAGCAACACAGTTGCAGCGTCCTATCATTAGCAATTTTGTCTCTTCTCCCGAATTGCTAATGACAGGACACGAGGAAATGGCCTCAAGTTCCATCAGGGGAAGTTTAAGTTGGATATTAGGAAGAAGTTCTTTACTGAGAGGGTGGTTGGGCACTGGAATGGGCTGCCCAGGGAGGTGGTGGAGTCACCGTCCCTGGGGGTGTTCAAAGAACGGGTTGATGAGGCACTTGAGGCCATGGTCTAATGGTTAGGAATATGACAGGATAAAGGTTGGACTTCATGACCCTGGAGGTCCCTTCCAACCATAATGATTCTATGATTCTATTCTATGGTTATTTTTGTCTCATCCATTTGGAAGCAACTGAGCTTCCAGCAAGGTGCCAGAGCAGTGAAATGAGTACAATTTCAGCACATAAAAAGAGGATATCTGGGAAAATCTGTCCCTCTTGCCATCCCCAGGTATAGCTTTACTCCCCCCACCTTCCATTCAAGCAAGCCTCCACTATTTCTGCCTTCACAACAAGTTATAAAAAGACTTGAGAGAAGATGAAGAATATAAAGCTTATGTTACAGTTCCCTCCCATGATCTCTCACACACACATTTCCCTTTCTGATGTGGAAACCTTCCTGATGACAACCACTTACATGGGTACCTTTCATACCAGTTGGGCATCCAGAGGACTGTTTGTGTCTCAGGGGGAAAGAAAAAAAACACATAAAAACAATAACAACAAAAAGGAAACAAACGCAAAGTAAATTAAATGTGCTTTCAGCCAATTTTATGAACTGCCCTCAGCTATTAATTTATCAGCATTCTTCCAGACAGTGGCAGCTGCTTCATTGCTCCAGCCTGTGGAGTGAACTGCTCCATAGCAACAGCCAGCAAGCATGAACATACCCAGCATCAGCATCCTGCAGAGCCACTGGGGGGGGGTGGGGTGGGGTGGGCTTTCAAAAGGAGCAAGAATGCTTAAAGAATGCATCTTACCTGAAAGGGAGAGGATCTATAGAAGCCACGGTTGTTACACAGGTCAGTGTAGGCTGTACAACTATTCGGCTGTCAGAAACTGCCCTCACCATAAGCATGTCACTGCCTTGTGATATAAGAAGATCTGACAGGTGTTTGTAGTGTGTGAGACAGAGGTGATCTGGGTCTTTTTTGTATACAAACATAACTTACCTCTGTCTTTTGAACAGACTTGCAACCAAAACATAAAAAAATTGCTTTTTGTCTGTAAAGCAGAATAAGGACATGACATCACTCCCCTCTTTTGGGTCTTAGAAGCCTTTTAGGTCTGGGTGACAAAGAAGCCTTTGTAGCCTGATGTTGACTTTTCTGAAGCTGCATGCACCAGGCTGGAAGTCAGTTTCAGGAGTGGAAAATTCAAACCTGCTTTAGGACTGTTTCACATTAGCAGATCCCTGATATCCTTGGCTTTTGCTTTATGGTGGGTTTTATTTTGTTTGTTTATTTCCCAACTGTGATTTTTGTTTATTTATTGTAATTTATTGTAACAATTATGAAACATGCTAGATTAGCAGCCCAGGGACTAAAGTCACAAAATGACAGTTTGAATTATACCACAAGTGCCTTCTGTTGAGATGGAGGCAGGAGAAGAGTTCAATCATCTCTGCCAATCATTAGCCCTTCCCTTCTGAGGCAGGCACAAAGGGTCTCCCCTAGTGTCAGTAGTATTGGTAGGTGTTCTGAAATAAATACAGATCCAGCTTTTTTTAAATCAGACCACTAAGCAAGTGATAAGCTGCTGTAAGCTGTCTATCATGCAAGGCTGAAGTGGTTCTTTTGACACCTCACCACTCTGATATAGTTGAACCTTCCCTGAGGACTTATCAGTTTTATCTTTCTACCTTTTTGGTTTTAAATACAAAAGCTCACAATGTGGGTTGTTCCAAAGACTCCTGGGGCAATTTCAGTAGCTACCCATGTCCTGAGCACTTGCTGAGATGAGCACCATTCCCCACTAAAACTCTGCTCTTCGCTATTAGGAAACCCAGTGGAAGGAGCCAGTATATTTTCCAGGAGATCCCCTGGTCTCCTTGTGATTAGGAAAGCAGGGCTACAGCACACATCTTGGAGGACAACTCCTTCACAGTGCAGCTGAGGCAACCTCAAGAGGGAGTCACTTTCTTTCCACTGACTACTGAGCAAGTTGATGAAGTGACCACCTTTCCTCTGGTAAAATCAGACCTTGTTACTATCCTCCGGTTGGTCTAGGTCAAGCCATGGATCCAGTCTCTCAGAAGAAAAGCAGAGCCTATTCTGACCCTTTCTTTTCTCTGTCACTACAGGGAGACCTGCAGAGATCCCTCATTCAGGTGGATTTTGGAGATGGCATTGCTGTGTCGTATGCCAACCTCAGCTCAACAGAAGATGGGATCAAACACGTCTACCAGACCGTGGGTATATTCCGAGTGACTGTGCTGGTGGAGAACAGCCTGGGATCTGATAATGCTGTCCTCTACCTGCACGTAACGTGTATGTATATTCATACTTGTTGCTAGCTTCTGTCGTTCTTTAAAAAATTATTGCTTGTGCTTAGAGATAACATATGTGGCTTTGCAGAGGACTTCAGACTGAGAGGAGCCACAGGCAATAGTGGCATTTGTTTTTTGAACCATGTTCAACCTCTAATTTTGGGCAGCCTAATTTGGGACACCTCAAAGGAGTGTCCAGCTCTTTCTGAAATGCACCGTCATTAGCATGTTTACACTTTCAAAAAAACAGACATCCAGGGTCTGTAATCACTTTTTAAAACCTTGATTTTTACTCTGAGCATGTGTTTTGCTCTCTAATGAAATACAACCACATCTGGGATGGAAACCAGTGCATTTCAATCTTTCTGTTGTCATAGGAACCAAAATCTTGGTGTTAAACAGTATTACAAGAAAAAATATTATCTTCACATTGCTCTTCTGTTCTTTTTAACCTTTGTACACTTTGTCTGTCTCTGATTTACAACTGAAACATATCTGAAGTCCTTGCATAAAACCAGCAACATGTTCTCTCATATTTATTCTAACACACAGTTATGAACCCAAAGGGTCAACTTGTTATTGAAATTTTATATCATCCCTAGTGGATTTTGTTTGGGGCCATCGTTTTCTTTATACAGGGGGGCTTTTTTGTTGATTATTTATGTTTTCAACTGTGTGCCTCTGTGCCAGACTTAGTGGAAGAAAGAAGGAAATTCCAAAACTTAAAGTTATGCTTACAGAAACACCGCTTACCCTCTACCAAATTAACTCCACGTATTGTGTAGATAATTTAGCACATTCCATATATGTTAACTCTAGTTGTGGAGTTACTTCATACAGCATGAAAGCAGCTGCCACTTCAGGGGAAGAGGGCAGCTCTAATGGTGCACCATCCTATCAACAGATGGGAGCAGTGGGAGGTATAGCTGTGGGAGACAGGAGGTTTATGAGAGAGCACTACACAATCATGAGCAAACATCTCCCTGAATGCCTCTCATCAAAAGACCTTCAGTTCACAATCATAGTGTACCATTTATGATTCCCTAACCTGATGGATCCCGGTCTGTGGCAGATTTTTATGTCACAATCCTTCAGCAGCACCACATTTGAAAAATTCATAATACCTTGCAGGAATAACTGTACTCATAAATTAGCTTATTGTGAAGCTTGGGTTTTTGATTTGGGGGCTTAGCTTATATCACTTCAGTGCCAAGGCACTGGTGAATCAAGGTAAATTCTCATCTTTTAGACAGCTACTGATTTTTTTTTTTTTTGGCAAGTATTATCCTAAGTAGGGTAGAGAAGAGGACTTCTGCTCAGAATAGAGATTTATACACTTTTGTGTAATTTCTTCAGTTCTGGATTCCTGTTCTAGTTTGTCTCCCTGCGTGTGCTTGGGTAATTATCATGGGAGCTGCTGTGGGCTCTGAATGCAGAAATCCCCCTCCTACTGCTGCTGATTATGAAAGCTGAAAGTCAACTCAACAGGAGCCGTGATCTGATATTTCTTTATATTTTTTTTTATACTCTTTGTAAAGGTCATTGGAAACAAATGGAGAAGTGTTTTGGTGGTTGATATTTCACAGGAGGTTCTGACAGCCTTGTGCAAGCAGGGTTCATAATCACTCTGTTTGACAAGAGATGATTCCATGGGGACCATTGTACACCCTCTGTCTGTCTGCAAAATAATGAGGCCATGTGAAGCAACAACTGCTTTCTCATGCAACAACCACAAAATGAGAGAAGGCAGGTGTCCAGCCTTCACTCTCACTTACAGTGACTTTCTGGTTTACAGCAGTTTCAATTCATTTTCTTGAGACACTGAAGGCTTAAGAACCATTTTGATTGTTTAAGCAGTACTAGAAACAATCAATATTCAGATGTGCTTGTGTAACTTAGGAGTTAATAGTGTACGTTTCTGTAGTTTTGTAGGTAATGCCACCATAGGACTTAAATACTGTGTGATCATTGCAGCTAGGCCCAGATTATACATGCCTGACCCCCTGGAGAAGTGGCAGCTCTAAGGGATATGTCTTACCTTTCTCTACATGACAAAAATTAGGAACTTCAGAACAGGTTGTAGACCGAGCATGGTGCCACTCAGACTAGCAATAGATTTGTTTGGGACAGAGATGTACGGTAAATCCAGTCCCCTTGAGAGCTTAACACCCAGATGCACAAAAGCTTCTAAATCCTATTTAAATGCTTGCATTTCCACTCAGCTCTCTGCTGAGTAATTCTGCTTGGGATGTATGAGTTTGGCCAGTGGGGAGTTTTATAAAAATATCTGTGCTTACAATAGAGACACACACTGATCGCTGAGATACACAGAAAGGCAGCGTGCAGCCTGCACATCCAGGGAGTTTTAGGAAGGGCTACTAACTGGGTGACCCCTTGTTACAGGGTTGATACAGAAGTGTGTGCAGCCAGATCTGGGCCTCTCACCACCCTTCCCTACCCGTGGCCAGCAGTCTTGCTGAGGGGAAATCTGCAGGCACTGAACTGCGGTGCCTGTGATCTCAAGGACCAGAGTAAAGTCTCCATCCCACGCCCTCCTCACCCTGCTGCAGCCAGGGGCCACTGCACAGCAGCAATGCCTTTGCTGCAGTTAGCCCAGGGATTCAGAAATGTGGGTTATTGTGAGGCAGGGGCATTTTGGGGTGGAAGGGACAGTAAATTGTATAGAAACTGCTTCTCTAGCCAACTCTATATCTCAGCTGTCTCTGAACTGTCCTGGCAAGTCAAAATTTTCCCCTGGAAAGTTAGGTGTTTGCCTGGATGCTTCAGAATAACATCAGCTGCCCAAGTGAACCTTTTGAAAAGTTTCTCCCCTTCTGTTGTCTGGGAACTTTGCACAGTTTTCTCCTGGGGCAGGTGAAGGTCTGTAGTCTCCATTGCCCTTTATGAAGCTCAGAGAAGAATTCTCTTGAATTCTCTCCAAATTTACATGGGAAAAAGCAGTCTCCTACCAAGCTAAGGGCCCATCCAGAGTGAGCTATCCCCATCTGCTGGCCACATAATAGTTCAGCATTTCAGCCACTTTGACCCATCAGCTATTTGCACAGAAATACTAGGGCACGACTGGCTCAGTTGAGCCATTCTTTCATACTCTTTCTTAGCCACCATACGGTGGAGGTCCGAGGAGGTGCTGGGCACTTTCTGCAGTGTCGGATCATTGAGATGTATTCAGAGCAGCTGTGCAGTTGTGTTGGAGTCTATTAGACTTTATATAGGCTCCATTGTCACTGCATCCAGTGTTAGGAAATGTATTCCTTTAGAGGGCTGTGCTGACATTGGTCATTTAGCCAACATCCAAAAGTGTACCAAAGCTGCAACATACTTAGCCCTGGAAGCTGCTGTTTTTCAGGTGTCAGTGTCTTGCTGGGAGCAGGCATGGCCCAGTCATGGAAATGTGTCTGGGCAGGGGAATGCCATTAAAATCAAAAGGGTGAAATTCTGGCTTCTCATGTTCAAGAGTGTTGACTGCTGATTATAAAAGGAAAAATGAGCCATGGTTTGGCCTGTAGCAGACTTTAGTCAGTCTGATTATGGATGACTCTTAATTGGGCTGTGCCAGGTTAAGCAGTGGCTGTGTCTACAACCCAGAGAAAGGTGCATTGCAGTAATAAATCAGGAACACTGACTCTTGTTTATGCTGGCATTGTTTATACAGTCTGATTTGGGAGAAGTTTTTTGCATGTGTCTCCCTGTGCTATGTGTGCTGTCTAGGGAGGGGTACAGGGTGCTTGCTCCAAAATGCGTGGTGTTCCTTTAGGTTGAAAAGCAAGGTCAAAGTGGTGATACGAGCATGGGTTACATCTTGAAAAATCCTTTCCAGAAATATACAAGATACTCTAGCAATCTATCTCAGCTCCATATGGACAATGCAATTGATCCTCCCAGGCTGTGGTCTCTGCTTCTCATCTCTGGGGAACACGCAGATGTAGGACATGTAGATGCAGCCTTAGTCTGTTTAAGAAACCCATGTCCCCAAGTCACCTGGCATTTCTTTCTTTTTCTTTCTCTGTCACTCTCAGGACAATTGCTTTGTTGTGTAAGTGAACAGTCAGAACACATTTTTTAAAATAACCTATAGGACAAGATGTAACAACAAATGCCCATCTGTCTACAGGAGATGGCAATGTGTAACCCTGGGCATAATGTCACTTGTCGAATGAATTATGTTCTCTTTATACTAAAGAAATAAAAGAGTTTATTGAGGAAACAAAGGGAGTATAAGGTAACATTAAAATGAAGGCACTCAGTGAATAGCTGCCTTCAGAGAGAATTTCAGCTGATATAAATCGATAAACACTGCTGATGTTCACCAAGTCATAGCAATCTGCATCAGCAGAGATGCTTCATGCCCACTGAGGCCATTTGTCCTGCACATTCTTATGTCTTCTCAGTGAAGGCCGTATTCACATAACAGGCTTCTGCCCCTGTTGTGCAAATTGCATATAATGTCCCTGAGTATACAATGCTCATTCAGTAAAGAGTCCAAGTTTTTCAGCCCCAGGTACAGGGGTAACTGCTGTTCCACGAGGAACAGATTTAAGCTTGCCTCTCTAGAAATGGCACCATCCGAAACATCACGTCCCACAGTGATTTGGATGACTTCTCTCCCCTAAACCAATGGATATCCCCTCAGTTTCCTTCTCCCCCAGGCTGACATTTCTGAGGAAGGGAAGACTCATCTGCTGCTTCTGTCTCCGCAGGCCCCTTGGAACATGTTCACTTATCTCTACCATTCGTCACCACAAAGAACAAGGAGGTCAATGCCACGGCAGTACTGTGGCCAAGCCAAGTGGGAACACTTACTTACATCTGGTGGTTTGGGAACAACACTGAGGTTTGTATTCCCTATGGATTGAGATCAAAATAATGCCAGAGGATCTCTCTGACTGAGGAGAGAGGGAGAAAGGGATCTGGGAATGCTTTTGAATAGTCACATACACAAGAAAATTATAAACCAGAGACCGAGAAACTAATGTTTCTTTGGTGTACCCATGTTGAAATGTAAGAACTGCTTTGTCTTTGTTGCTGTGACTTAGCTGGAGGGTTTATTGCCGTTTCATGCAAATTGCCAATAGCTTTCACGCTGAATTTACATGCAAGGTGAATGTGGTGAACCAAAATCCAGAAGCGTTTCTGGTGTGTTTCCCCCTCCTGCTCCCTTCAACAACAAGAAGAGAAAGAAAACAGCTTGGGGTTTTGGGTTTTTTTAGGAAGCCAACCTTGCAAACTGAAGCTGTTCTTGTATCTGGAACTGACTTTACATAGCCCTAGAGTTTAAACCTCATTTCCCTGGTGACTAACAAGGGAAGAGACTGCCATCAGTTCTCTGCCTTCCTTTAAATATGCTGAGCCCAATCCTGAGCCTCCACACTCTATGCTAAACCACATTTACAAGACCTTATTTCCATGTGCTATCGGTGGGTCAAATGGTTCTCAAGACACCTTCCTGCCTCTGGGCTGTGCTCAGACATGAGAACAGATTTTGTTGCCTCTACGCTTGCAGTGTTGGTAAATCTGCACAGGCATTATAACTGTTACTTTACATATCTTTGTGGCTGAAGTACCCAGAGACCCTAATTAGTCTCTGAGGGGAGACATTCTCATGGGTTTTGTAGAGCCAAGAGGGACCTTCAACCACACAAAGTTATCTTCTCTATAAGGTAGGTCAGAGGGTTTCATCAGTACTTTCTGCTTTATTTAACTCTTTGTGAATAAAGCAGAACCTGAGTTCTTGTTGTGTTTAGCATTAATAATTTCCCTCAGATAATGCAGAATTCACTGCTTCTCTTTCTTACCTTCTCCCCCAACTCTTTCCTCACAGCTAATTATCTTGAGCATTAAACACATGCACCATGTTTGTAGTCTGAATTTATCTAGCTTCAGTTTCAAACTGTTGGATCTTGTTATGACTTTGTGTGTAGATTAAAGAATTCTCTGTACTATCAGAAATCATCTCCCCCCAGAGGTATTTACAGGCTGTGATTGTCACTTTTTAACCTTCCTTCTGATACGCTAAACTCACAAGTGATCACAGTTGGTCTAACTCTGTTCTCATTGAAGTGAGAGCTTTACTATAGACTACAATGGGAACAGAGTTTGACTTCATACTGGGTGCTTTGAAGATCTCACCCAGAATTCATTAGTAAGCGAAAATAGAAGTTAGGGCAGAGACTGTTGAATGGAGGCATAGCTCATAGATAAACTGGTTTGCACATTGAAGAAAGCTGAAAGGATCCATGTCTTCTCTAAACACCATTACTTTCCAAAAATGACATCTCCATGTCTAAGGATAACATGGGAGAACAACTAAGAAATCTTAATATGCCTCCTCATTCTATCACAGCCTCCTTGAGCTACCTTAAACAAATCACTGACATCTAGATCTGCGAAAGGAGTGTGACACCCGAGCAGTGAGTCCTGCAGGCACTCACTCTAGGATCTGGGCCTCTCTGGGGAGTGCAGCAAAGATGGACACTTTAACGTGGAGTCCAGAACAGCCAGCACGCAAAGTAGGAAAGAAATACTGGGATCTTAAAACTTAGCTCCTTTGAAAAGTTATACTACTTTACTTTGAGCTTCAGAAGGACATCCCCATCTGGATCCCTGCGCCCTCTCAACAAAATAAGCTGCCATGTCACAGGACACCTTCCATGTCTTAAATTTCCAATCTGGATAGGCTAGAGAGCCAAAGTAATTTTCACTTTTCCTTTACAGCCAAATTAATTTCTCCTTTTCTGATATATTTGCAGCCACTGATCACATTGGAAGGGAGCATCGCATTCACATTCTCTGTGGAAGGGATGAACACCATAACTGTTCAGGTCTCAGCAGGAAACACTATTCTTCAGGATACAAAGACTATTGCTGTGTATGGTGAGCTCTTCCTCCTTCATTTTACATAGGATTCTCCATAGTCAAGAGATAGAGTGTCAGGTTAGCTGGCAGCAACATGAGGTCTTTATTCTAGGAGTGAGATTTTGAGTGAGATTATAAACTTGATTCCAGTGTTAGCAGTTCAGCATAACATCTCTGAAGGCTACTGACTGACATTAGTCCAGACTGAGATGATTGCAGAACACTGATCTCCGTCGCAGAGCCCTCTGCATCTGCTCTATCACTGCTTAGTCACCCTACATGACTGTCAAAATGTTAGGTCAATTTGCAAGCTGGTCTTCCCCTTCTTGGCCAGTAGAGGCTTCTTAATTCGTGCAAAAGCTGCTTATTATGAAAGATAAATCAATCCTGTATGCTGCAGTTCTGTACAGAAATCTTCACTGATTTGACATTGTACTGCCTCAGAAGCAGCTAAGGCACACAAATATCACATAGTGTAGACTGGGAATCCCAGATTTAGCTGTTTATAATAAGGACGTGGTTGTAGTGATCAGTGTGGCCATCTCTATTAACAGCAACAGAGATTAGTAAGTGTGTTTTCCAAGGCCTCTCCTCACCTCTATCCCTGTCTCCTTCAAGTTAAGATTTCAGGTGTTTGGGGCACGTCTATGAGAGTACAATCACAGCTTCTTTCAGGGTTTGTCTGCTTCTGAAGACAAGATTAAGGTAGCATTTCAACTACATTCCCAACACAGTGCCCTTTTTGGTGCTGTTCATGCACTGAAGTAAGGGCTGATCACCCTTTCCAGTTCCAAGACACTCGAGCAGTGAATCTCAGGTTCTCTGAATTGCTCAGTGAATCTCACAGAATCACAGAACATGCCAAGTTGGAAGGGACCCTCCAGGATCACTGAGTCCAACTCCTGTCCCTGTGTAGGACACCCCAGAAGTTGACACCATGTGCCTGAGAGCATCATCCAAATGCTTCTTGAACTCTTGTCAGGCTTGGTGCTGTGACCACTGCCCTGGGGAGCCTGTGCCAGCTCTTGACCACTCTGGGTGAAAAACCTTTTCCTGATATCTAACCTAGACCTCCCCTGATTCAGCTCCCTGCTGTTACCCCGAGTCCTGTCACTGGTCACAGGAGTGAAGAGATCGGTACCTGCCCCTTCTCTTCCCCTCGCAAGGATGCTATAGACTGCAACGAGGTCACTCCTCAGCCTCCTTGATCTCTTAGACATCCTGCTGGATTCTCTGACATTCTGCGTGTCACTTGCAGACTGATGAAGCAAAATATGAGCTGCAGCAGGCTTCCCTAGGTTCTGCCCACTTGTAAGGCATTTCACAGTCCTTACTCACCACCATGTCATTTTATCTGCAGAGCGATTTCAGTCCCTGCGGTTATTGTTCTCTCAAAACCTAGATGACTACAATCCAGATATCCCAGAGTGGAGAAGGGACATCAGTAAAGTAGTCAAGAGAGCTCTGGTAGAGGTAAGCAATGTGCATAACCTGCCTCACAATGGTTCTAATTTTTGCTTTGTGTCTACATGAGGACTGCATCAGCTGTTCTCTCAAGGTGTCTCTGTTTTCTACCAACTATAAAAGGAGGCTAGACTAGTGTTTGAGGCCAGAAACCTGAATTTTAGACAGGGGAGATTATCCCATCCTATGACAATCTGGTACTCAGAGTCAACCTTTGGTTTATTCTTTATAATGACAGTGGATTATGTGGAATATTTCTGAGAAAAGGGCATATAGAAATAAAATTACTTACACCTACCTATAGCTGTACAAATGTCATTACTGCTGCATAGCAATTCTTACTTCCTTTACTGCTATTCTTGTACAGCAGTGGAAAGTAGTGCTATTCTAATGGAATTACAAATGTGCTGTAAGAAACTTAGGAGACCAAAAAGAAAACAATTTTTACTACAGAGAAGGGCACCACAGTAAGTGCTTTATGTCTTTTACATAGCATGACGTTCACGGGTTAGGAGTGGATGCTATTTTTCCCATCAACACTATGGAGAAGCTCTGAAGTTCCTTCTTTAACTGTCTATCAGAATGTCATAAGAATATTCTTGCGTGGTTGAAGATTTAGATTTCAAACTGAGAGGCTAAGAAAAGTTGGAAAAGAAGTCTGGGGTTTCTCAGCTCAGCAGAAAAATAGTGAAAGAAACTTTTTAAAACAGGATTTCTGCTTTGTTTTTTAAGTAAAGATGCTCAGATTTTGAAAGGATACAAGGCTTGTAGATGTTATTAGCAAGCTTATATGTTCATTTGTGGCATCATCTGTGCAAGAAGACTGGAAAGACTTTGTGCACTGATCAGGTGCAAACTTGATTATCTGGATTATTTCTGAGATTATTTTTTTTTCAATTTCCTCAAAAGACAGGAGTAGAGAAGGAAAGCAAAAACATTTTTTTTTTCTGGAGCTTATTCTTCTGACTTGTTTATGTCTGTATCAAGTATTCAAGAATCCATTTATCTTTGGGATGAATTTTCAGAATATAAACAAATCAATAAAACAAAATCAAGCTGTAAAAAAAGGATTATAAAACTACAGTACCAAGGCTACATTCCAACAGCAGAGCAGTGAAAACACAGTCTTTTTGCTATTTGAGTTTAAAAAATATTAAAAATTGATAGCTAATTATCCTTCTTTATATAGCTAAATGATTCACCTTAAACAAGCCTTTGTGAGAAGCTCCTGTAAAAATTAAAGATAAACCCAATAGATCTATACAGCAATTAAGTAAACTGTGTTAAAATGAGTTGAATAACTAAATAATTCAATAGGAAATTATAGCTATGCTATAGAATTTTTATGAACTTTTATTAAAGTATTACATTCTTATCACAGAGTACCATAGACTTGGGTAAAAATTCTGCATGAGAAATTATAGTTCTCTACTAAAATCTGATCTTGTCTATAACTAAGGATAATTTCAGATTATCACAAAATATCCTATTTTGTATTATGATCACAATTATTTGTTCACATCATTGATTTTCTGAGTCCTGTCTCCCGCTTTTGATGAAGAAAACAAGAATGAACTGAATAGATCAGCTAAAAGCTTCCAGACAAAAAACCCATTCCCAGTCTCAGAAAATGAAGACTTTCCATTAACGTATTACTGTGGGGTTTTCTTGACATCTCCAAACAACCTGTTAGGCAAGCACAAATAATGCAAGTCCTGGCTTCACAGAGTACTTGGAAATAATATATTAGACCTTTACATTGTTATAGGTTTTTTTTCTAAATCCACATTTAAAAAAAGAAGCAGCAGCAATAAAAACACATGGTTTCCCTGGGCGCGCAGTGGAGGAGAAAGGTTCCCTTTTAATAGGTCCACATGGTATTCCGTGGGCTGTCAACAGTCACACATGAGATACCCACAGAATTAGTTCAGGTAATGATGATGTGTAATCAGTTTTGCTGAGTCCTTGTCCTCTGTCCATCATTTCCTTCAATGAGCAGCTGCTCCAAGTCTTTGCTCTTGAAATACTAGGGAGATAAATTAATGAGTTTTAGGCCCAATTATGTCTGAGAGGGCTGCAAGTCCTGACTGCAGAGCAATTGCTGTGCTGGAACCAGCTGCTGTGGTCTGCCCTTATATCTAAGGACACTGTTATTTCCTTGAAAAGTGACCTACTAAATTCAGCACTTGAAAACTTATGATTTAAATCAAAACCTTGTGATTTAATCTGATTGCTTAAGATTTTCAGCCAATGAGACAAAAAAAAGTAAAAATTTGCAGATTAATACAATCTTTAACACCTAAAGAAAAAATAAAGTCCTCATTAACTTGTGGAATTGACCCACGTTGTGAACTGTAAGAATTTGTTTGTTTTTGGGGATTCAAACTTGATTCATTATCTTCTCTCTTCCTGAGACTCCCCAAGGCTTTTAAGATGTTTTGGATAATCACACCTCTAGAGGGCAATTCTGCCCACACACCTTGCCCTTTAACATGCAGCTTCTTACCACTGACTAAATGAAGAACCTCAGGGACTAACTTGGAATAGTCAGATAAATTTAAAATAGCTAAATATACGCAAAGCAAATTGTACCATATGCAGCTGTTATTCAGGAGCTTCTTTTAGCATGTCTGATTATCACTGTTGCCTTAGGACCTTGCATATTTTACCAGAGAACATGGTAAAATAGCTTAGACCAGGTAATTATTAATCCCTGGCTTTCTACTTGTGGTGAATTTTAACAAGATTCTCCTTGTTGTACCAGGTACACCTTACATCATTTGTATAAGTACTGTGGTGCCTTAACAAAGATGCTGTCAGTATCCAGTGCCATTCCCACTGTTTATCTGTCCATTAATTGTCTATGTATCAGGCAACAGGTATTTCAAGCAAGCATATTCTGGTCGCAGTACTCCCAGGTCTGCCCACATCTGCTGAACTCTTCATCTTACCATATCAAGATGCCACAGGAGAAAAGAAAAGAACAGCAGCAGACCTAGGACAGGTATCATGTCCGTTACTCAAAGTGTATGTTTATGCATTTGTGTATATATATATGGGATTTCCAAGACAGGCTATAACATATTTGTGGTACAAATGCATCTGATTCACTGAAGTCTAAACAACAACTGTGGTATAGGTGACTCTGGGTTTTTTGTTGAATTTTGGTGGAGTTTTTTGATGTTTTGTTTTGTGTTTTTCTCCCTCCCAAACACTGGAAACAGGCTTTGGAACTTTATTTAAGAGTGCAGACTCCTGTTTGGATTCTCTCAGTAATGTTAAATTGGCATAAATTCATATGATGTCATGTGTCACCCTTAGAAGCTCTGTTCTAGTTCATGGAAGTCAGAAAAAAGCAGGAAGGATTTAGGGGATGATTCCCACCCGCATGAATGGGAACAGCCTCATAAGGCAAAGTTTATGAGGCTGTCAAGAGTCTAGAAAGCACCAGAGGACAGAGCTAGGTGGTAGACCTGTGCAGATCAGAACTTCATTACTTTAAGGCACAGGAATGAGGTTGAATTATCTGCCTGCCCTCTTCATGAGGTTCAGCTACTATGGATTGTTTCCTCTGTGTAAAGCTGAAGGAGGTTTTAACTGGAGGACTGTATCTCCCTGCAGACCCAAAAGGTCCTGCCCATCAGGTGGGCCTGGCATGATTGTGACTAAAACACTGTGCTGGGCAAAAATGCTGAAATAGCTCTCAGCTTATTACCTCAAATTCCAGGGGTAAAGATAACTAGCCCTGAGTGAAGCACCACTGTACCTCTGCCTCTTCATCCAGCATGTCTGTGGCTCCAGCAGACACACCCCTTGTTGGTATGGGCTCTATGAACACTGGGGTTGAAAATGTCATCAGTTTACAAGTATCCTCCTCGGTGCTATAGTGAAATTCTCAGTGTTACTGGATACCTGCAACTCCACTGGATGGCACAAGGGTTTTAACATTTCTCTTTGGGTTTGTTCATCAATTTGTGACTGGGTGAAGTCTTCCCATTAGTGCATGTATTACCTGCATTTTCCCATTCTTGTATTCTTGTTTTCTAATCGCCTTTTCATCAGCCTGACCTGTTATTGGCTGTTGCAATTGCCTCTTGCAGTGGTCTAAAGCTTTCTTAACTCAGCTGTGGGACTCAAACCACTAGGTCACCATATTCTTAAGTTTTCCCTTGCTCAGCATCCTTAGCCATCATCTTTTTTTTGACAAATTACTTTCCTCTGCAATTTTTGCCACCTATCTAATAAACAAAAAATATGGAGAATTACTGCTCTGCAAAACATTTCCTCCCTTTTCTCCTTCATCCCCCTTCTCCTTTCCTCCATCACAAATTGGCAAGGAAGCCAGTCCATAAACTTTCAAATTTACATCTGACCCCAGCTACCCTCCAGCACTCAGCAGCTTATTGCATTTTGACAGTTACACCCTCTCTTTGTCCCTTCCTTTTTTCCCCTCTGTAAAAACGGAGTCTCCGTGGCTGTGGAGAAAGGAATCCCTGACAGTGCTCTCATGACCCTTTTTATGGATAAGAAGAATGTCATTTTTAGTCGAACTCCAGCAACTTCTCTGGCATCCTGCAGGGTCCAAATGGTAACCGTTGAAGAGAGAGAAACTATTTGCCATTTGCAGCCAGATGTTTCTTGTGGAGAAGTATCTCCCTTGCCCCCACCAGGATGATCAGAGTGTGTTTCTTACTAGTGTGTGGGTGATGCATTCTCCTTCCTAGTTACTCTAGTAGAAAATGGCATTGATTTCAGTGTTAACTGCCTAAGGAGGGCCCCAAAAGGTATCTCTGCCCTCAGCTCTGCAGCATATTCTAATACTGTTCCTGTTTTGTCATCCATTTGGCCTGTAATCCTTCACTATCCCTTTCCCCCAGTGTTTCAGAGCCCATTCAGCAATTTCTCCCTGTATCTTACCTCTGAAACATGTCTAATGATCATGGTTGGGAGGGGACTTGCTTTCTTGCTGTTTCCCCCATGGCAGATTAAGCTTGTCTGGTTTTATCTGGTACATACTCATCTGGCTTTTTAAGCATACCTTTGGTTACAGGAATAGTGGGACTGGGGAAGTGTGCAAATTGCCCTACACACTGCACTACAGTTAACAAATACACATTTCCATGCAGATTTCCACAAGGACAGTGATTTGTGTCTCATGCACTCGCTGAGACTGTGCTTAGAAGGTAGATGTCATGTTCTCCTTGAGCTGATGTACCAGTCTCATTTAAGTGCCCCAGATTATTTTTTTTGTGTGCACACAGTACCAATTATTGTCATATCTGTTTGCAGATTACATTTACGAATGTGAAGTCTGCATTCCTGATATTTCCCATGGGAGAACAAAGTGCCTTTAGCTGCTCTTGACAGCTGAAAAACAAAGCTTCCTCAATACAGCATGGAACAGTTTCATCTAATACATAAATACAGAATTTTTGAGGACCTCAGTTTACTTTGTCCTCTCTACTTTCTGTGTAAATTATTCCTCACAGTTTCATAACAATTGAAAGGCCTTTCTGTCCTGCAGAATCCCAAAACATTTTGCATAAAAAAATCTTGTGTTCATAACCAGAATGCTGTGACTTTGCTTTTTTGTTTTTAATTGGGTCACTTGGTTCCCCTGCTTCATTTCACACTAACTGAGGACAGACTCCCAACCTGCTTAACAATGTAAAAATAATTGGCACTTGTGAAAAGCCGCTGTTTGATTTACATGTTGTCACTGGAACACCACTAAAATATCCCAGATCTTGCAAAAACAACCACCAGAATTGCCATTTGCCACTTGGGCTGGCAGGCAGTTGTTACACAAGCTTTATGGATGGGCTTGGTGAATGTGATGATTACAGAATTCAGGTCTGCTGCTTCAAAAGCACCAAATTTGTTCTCTTCAGTGAATGGCAAACCTCTAATTAGTAGCATTTCATGTAATTTTTGAGTAATTTTTAGCACTAATCCAGTTCAAACAGAATGTACGTTAGGAAGATGCTTTACTCACAGTGCAGTAGAGGGCAGTGGTACATACACACAGGTAGGATCACTCAGTTCTTTTCAGTGTACAGCTTTTCTCTATAGGTGGATTCTGAAGGTTTGTATTTTTATTTATCCATTTCACAAACTTTCTTCTCTCAGAGATCGGTACCTGCATTTTCCCATTCTTGTACAGGAAATGTGTCTCCCGTTGGTCAAATGAGATACGTGAGAATGCTAAAATGATGTTTTCATATCAAGTAAAGGTTTTAGTGTTTTCATGCGTTTCTCTTTAGTTCTCCATATGCATTCTTTTACCTGGCCTATTCAAAATAACCATAAAAGCAGAATGCAAAATAGATGCAAGATCAACTAGTTAATGATATTTGAGGTCATTAATCTTTTCTCTGAAAAGAGCTATCAGCAATGTAGCAGCATGATGGAGTCTTTGGCAAATGGCAACACCAGCTGGTTGGTAGCCAACTGTGCTCAACATGTTGCACCTGTGGCCAGTGTCTGTATCCAGCCCGAGCTGGGAAATGACATGGATGACTGAATATCAAACAGACAGTGACGATGAACTGGGGAGATGAAACACCTCTGGTGAATTTAACGCTACAGAGAGTGGCATTCAGGAAGCCTGTATGTGTACATGCCTTAGGATTCTTTCCTTAAACAGACATAGTTTTACTTCTGCTTCATTGTAGCTGATGAAGCTTCTATCTTTTTTAATACAGCTTTTTTCACCCACCCTCCTAAGCTTAAGTGTTTTACCATATTTACTTTCACTACTTTTCTTTCCACTGATGTATTTTGTGTGTGCCCATCACCAAAATATTTTAGCAACAAGATCATGACAGTGAACACCTTGAAATCTTACAGAAAATGGTGCCGAACAGTCCTGGAAATTCAATTCCAGGAAGAGGGGTAAACCATCTAGTGTTTACTAGGAGAGGTTTTTCTTCACATCTGTACCTTTGTATGCAGATAAAGTCTTCCTCTGGGTGCTTAGGGAAGGTTGGGCCAGTGTTTAAATAAAGGAAGGTGGGGACAGAATGGACCAATATGAACCAGAAGTCCTTGTACCAACGGCTTCTTTCCTTAGCCAGCTTTTCTTGATCAGCTGCTTTGTGTGCTGTAAGAAGAGGCTGTCTATATATCTTGTATTAATATCTTTGAGTTGATTCCTGCCATGTGACTATCAGCCCTCTCATCTTTTGCTCAGTGTACAAAGCAGCCCTTGAGTCTCAAGACTCCTTCTGGTCACCTTTGTTCGTCTAAAGTGGATCCTGGCTTTTATGTCCAGGTCCTCTCTGGTTTCATATCTGCTGGTCAGCTCTTGTCCCAGAGTAACCACAGGAATGTCCTCCACCTTGTGCTCTCAGTGTCTCTGGATATTAACAGCTTGAATTTAGCACCTTAAAAGATCTTAAGAAATTCCTGCTGAACCATGTAAGTCAGTGATTACGCTCTTTTCAGTGCTAAGGCAATCAGGCTTTAGAAGCCTTATGTGAAATACCCAAGGTTATGTAGGGTGAGTTTAATGTAATCCACATTTGCCCTGACTCCTGTGATTCACTTTTGTAATGCTGGTTCAAGTTGCTTCTACCAATCAATGTGCATAATTCTTTCCTTAGTTGTTTATTGATTTACTCAATGAATTGAAGTGTAGCCCTCATTAGCTGAGATCCTTACACAGTATCTATTACAATTATCTAGGTTCTTAGCTAGTACATATTGGCACAGTTGAATCGCATTCAGAGAGTCTGAACCAATTTACACCAGAGGTTTCAAAATTCCATAAAAGTGTGGGAAAATGCCCTTCTGAGTGATAATTCTGTTTCTTGGTGCACATGGTTCTTTCACAGTCCTAATTCTGACAAAATGCTAAGAGAAGCCAAATTAATTTTTGTTTTGTTCCATTTTTAAATTGGAATCTCTTTTTTTCCCCTCACAAATTGTCTGTTATTATTATTCATTATGTGTCCTTTGATGAAAAATGATACATGAAGAATGGTTTCTATTACTGAATTATTTTTACACATCACGCTTAATTCTGCAAATGAAGCAGATAAAGTCAATGAGGCTCAGTTAAGGACCAAAACTAATTCTGAAAGCTAATTATTTTCACAAGGGAGAGTCTTGAAGACTATAAATTAGGAGGTTGCTATTCTAAGAAGTTTTGTCTTCAGATGAGTTAGTTGCATCTCCAGCAGTGAGAGAGGAACAGGGACAGGCCTGAGGCCAACCTGTTCCCCAGGTGAAGGTCGAGCTGTTCAGTCGGAGCTGCATAGCTATTTTTGAAACAGACCAGAGTACTTTGATGTTTCCTTATCTGCTTTTTAAACAAAAATGCATCCATAGTACTACTTTGAATGCAGAAATAAAGGGAGACACAAGACCCAAAATGTTTTCCACTTAAGCCTTTTCATTATCTCAATGACTGAGATCAGCCTTTGTGTGAAGTTTTACTTCAAAGACACTTTATTAATGTTGTAAATAAATTATATGAGTCAGAACCACTCCTAGGTTAAAGTCTGATTACCTGTGATTCACTGAGCTAGAAATAGACTTGATAAAATAAGAAAGGCAGAAGAGCCACTTCTCCAATCTCAGAGTGAGTGTCCTGAGTAATCTGCAGTTCACAGATCCCCTTGAGACCATGTGAGGGCTAGAAATAGCGTCAGGTCCAACTTTGAAGAGCAGTGTCCAATCCCAATGTGAATTTGGCTCTTTACCTGTGTGTAACCTGCTCATTGACCTCAAGTATTGACATTTGTAAACCGTTGTGTATGGTTTCTATTTCAGATAATTTTTAAAAGTATAGAAATGTTTTTTTCTCCCTTTCTATGCTGTCTATATGCCTATTTCTAAGAGAATCTGACTTTTCACATAAAGAAAAATGAAAATATTGTGCCAAGCAAGCAAACATTTTAAAAACACGTCTGAATGCATCTGTGCTTCCCTTAGAAGTGTGTCAGGAATTTCCAGAGCTGCCTGAGGAAGGCAGATGTTTGATCTCAGAAGAACTTCTGGTGCTTTTGAAGGTCTCAGGCTGTTACTCTGTTTTTGACTTGTTTAGGCTCCATAAAGACCCAGCCAAAAAAGCTACACACAAAAAACCACTGGGAGAGCATATAATTAATTGAGCCAAGGAAATATGCTGTATACTCTGCACAGCATGAACTGCTGCTCCCTGTTTTGATACTTTACATACAGTCCTGGAACAGTGATGGCCATTTCAAGCTTCTGCTAAGATACTGGTGGTTTCAGGTAGAAATAATTTATTCTGAGTTCTATTTGTACAGAATGTGGTACGAGGTCCTCATTCATGATCAGATAACAATGCAATATAATAATAAGAAACTTCAGTTGAGACTGTTTCTGCCTTTCTTCATTTTTCTTACTACTTCACTCTTACTGCCTCTCCCCTTCCTATTGTTCCTTTTCATTGGCTTGCCAGACAAGAACATTGGTTGAGCTTTCTCTCACACATGCAACTTGCCTGCTGGGAGGCTGCCACAGCACCTCTCAGCTATAATGTCCCTGCCAGTGTTGTTTTTCTCTCCTCACTGCACTGCAGGAGTCCTCAGACAGGCCAGGTGAGATCTCAATGTTCCTTCATGTCACTGGTGCCAAACAAAGTCTCTGGTCCCTTCTCATGCTGACTTTCTTGATGTTCTCCTATTCTTCTGTCTCTTGCCCAAGTCCTGGATGAAACCATTCTCCAACACTAGATAACAACATTTGCTAGCTGCATTGTCCGTTATACACCACCTTAAGCCTCTTTTTGTACAGAAAGCATCATGTGTGTTTTTTACCTCTAGTGTTTCACTGACCATTTTATGCAGCTATCACAATGTGTTAAAGAGGAATGAAACAATGTGGTTGGCTCTTTTTTTTCAGTTTACTCTTTTGTGGTTGCTTTTTTTCATAGGCTCAGCTGCTCCAGCAGCATCAGAATCTCAGAGCACAGGGGAGGATGATTCTTGCAGGGGTATGGAGGAGAGTTTTTTAGGTCATGTTTGAGACTGGAAATGGTCAGGATGATGTTTTCCCTGTTATTTCCACGAGCTATTAATGTACCTGGTTTACAGCATATCTGCATCTGTTGCTCCAGCTTTGGAGATGAAGCACTCTTTATAGTTGTCAGTCTTGGTTATTAATATGCTCAAATTCTTAAAGAGGGATATAATTTGCTTCCCAGGCTTTCTTCATGTACTGCGTATCTTTGTGTCACCATGCCTGCTGCTCTGAGCTCAGCAGATGGCTCTTTGTAAGCAGGTGGTATTTTTTCTTGCTATTGGAAGAAATATATTTACTGCTCATTCTGGCACTCATGAAAAAATAGTAAACTTTAAAGAGATATATTTAAAAATATAAATAAAATGCCTGTAAGAGTTATTGCCAAATTGATGTTGGACCAAAGGCACCTATTCAAGCGATCAGCAGCCAGAAATGAAGTGTACAAGCCAAGAGTATTGAAAGAACCATTAAGAATGTTAAAAAAAGAAAAGAGGCAGATAAATCTCATACTGTGATGAATGATAGCCAAGGAATATCTAATCATATCTGGGTAGCATTTACTGAAATAACTCAACCAGACAAAAATGAAGAACATGAAAAAGATGGTGTAAAAATTATTGGAATGTTCTTTTTTCTGACATTTTTTCATTAATCTTCAAGAAGGAATAAGGATTTATTTAAAACAAATTAAATTAAGTGGTGAGCACTAGAAAACGGTTCCTCTTGATCTTTGTATGGCTATAAAAACACAACGTGCTCAGCAGCTGCATACCAGAGGTTGTGGGATGGGCATTTTTTTTTCTGCTGTTTTCCAACCATCTCTCCCCAGTAAACCAACATGCAGAGCAGTGGCTGTGTTCAGTTGGAAAGTTGCTCACTGCTGTAAGAAAATGGGAAATACATGAAATACCTAGCAAAGGAACATACAAAAGACACACTATCAACACCATGTCTATAGGCTTCCATTCTTTGATTAATCTACCTGGATTTTTTGCTTTTAATGGCAACATGCCTGGAACTGCTTGGGTATAATTAAGAGTGATATAGAGAAAGTGGCTCTGTGCATATTGTGACAAACTGACTTAAAGACAGGAATGTTTACCAGCAGATTGGATCAAAGCTTGGCTTCTTCATTGTACAAATACAGGTTTCATGGAGTCTTATCCCAGCAGATGCTCATCTTTTCTGTTGTGTCCTTTGAGAAATAGCCTCCTTTATTTCTGCTAGAGCTCTATTGTGGTCATTAGAGTTATGCAAGATAATCTAGTGATCTAGGTTGTCTCTCCCATGAGAGAGAAAGATGTCTGTCTGTAACCCATAAGAATAGATGGAACATGCATTTTGTTTGAGCCACACTGTAGTCAGTAAACACTTTCAGATTCAAACTGTTCTGGTATGTACTTAAGGATCAGGGAGCAGCTGGCTTGAAACTCAGAGCAGGATGAAATAAAATTTGATTTTATGACTTGAAGTTTCAGGGCAAGCTGGGGTAAGGACTATTCATTTTGATTCAGGTGTATCGCATGTTATGAGCATGCTCTAAGATCCTAGAGCTGGCCACTCAACGAGCAAAAAAGTTATTTCTTATGAGTAAATGAGCATTAACAATTGAAATGCTTCTGTTTGCATAAATGGAGTTAACTGATGTGCTTCTGCTGGCTGGTCCTGCAGATGCTGACACGTGGATATGGTGTTCCTTTGGGGCTCAATTCCCTCTTGCTGCTGGGCCACTCCTACAGGGGTGTGACAGAGCTAACCATACACAAACCACTCTGGACGTTGTACTGGCAGATGTGGTCAGCTTTCACAAACTCCCTCTTTGTAAGGTGGTAGCAAATTGTGCTCAGAAAGTCCGTTGCCGCTGCAAAATCTGTGCCTTGTGTGCAGCTCCATTTCCTACCCACCTATTGGCAATCTAAAGCAATAATCAAGAAACAAATGCATTTCTTGTTTTCTCCTTTTTTCCAGATTTCGGAAACACTGATCCAGAAACTGAATCAAAACCTGGTCCATTTTGAGTTGAAGCCAGGGGTTCGAATCCTTGTCCATGCTGCCCATTTAGCAGCAGGTCAGTATCGTCTGTCTGTGTACATCCTCTGTGTTGCTCTGTAGCACAGCAAGCCATGTATTCCTTGATGGTAGTAATGTGCTATCAGGTGTATTTTAAACGCTTCTTATTTTTGTGTCACAGTAACAACTCAGGGTATGGGCAGACATTAAAATGCCTGCTACTCCTCCCCTTCCTTCATCATGACAAAAGGATGGAGTGGCTTTTGCATTTACAGTTAATTCTTTTGTTTACTTATGTGCAAGAATTTGCTGTTGTTGTTAGAAATACAGTATAAGTAGCAGTAGAAATGTGTACTTCTTGTCCATCTGAAATATTCAACAGCTAAGCTACACCATGGTGTGTTCAGCCTGGATCAGCAGTGTAAAGGTTACCAGCTAGTCTTAGATATATTCAGATATTCTAGAGTCAACAAACATTCAAAGCAACTAAGAACAGTTCAGAAGCTGTTCAGCAGTCTGAAAGACTAGAATCAATTTACATGTGCACAAATATAAGATTAGGCAGTTTGGACTTTAACTAATCCTAGCTCAAAATGAGCCATCTCCAAAGTCCTGATATTTAATTACATGTGTCTCTGTCGATTCTGCATGCTAAGCCCTCATTTTACAGTACAGGCCCTATTTAGCTATTACAAGAGATGGGACGAACAAATCTGTGCTCGGGATTCATAGGAATTCCTTTTCTCCAGGAGCTGCTGGTAGTTCTCATCAGGTGGTATCAGCTTCTTTTGCTAATTTGCAAACTAAAAGCCTCAGTTTGCTTGTACCAGCAAAATGTTCTACAAAAAGCTTTTTATGGTATGAACAGGTCTGCCCAAGCTGGTGTCAGTCCCTGTACTGCCTTGTCCACAAAGGGAAGGAAAAAAGAGACTGCTAAGAAAGGGTGTAATGCGACTGCATTTAAATCCCCACAGAAGAAAGCCTTGGTGTTTGCAATATTTCATTTTTCCTAAGCAGAACTTGCTAATATCTGCTCTGGGAATAGTGCTGCATGTTTCTGCTTTCCATTAGCTGTGGGACAGATGATTAGGTGCTTACTTTTAGACATGTTGGAACCAAAAGCATAATGCAGCACAGCTGAGTAATCTCTAAAGAAAAAAAAAAAAACACAAAACTGCTTGAGAAGTCAAGTTTGTTTGAGTTTTTTTCTTCTGTAAATTGTAAAAACAAATGTAATAGACCTATGTTACAGAAGAATTTTGTGCCTTTGCATTTAAGATTTAAATTAATGTACATCTTACATAATAGTTTTTATCAGAGAAGCAATCCTTGGTCTGAAGTTTCAGTGATGACTGGTGATACTATATGTACATTCAGAAAATACTCAATGCCCATCTCTTAAAAGAAACCTGTCTGAAAGCATCTTAATGTGAGCTACAAGCATGGAGTCACCTGCTGTTACTCAACATTTTTGAAATATATTTCTGGGCATTTACTCTGCCAATGCATGTGGCTGTTTTCCATTTTGGTCAATATTCATTAAAGCCAAGATCAATCCTGAATATCACATAGGCCTTTTCTAAAAAGCTATAGTTAGAAAGAATCACATTACATATTCCAGGGAAAGGCTCATCTGTGCCTCTTGCCATTGAAGGGACATTCCTGATTTTGTGTAGTGGAAACAGATGACACTTAAAATCACATCTCCAGCCCTGCCTTTGATACAAGCTGAATCTGGATCCAAGTTTTGTGCTGTCTGTAGGAGCCTCCTGCAGCTTCTTGTAGAGGAATTCTGGGCATCTCTGCGTGAGGGAGTACACAGTCCCCAGCTGTTCCATCCATGCTCAGAGCTGGCTAAAAGCTGAGTAGCTCCAGTCTTGAAGCCAGATAGTGGAGGTACTGTAGCACTTTTCTGGGCTACTAAACCTTGTCTGCTGCCCTGACCGACTCAAAAGGCAGGGTTTCCCAGTGTGGCTTACTGCCATGCCTAAATATCAGCATGGGCTCCAGGCATGTGCTGGCCTGTTTCTTGCTAGCTCAGGCTGAAGCAGAGGATGCTCAGCTCAGACATGCTGTGCGAATACACGATCTTTGTGCTCACTGAAAATGTGCATTTTTATTTGTATTTACATACAACCAGGAATGAGTGTTTTTTTGTCTGTAATAGATGCAAGCACTCATTTCTCCTTCAAGGTAGGCTTTGTTGTACTCCTCTTCAACCCTGCTGGTGAGATGGTGAGATCTGAGTTATTGCTGCAACTGGCTTCACAATGTCCTGTAGGCACACTACAGGATTTTGTCTCTTGCAGAAATATGATTTATTAAGAACGCAAAATGAGCCTGGACTGTCAAACTAAATATTAAAAAGCCCAGAGAGCAGCCACTGTGAGGTGCTTGAGGGAATATGGCTCCTCATCAAGCTGCAGAGGTCATGATTCAGTTCACTGTCTAAATAAAAAACCCAATTTCATGACATCAAAACTTGGGAATTTGACAAAATGCCAAAAGAGAGATTTACTCTACTGCTGAAAACTACTGTTTTGGTTGTCAAAGAAGAAGTGTCCTTTTGCAATCCAAGCTTTTATAAAAATTTAAATAAAATTGAGAAACCTGGAACACAAGTGAGCACCACAAGCAGTCCCTAGAAAACACGGTCCAGGGTAATGCACTTCTCTTTGCAAATTTTGGCTTTATCAGGCTGGATTTGACAGCTGAAATTGTGTGTGTGTGTGATGTGTGTGCCTGAGTATTTGCTTGTGTGTCCATGTTTTCTTGTATCTTCTGACTCTGGTTTAGGATGGGCCCATTCAGTGCTTGTGAAGAGGGGCAAGAGACAGAGGATGTGTCTGACAGCAGTTCAAGTTAACTTCCATTGTTTTGCAGAGGGAGGCACTCCCTACACCTTGTTTCATGTGTAATGCCAGACAGAGACAGTCAGTGAGGATGTGTTGGCTGTATGCAGTAGATCTGTGTAATGGCACAGCTACAGCCGCATGTCTGGCTACAGGATGCTTTATTAGTGTCTGCATGAACAACTGAGACTGCCAGACCTATGTGTGCGCCTTTCTGGATGCTGGATGTCTTTGTGTGTGTACAAGTGATGGAAACCCTGTTTAGTACAATTTACTTTGTATTTCTGGGAGAACACTGCTTCTAGCTGTTTTGTGTGGCCTTATTTCGAAAGGGGCTAGGAAAAGGTGGTGAGCAAAACTCTGAGGAGAAGCACAGAGAGACTTTTTATTTAATTAAACTTGCTTTTGTGTGTTTGTTTGTTTGTTTTTTCTTGAACCTGTGCATTCTGTTGCTTGGAAAAATTGTGGAGAGAGAGAGAGCAGGGCACCAGGGGAAAGAGAGTAGAACGTGTTTAGAAGAGTAAGAAAGGGATAAAGGAAGAAACTGAAAATGTCAGAGGTGTGAGAAGAGGTGTCATGGATGCTGATCCCACCTGCCAAGGGCACTGCTCTTCTGGCTGAGAAGGAAGAGGGCTGAGCAGAGAGCATTTAGTGAGCACTGTTGCTTCAGAAAAACAGAGGAGCCAGTTGCTCATTACTCACAGTGCATTGGGAGCTGCCCACATTAGCTCTAAGCAAAACAAAGTCAGCACGACAAGTTAGCCCATGGGTAGCTCCAGGATTGTCCAGAAAATGCCAATTTTGGTATCCACGTGGCCTCATCTGCAACAACCTTAGGTAACTGCAATATGAGGGAGTGTGTTTCTGGCAGTCCTCTCACAGACCAGAACAGAGAGGCCTCTAAGGGGAAAGCTATGGGACTTCACATCAAGGGGTAAGTTGAGCGCCACAAGTCTGAACCCAGGTTTCTTCCTGGGTGGCTTAAAAAGGGAGAGGAGCCCTTGGAGACATGTGGACAGATAAGGCCTGATACAAGTGCAGTAATTATGGTTTTGGAGGGAACAACTTTCACTCCTGTCTGGAGGTGGCTGTAACCCTCTCTCCCTCTCTTGCAGCTCCCCTGGTGGACCTCACTCCCAGTCACAGTGGTTCAGCTATGCTGATGCTCCTCTCTGTCGTTTTTGTGGGACTAGCTGTGTTTATAATCTACAAGTTCAAAAGGTATGACTCTCCCTGAGCAATTTCCTTCTCCTCATTGCTGCCTTTCACTGAGGTGTTTGGGGTTTGTTTTGCAGTTTTGTTTTTCTTTTTTGTGGTGATTTGTTTCTTGGTTTGTAAAAGTCAGAGTACCCCACAATGATGGTTTCTGTTAATATTTTAGGAAGATTCCTGGCCTTAATATATATGCAGAGATGCAGAATGAAAAAGATCAAGAGATGGTCAGTCCAGTCAGTCAGAGGGAAAGCATACCTAATGTCCCTCAGAGTGAGCTGATGAGCCCTGAGCAACTAGTAGATGAGAAGTTGGAAGTCCAGCCCATAGGTAAATAACTTGCAGCATCCCGCAGCTGGTCAGACTCTGACTTATAATTGGCTAACCTTTTTCTCAGCCTCCCCTCCTCCCATATTCCTGCACACTCCTCCTCCCATCCTCTTCTGCTGCAGCGTTAGTTTTGCTACAGGAAACCTTGCTAACTCTCCCCTCTCCCTCACTGCCATGTGATGAAAGAGAGGGGAACAACTTCAGGCTTTTTCTCTCTCCTAGTTGCTCTGTGTAGATCCCCTTCCCTTCTCAAAAATCCTGCCAGCACTTAACTTACGCTATAAGGCAATTTATTTTGCTGGGGCTGATGTAGTTGCGGGGCTAAACCCCACACCTGAGGCATCCAGGAGAACTTCAGCCACCCTCACCTGGAACATGGAGGTGAGCGGGGGATTCGGTAAGTCAGACCTAAAAGCTAAATATTCATTGATGTTTCGACTGCTATGGCCTTTGTGCTGTGCCTGACCAATTTCCAGCAGCAATGCTAGCCTGGCTGATTCCCAGGGAAATCGAGCAAAACCTGGGATCTCGGCATTGGACATCTGTGTTTGCCTTCAGGCTGATTTCTCTCATGGGTCTCTGTGTTTGAAAATCTGCAAAGCAGGCCTTCATAGGACCTAAAGTGAGTAGACCCAAAGTGGGCATACTGGGTTCAGCCACACCTTTGCCCATGCTTATACATTTTCTGTTACCCTGACTATAGTAGAAGTGTTGGGACGGAGCAGGGAGGTTTCAGCCTGGGGACTAAAGCTCAGCATTGCTTGGGCACTGCTCAACTTCACTTGTGAGGTGACAATTCTGCAATCCCAGACCAGAGGTACAGCACAGGATCCCTGCAAATAAGGACATGGACCCATTTTAGAAGAATTAAGGTTTATAGCTGTTTTGACTTCAGAGTGAACCGTAGTCTTAACTGAGATCCCACATTTGCACAATTTCATCAGTGTAACTAAACCCTAGATCCCACCTGAGGGTGTCCCTAAAATGTATGGGAGTATTTGCTAAAGCAGGCTTGGAATCATAGCTGCTGCGGAGAGCGAGCAAGGGGAAGGGTAATTAAAGGAGGGAGTGTGATGTGCTAAGATTGTGGCCTGTGAAACAACCTGGGAGGAAGAAGAAGATAGTTTCTTGATTAAACTGATGTCTGAGCTGGAAGGCCCATGGTAATCTATACTGATCTCTCCTCATCCGTTCACTAAGGAGAGATCTGGTAGCTATTAAAAGCTTTTAAGCAGCTATTCATCAGCACACATGGACATCTCTGCTTAGCAGAACACAGGATGGAATGAGGGGACCAACCTTCCCATGTGGTGTTCCCCATACAGAGCAACCCCAGGCCACAGTCCAGAACCCAAGGAAAGGAAATGCAACCAAGGTAGTCTGGACAGAGGACTTCCAAAAGGCTTGTGGATCACCAAGAGGTTTCAAGCCAAGACCCGGAGCGGTGGGTCCTAAACTTTAACAATTCTTTTTTTCATTTGTTTTTCTATCTTTTTCCCCCAGAAGCCTCCAAGGCAAAATTAGTGTAAGATGCTAAGGGAGAAACACCCAATTTCAGGCCAGGAAATCTCCTTCTAGAGTTAGATGGGCTTTGAGCTCCCCTTTCCTAAAAGAATGTAATGACCGTGGTTCACACTGTTCCAGAAGCAGGGAAACACATTTTCAGAGGTCACTCAGACTGAAGTGGCAAGAGTCAGTCACCTGCTAGCTCTATTCAAGGTAGCTTCAAAACTGCTCTTGCTGGTGTTGGAAACTAATCCCTTGAAGCCTCGAGGGTAAGAGCAGTCAAAAGCCAATTTCGGGGATAGGTTTTCATTTGGTGCAACTATAGCATTTTTGATTTTCTACAATAGCCAGCGCTTTGTGTGTTTCTCAGCTGTGCTACTGGGCACTGTATTGAACTAGAAATTGGCCTTTTATAACTCTTTGGTTTGCACCTGTAACTGCACTAGTGAGCACAAAAGGCAAGTGTAAAGGATACGTAGATTCAATTCTCTATCAAAAGGAATCAGTCCAATGAACTTCCTAAGACTTTTTCCATTCTATCAGTAAGATAAATGGGGAAACTGGATCAGAGCTCATTGACAAAATGAAAAGGTTTGGACCTATGTGTGAACAGAATGGAAAGTGCAAAGGCCCTTCACTCTCCTATACAACCACCTCATATGCTTCTGGAAATCAGCAATTTCTTTTTTAATGAGTTTTCTTTCTTTTGGGAAAACAAAGCAAGTCTGTAATTGGGTGTTTCTCTTTTGTATGCTTGTTCAGAAGCCAGGTTTTTTCAACCCATTTGACTAACATTCAGGGATCCTTCCTTGGAGGAATCTGAATTAATGTCCCTGGATCATTTAATTTTCCTTCCAAACACTGGCAGCAAAAACCCACAGTTCCTATTTTCTGGTTATGAGTAGTTTAAGCTCTTCTTTTGCAAATGCAAAGCCTAAGGTTATTTATGAAACACCTTATCATTGCAAATGAGTTAGTTACACTTTTCCTCTGAGGACCTCAAGCCCTCCTTCCCTCCACCCCACTGCTCTGCCTCTCCCTCTTCTGTTCAACATGGGTGAATCATCTTCATTAGCAAAAGAACAGGACATCACCTTCAGTGTTCTGAATGACAAGAAAACATTTCTGGGAAGAACATGTCAGTCTGGAACAGTTGAATCCCAAAGGCCAGCAAGGCAAAACCTTCAAACATTTTCCTTGGCTAAATGCATTTGTTATTTACTGACTCTTATTTTGTTCATTTTTTGCCACAGGAAGTATTTCCACAGCTGCTGAGCCCCAGAGCACAAAAGAAATCCCTACCTATGTAAATGGTTGAATTGAGGACACCGATATATATCTATATCTAGAAAAAGAGGAGAGCTCACTGCATTTGGACTTTTTAATTCTTCAGACAACAAAGGGTTTTTAGCTTTAAGCCTGTGCATGCGGACATTATTCTGAGACCATAGTGGAACTGCATTGTACAGGTGTTCAATTTTAGTGGGGGGGTGGGGGGAGAGGAACTGGTACCACAATTTACTCCTACAGCCCTTCCCCTCACCCCTCCACTCTCTTTTTTTCTGATCTGTCTCTAATTTGTAGAAAATTCATAATGATATAGGCCAAGAATATGCATGGGGGTCTCTTCTTTAGGGAGAGGGGTGGGCTGGGATGTAGGGGGAG
>VZRW01012747.1:0-13288 GCA_013398125.1 Aegotheles bennettii | reverse complement strand
GGCTGTGCTCCCAGCCAGTGTAACGTAATACACAAATCTGAAGTGTTTGGCAGATATACCCCTGGGATGTACTCACCTCGGGTCTTGCCACATACTGGATGCTCTGTTTTAATTTAGAAATGGAGGAAATAAAAATAGAAACTCAGATACAAAGTGTTTAGGGCTCATAACTTTTTTTGAGGCACTGAGAAGCTTGATGAGTTAAAGCTTTACCCACTTGGCCTGAAAGATATTAGGGAAGAGGATTAGTCTTCTGAGATTCTCCTTTATTTTGTCAGATATAAACTGTGGGCTACTTTCATCCTAGTTCTGTATTAGTATGCTTCTTTACACAGGGAGGGGAATTCCTTTTTAGATCCAGTGAGTTTAGATCCCTCTCTGTTTTGCTTAAGAAATAAACAAAAACACTTCTTCCTCCTTTCTCCCCTCCTCCCCTTGTCAACCAAGAGTCTGCTGCCAAAGTAAAAAAATTAATTCTGTAGAGGTTATTTTTGAGGATGTGGAACAAGACTCTGTTTAAAAGGCAAGGTCTGAGTAATTATTTTATAGGATACCTGGATGAAGATAATGTATTGAAAAGGTATGGCTTGTGGTGTTTCCTCCCTTCTTGGAATAATTTAATTCAAACTAGTCTTAGTTAATGGACCAAAGCATAATTGAGCCATTTAAGAACTTGCTACTTGGCTGCATCAAATAATGTTGTGTAAACATTACTATCTGTTTATGCTTATATGTAAACCTCTGGTGACTGTCTTAGCCAATACAGCTTGTGTCTTAAGTTACAACATGAAGGTGCTGATTGTTATTTGGTTTTTATTCAGATTTAAAGTTAGACTTGCATAGTTGGACTACGTGCGGGTTGTCTTGGAAATAGTTAAGTATCTTGTGTAGAGTGTACAGCCAGTGTGTTTGTTCATTGGAAATGAAAAAAGCTATTGAACCCTTTGTATTTCGGCTCAGCTGCATTAAGCATTGTTTTACTTGCTTTCAAACTTTAGCCAATATGTAAACAGGTTTGACATTTTAATCTAATTTTGTATGTTTAAACATACAATGAGCACAGACACAAGTCATCTTGGGTCATTTTGTGTCATTCTTGTAATTGCTGGCTTTTTTAAAATCCTTGCCTCTTACTAAGTGAATTTTCTTTCTATGTCCAGATTCCCTTGCTGAGTCATAGATGCAGTAGTGGTGTAATTCCTTATAGCTGACAATGACTGATTTGCAAAGAGTCATACATGAAAGAATAGGATTATTTTTATAAGCTCTCCTGGAAGACTTGCGTGGACTTGTCATAGTGGCTTTTAATTTTTTTTCCCTCTCTTGGTTTTCAAGCTTGCCTGAGAAGCTCAGAACTTTGTAGTGTGAGGGTATGTTGCTCATTCTTAAATTATGGTAGAATGTGCTGTCTTTGAAGCCAGCTGTTTGAATTTAATTCAGTGGGGCTGTCAGAGCTTGATGAATAGACTAACAAAATATTGAGTCTTCAGTCTGAAAGCGGCCTTTCAAGTTGCTGAGTACATTATGTCAGGTTTACAGCTGTCACTGAAGACAATGAACCTAGAAGCTTGGAGGGCATGAATTCTGGGCTTGGACAATGTCTTCCTCTCTCCTGCTTTGCAGGTTGCATTGGTGTTATGGTATCTTGTGGTCCTGCACATGGCCATAGGAGGAGGTGTGATGCTACAGCCCTGCCCCTCTTGCAACCTTGATGCTAGTTTAGTCTTGATATACCGGACGACATGCAAGGAAAGGAGAGTGTGTTCTGTTATCTTGGCTGCACAGAGATGACCAGGATAGTTGTGACTGACTGCCTTTCAGAGACAAAGCAAGATGTATCAGAACAGCCTGTGGGCGTCTCGCATGGACTGCATGTAGTTCACAGTAATCAAACAAAAGATCTATAAATAAAATGTGAGATCGCTCTTAAGAAGAATAACCCTGTTCTTAATAATACTTGTGAGAATCTGACTGCTTTTATGGCAATCCTGTTATAAAACTGCTGGTTTCAGTCTTAACTCTACATCTTGTTTGTTTTTTTTTCTGAACGTTTTGATTTCTGTTACCAGATTGATGGCTTGTACTGTTTTTTCACACGGGTGTGGAAAACTGATGCACAGACTTCATGGTACATGTAGTGGAGTCTGGGAATTCTAGTTCAGATGCGAGTGTTAGATGAGCTTCCAGTGAGTCATGTGGTTATTGATCTGTTTCATTACCCAGGTTCTTTGAAGAATAAGGCTTGTCAATGTATTTTTAAATCTTTGGACAGAAGCTATTGTGGATTTTTAGAATGCTCTTTCGTTTGTTGGCTTAACAGTGTGGCTGAAATATAACAAAAAGGGACTGCAGATGTGAAGTTTTATGCTAGTCTTGCATTTTGTGCCTCTCTAGTCTGTCCTGCGTGTCTCTCAAGAAGGATGCCAATTGTAATGGTGTCTTCTGTGTAATGCATGAATGCAATGAGGTCTAAACCCTTGTGTGTTTCATGTAGAAACAATAAAAATTTTATGTTGGGGAGAGTAGAAATGGGCAAGAGGAAAAATGGATAGGAAGGCGTTGGATAGCAACGATGCCATATGCAACACTTTTTACAGAACTTCAGATGGAAAGGTATGAAATGTTTTTACCATTTTGCTTTCATCTTATTCTCTGTGGTGTTTTAGTTTCCAGTGTTCAAGCAAAGAGATCAGATCATGTCAGAGGTTCACCTGAAACTAAAGGGGATCTGAAGTCTCGTAATTTCTCTGTCCTTGGTACTTTGGCAGATAGCTTTCTTGCTTTATAAGGATGCCTAGTGATAGATGCCTAGTGGCAAAATTGGCTTAAACACTGGCAGTCCACAGCTGCTTTTTCCTGATTTCTGCACAGTCCCCTCAGCTGTGTTGGTAGAGCTGTTTACATGCCTTTACTCTGAAGCATTGCAGGAAACTGATCTGTCTAAAAAATAAACCTCTAAAACACAAAACTTCAGGTCAGGTCCCTGATCTGGGTCATCACATTGCTATGGAAAGTTTGTTTGCTGCCACAGTGCAGAGGCAAGGTCAGGTTAGGTAAAAGGGATCTGGGGGTGGGACTGTGTTGACTAAAGCCTGTTGGATTGAAGTACATATGTAACTATATGCTTAGTTAAATTTAAATCTGATTTGATTACTCCATGGGGTGTAAGTGTTGTGCAAGGTTACATTGAACGCTGCTGAACATGTTCTTTAATAACTGGTGGGCTTGCAGACAAGTGTTCGGCATGTTGGGTTTTTCTGTCATCAGTGGGTTTAAAGTATTTCTCTAAATGAAAAGTAGGAATTACCATGTTATACCACAGTGATAAAACATGAAAAAAGAATTAACAGCAATCAAAATTATTAAGAACAAACTTTCACTAAGGAGTGGAGGTGTAATGTTTGAGGGTAACATCTTCCTAAATCTGTTTCTAAGTTTCAGAAGTATCTTCTGGAGATTTTGCTTTATTTTTCAAACTTGACTTTCTAACACTGGCTGGCTGATCATTTTGTAAATTTTATTTGATCTTTGGCCTCAAATCTTACCTGAATTCAGTGGTCGTGTTGTTCTTTGTGGCACTCAAACTTCATTGTATGTTCAGTTCTTCCTGTATTAGACTGGAATTTCTTTTCTGTCCCTCTTTGCTTTTCTTACCTATCATATCCTGTTTCCAGTCCGCTATAGTAAATTGTAAAGGGTAGAATTTAATTTTTAAAAATCTCTCCTAAAGAATCTCTTTCTAGTGCTGCTGTTACTGCCATTCCTGATCTTCTAGAAGAGCCTTTTTATTTCTCTCTGTCCTCTTTGATATAGGATTATTTCATATGCTAAGTTGCAGCTTTTAAGATTAATTTCTTCCTGACTTTCTTCATCACTTCAAATCTTCAGTGTTATCTAGTGGAAAGTGCTTTAGAGATATAGATCAAGCTAGTTAATGCTATGTGAGATTCCTCTCTAATTTGAAAGCTTTGTCCAAGATCAGTTCAAACTGTTTCAGGATAACTGTCAAACTATTTTACACTTCTGCTGATGGTAATGGTTTATAAACTCAAAGGGTTGAAACAGCAGTCTAATAAATGACTGCTGCTTTGTCTCTCAGTTGGGCATGTCATTTGGACCTGGTACTTGCAGAAGCTCTGTGTGATCAGTAGAGCTGCAAAACGTGTCTGTGTGCTCACATGTATGTTCTAGACTTCAGTTTCGGTCAGAGAAGACTGTTATTTCTTATAGTCCAGCATTGAGGTTTGAATCAAGGTTTGGAGTACAAAGAGCAAGAATACCAAAGTCTTGTGAAGGCATCAAACCCTAGTAAATTTATAGCTATTTATATGGAAATTATTTTTTGAGTGACCAGTTACATCACATTTCATTAGTGAGAAACTGGAATGCTGCTTTGCTTATCATCTGCTACCTCAGGTCTCTGTACTGCAATGAAATATGTAAAACACTTCTGTGGTGGGTCGATTATTCTAATTGCTTTAGAAATAATAAGCATGAGTGACTGAAGTTCCTTTTCATAGTCTTTCTTCTGGCCCCAATATTGGAAATGCTGCTTGAGAGCTAAAAAACCTTCTAAAATAATAAATCCACTCAGAATGCAATGAGACAATGTTTTCTGGACAGTGCTGCCTTATTTTTCCAGCTTTTTTATCTTTTCCTGCTTTAACTTTTTTCTCATAATGACTCTTGATGTAAAGGAAGGGAAAAAGTGGTTCCTTGACTATTGGAACTGAGAAACTGTGGTTGCTGTGGGTTTGGTGATCTTTGACTTTGTCTAGGGAGGTGCAAGTCCTGTTTGATGCCTTTCTGCTGCTGTGATAATTACAGTGCTCATCCATGTAAATTCTGCAGTGTTTAATATGAGGTTGTGCTGAAGTACTTTGTACAAGTGGAGGCATTTAGAGGTTTTCTCTCATGTACTCAGATGTCTGTCTCTTAAAATACATAGAAGGTTAACAACCTCTGAAGTTGTTTGTGATATTTAACTGGATGACCAGAAGATTTCATCTTGGAGAAGGGAGGAGTGTGGGCATATACATAGTGGAATTCTGTATTGTTCATTTAAAAAAAAAAATAATCACAGACTAATTGAGCATGGGAATATATTAAAGGCTGATGTCCTGAACCTTGGCTCATCCTGTAATGGACATCTCAATTTCAGATGTCTTGAGAGGTAAAAAGAAGTACATAAAAGATCTCTAGAATGCAGACAGAGAACACGTGAATCGGTTCATGGATTTCTTTAAAGTCATTTTAGTAGTCACTACAGCTCACTGAAATACAGCCAAGTTGCTTATACTGATGCTTTAAGTTGAAGGTACCTTTGTCAGTCTGTAATGAGGTACTTGTAGGGAGTTTTTGAAATGAGGTGTTTGTTGTACTTCAGGCACCAGCATGGGAGAGGAATGCTGAGTTGACAAAATGCACATGGGCAATGGGAAGTTTTGTGTTAACCAGTGTAGTGGTGGCCTTGATACTGAACAAGGAAGAATCTAAGCTGTGTCAGTACTTCTTGGCTCCTGAGAGGCAACAGTTGTTACTGGTGAGCTGGATCTAAGCGCCATAATTCCTACAAAGAAATATATATATATAGCAGAATGAGGAGTTGCTGGTCAGTGTCATTGTGAGTCTCCCCACGCTCGTGATATACTCCATCTCCTCTGCAGTTTCTTTTCATGAGTGATTTGGGGATTTAGCTTATCTAAATTTTGGATAAGAATGTGTGTTTACTGCCTCAGATTCTCAAATCCCAACTTGGCTGACTTTTTTTGTATAGCCAAAGGTAATATTTAAGATGATTTTCTGTCTCTTTTTTAATAAAAGGCTATATGATTTGGATCAGAAAGTACCTTCTGCTTCTTACTTGGTCATTAAAATCTCTGTAGGGTTTAGTCCTTTATTAAACACTTCTGGAAATGTGCATTTGGACTTGAAATGCCAAAGTCATTTGGCAGTCACAATGCTAGTATCCTTCTAGCATACTAAGGTTGTCATACAGCATAAGACTATTCCCTCTCCAACAGTACTTTGTAGTTCTGGACATAAGCCTGAAGACTTAGTAACCCCTGGTAAAGTGACTCTTGTATGTATTTCTGTACTGAATGAAAGCTGCTTCTCTTTCACTGCATTTAACCAAGATCTTTGTTGCTGTAACCTGGGCATTTAGTATTTGAAGTTGGTTTTCAGTCTTAAATTACAAGGCTTCTGAAAATGACACTACTCAGAAGTACAGTCTTAAAGTAAATTTTGCAGAAGATCCGTCCATATTACTGGGGGCTTTTCCATTTTAAGGAAAATAAAATTTGTTTCATTTTACCATAAGTTCCTGAACAAAATTTCTCTGCTGAGAATATCTAAAGTAATCTTGTTACTGTGTAGTTCTTCAGTTGATTATTGGCACAAAATTTGCCACTTTGGATTAAGAGACTTGTGCCAATCTAGATATTTCTTTACCTAGGTCTTAGGGATCTACTTGCCTTTCTCCTTCCCTTCTCCCTTCATTAATTTTTAGCTACCACCTTACTATTCTGGAGAACTAAGTTAGAAAATGTCACATTTTGTGACTCTTCCCTGCATCAAGGCTGAATTGTACTAAGCACTAGTGATCTTCAACAGTAATCAGAATGCTTATTTAAACATCTTGTGAATGAGGTTCATCCTTGGTTTAAATTTGGAAGGAAATTGAATTTGCCTTTTTTTCTACATATACAGGATCAGATTGCTCCCTTTAAGTTAAAATGAACCTTTTATTTTTGTTAATCTGAAAACTGATCCAGCTAAAAACTGTTCATTGAATATGAATGTGCAAGGAGAGAGTGGAAAGTTGGGTGGGAATGATCGTCTGAGTAGAGAGGGAAGTGAGATTGCCTTTTTGGTGGAAATGATGACTTTTTTCCCATATATTGATGAACTTATCAAATAATGGAAAAATCAAAGTTTGGTAGGTATAGCACACACCAGCAAAGGCTTCCCTTTCTGTGTCCAGTTCTGGAGTCCCCAACATAAGAAGGACATGGAGCTGTAGGAGCAAGTCCAGAGGAGGGCCACAAAGATGGTCAGAGGGCTGGAGCATCTCTTCTATGCAGACAGGCTGAGAAAGTTGGGGTTGTTCAGCCTGGAGAAGAGAAGGCTCTGAGGAGACCTAATAGCAGCTTTCTGGTATCTGAAGGGGCTACAGGAAAGCTGGAGAGGGACTTTTTACAAGGACATGGGGTGATAGGACAAGGGGGAACAGTTTCATACTAAAAGAAGGTGGATTTAGACTGGATATTAGGAAGAAATTCTTCCCTGTGAGGGTGGTGAGACACTGGCACAGGCTGCCCAGAGAAGCTGTGGCTGCCCCCTCCCTGGAAGTGTTCAAGGCCAGGTTGGATGGGGCTTTGAGCAACCTGGTCTGATGGAAGGTGTCCCTGCCCGTGGCAGGGAGGTTGGAACGAGATGGTCTTTAAGGTTCCTTCTGACCCGAACGGTTTGATGATTCTGCCTTTTGCACTTCCTTTGAGTGTGAAAGAGTGGTATTATCAAGCACAGTTGTAGGTAAGAGAGAAAGATGAACAAAATTTAGTCTAAAATTATATTAAGAGCAATGATGTTGCTTACGTGGAGTATCTCCTGTAGTTAGGACAATCCAGCAGACCTTCCTTCTGAAAATTTTCTTTGATATCTTTGAAAAATCTGTTTTTTCAGATGTTCTGGGACAGCTGAAAAGCTGCAAATCTTGTGGCAGGAGAGGGAAGAGTTAAGGGATATCATCAACCTGCTCAAAGGGCAGATTTGCTTTAGCAAATAGTTAAACAAAAAAACCACCCTACAAGCTCTCCTAACTCATAATCTTAGTCTGCCTACATGAGGTATGTGTAAATACAGCCGAATTAATTAATGTATAAGTGATTGGTGCATCCATTTTTAGGAACAACGTGGTATGTCAACATGTGCAGCACTGGTTTGACTGTTGTATAAAACTTGCGTGTTCATGTTAGAGAACAAAAAATGAATGCTTTAGAAGTGTGGAGGGAGCTTGTTGCAGGAAATCTGGAAGACACAACTTCCTTTTCTTGCCAAGGGGAAAATGTAAACAAAGCATGAACTTAATTGCAGGCTAACTACTGGACTGGTTTTCTGACTAAGCCCTTCCTTCCTTAAGTGACTGCTTTTATCATTGAGCAAGTCTATTTTCTGTTTAATTTGAAATAGGTTTCTGTATTTTGGAGGGGCACACCTCAAAGTTTGTGAGCATTTAGTTCTTGCGACACTTGCATGGAATCTAAATGTAGGTCTTACTGAAGGTGGTTACTGAAGCTAAAGGTACCAGTGTAACTCTGGTAGTTGGAAGTGTGCCTGTGAGGGGAAGCATTGCAGTGCTATTGTATCTTGCTACTGTACATGCTGTCATGGACTAAAATAGCCATCTTCATAATGGCTGAAATCTTTGGGGTGTATGGCATAGAAAGATTTCGTGGCATCAGATACTATGATACGTTACTTGTTGAAGTCAGTATGGCTCTTAAAATTTTCTGCTGAAGTTAATGAATTTAAATTGACTGTATAGAAAAGTCCAACCAAAGGAGAAATCCTTTAAATGTGCAAGCTTTTAAATAATTGTTAAAATCTTAGTATATGCAGAGATAACTGATTTGTACAAACAGGGGTAAGAGCACTGTGTTAGTAGTGTTTTTGTATGTCAAAAGCATCTAAATAAAAGGAAAACAGTGTGTGGGTTTGACCAGGACTTTCAGGCCGGCTCAGGGTGGCAGCAGTCCGTAGCCAGTTTACAAGCTCTCGAATGAGTCAATTTGTATAAATACCGTATGTGATGAATTTTCCAGTTTGGTTTTGTATTGCTGCCTGCTTCAAGGAGCAGAGTAGATCTGGGATTTTAGGAGGCAAGGGGAAAGGTAGAGTGTCAACACTGAAACCTGAGCCTCAGGAACAGCAGCTGCCAAGCAGGACTCTGCCTGGGGCCAGGCCAGAGTCACTCGCTGAGGCTGAGCCTGAGCTCAGAACAAAAAGGATGACTACAGAGTGTAGTTTTGTGGAGCCATGAGACAGTTTAGTAGCAACAGTCTGCTCTCTTCATATCGACAGCTGTGGGTTCCTGGTCCAGTTGTAGCTGGCTGTCAGACCAACCTGCAAGAATTCTCTTTTTCCCATCTGTTACCTGTCACCCCCTCCAGCAGTGGGATGGTGGATCAGCCATCTGAAATCACTTGTTCTGTGATCATGTAATCTCTGCATGTAGTGTGAGGGGAAACAGGAAAACCCCCTGGCTGGAGCAGCAGTTGAGGGGAAGGTAAAGCTCCCTGTTAGTTCGGCATCACCCTGATGTACCTGTGAAGAGCTGATGGACAGGGAATCCTCCATACACCAATACCTTCTCCCCATCGGTGGAGTAATTTGCTGGATTGAGTGGAATCTATTAAAATGCACATAGGCTTCACTTTGTATTTTTTCCCCCGTGTAACTAATACTTAGGTGCATGTATTCTGTCACTGCGCATTTAAAATCTTCCAAGCGTTCAAAAAAAGCAACAACACCCATAGACTACTTCAGTAGTAGTGGCTGCTGTCTGAAGAGTTGCTAACCAAGGCCCAGTTGAAGAAAGGAACAAACTGCACAAATAAAGAGTAAAAGAAGTGCAGGCCAAAGAAGAAACAGCAGTTCAGCTGGCTGAATACCCTGGTTTGCTTGCTGATACAATGGAGGAGCTTTGGGAAGGTGGTGATAGTAGTTGAGGTGAGCCCTGCTGAAGAAACGTGTGGAACCACAGTATCGGTGAACCAACTTGATCTTAGATACACCAAATAATGCATTTTGAATCCAGATTGGAACTGTGTTTTGGTTGGATCCAAGACTTGTTGTGGCTTGTGACTATTAGTGTAGACACTTTAAACTGTAGCTGAAGTGTGTCAGTTTTATGGCTGTGACTTGGTGCTTTTTTGAAGGAGGAAGATCAATGTTTCTTTAATAAAATTCTTGATATGTCTCATGAAGGGGACTGGACTAGGTTACCTTTTGAGTTCTTAAGCATGCCTTTCCGTGCTCCACCCTCCAGTTGTTGCTGTTGTAAATAGAGGAATCCATTAGTCTTAAATGTGTAAAAGATGATGCTAGCAGCTGACACTTCAAACTTTTGTTATAATGAAGAGAAAAGGCTGTGTGGGTGAAATGTGCTGTTGTGTGATGACAAAAGGCTCTATGGAGAGGAGGATGGTATACAGAACAAAAAGAATTGTGGTATATTAAGGAGGGGGATGTAGAGAAAAATGTTTTTAATATATGGCAATATTGGTAATAGCATTTTAGCTGCTGGCAGAGATTTTCAGTGGAAGTAGATGAGATGCATGTTTTTCTGCCACCAAGCATCTCAGAAGCTTGTGCAGAAAGGAAGAGGATTATTGCAGAAGCACTGAAGTGAAAATGTTACTGATGCAATGGCTGGCTGGCAGGGTGAGGAGTTGATTACAGTCAAAATAAGATGATGAATGTAATCAGTAAACTGATTTCTGAGCAGAGTTCAACCACGTGGGGAGGTTGATAAGCACATGGGTCCAAGATTTTTCGTGTGCTTTGACACTGGGATGCTGGAGCTGTTGGTGGGAAAACTCCAAGCAGTGTCATCACCAGGGACTGCTACTGTTCCCCTTAAGGCTATGGGCATTAATGTGGGCACTAAAACTGTGATCAAAAACATGGTTTTTTGAAGGTGAATTGAAAACAGCAAGTCATAAGAGGGGATGAGTGCTGCTTACTTAGTGTAGGTACAGAGCACAGCATCTGGCATTGCCTTACTGGTAACTTTAATTTACTCTGTGGAAACTTGTTCTGAGAGGAAGAGTGGATGTAACTGTGCGGTGATTTTAGAAGCACTGTTGTGTACGGGAAGCTCCCGGATCCTCATTCAGAATAAAAGACTTTCTGTGAAGTAACTGGGCCTGGAGAAAAGGAAAAATGTCTCCTGTACAAGGAGACTGTGGGGCATACCCCTCTGAGGTGGTACTTGATGTGAGAAGGCAGCAGCACTAAAATCCAGAGACATATCTTCCATATGGTTGGGGTTTGAGCCAAGATTTCACTGTCTTTCATAGACTTGCTAATTGAAAACAGCATCTTGTGTTGTGGTTAGGTCACAACTCGAGCAAGAGGAGGAATTCCCTTTCTCGATGAAACGAGGATCTCTGGGAGGCACCCTCAAAGGAAATAGAATAAAATCATGAATTGTGAGAAGTGCCCTGCTTCACAAAAAGCAACAGTCCCATTGACAGCTAAGAGGTACTTGAATAGGAAGCATGTGAAGTACACAGTATAAAGGTGGGACAGCTTCATGTGGAGAATTCTTCTGCCTTTTTGGAAAACACGGAGGAAGAAAGGAGCAGATGACTTGAGGTAACTGCTGCAATAAAGGAAAGGCAGTGTCTGGAGGCAGAGAGAGGAGGACAGTGGTCTTACCAGGCTGGTATTCAGTTGCTGCCTGACAAGACAATTGAGTGTTGGCCAGAACTTTGACAGAGAAAAAAGCAGACTACTTTTTAAAAAGGTGTGATCCTTTTTTTGAGATACTTTTCATGTAATATGGAGGTTCCTTTTTCTGTCTTAACCAGCTGATGTGTTCACGTATTTATTATACTAGAGAGGATTTGCCTTTCTTAAAAAACAAGCATGGTTTTGTTTACTCAGAAGAGGCCTTTTGAAAAACCTCTAGACTCCTCAAAATATATCACAATGTCAGGATATCTATCTTATTCTAGATTGGCTGAAATGAATTATCCCTTTTTTCCCCTGTAAATGGGTATGTTCATTCCTAATTTCTCTATTCAGTGATGCTGATAAAGACTTGGTGGATAAGATTTCTCTGATTTTCCTACAAAGTAGATTTTATATTTTTTGTGTCTGAATCAGATAATATTCCTTTCAGGTAAACTTCTAAAAAATGGAAAGTCATTGAAGAATACATGCTGTCATTTCACTTCAAGAGAGTCCTGCAGGGCAATAAGTGAGTTCTTGCTGTTTTTTCTAAAAGAAGTGTTTTGAATTCACCTTCAGGAACATTAGTTAAGTCTTTCATCTGAGTGTCATCAACCAGAATAGACTTTTGGTCAATTTGTGGGTGCTTATAACCAGCTGGAAGGATCAGTGATATTCAGAGATCAAGATTCATTTGCCAGTATATGAAAACACTTAAGTTGCTTGGAAGGAATTTCCTATTCTGTGCAGGTTTGTACTGCTGTAATCCAGTTAGTCTGTGTGTGCTTTGTGTGTTGTTTTTTTAGATGCTGGAACTTTTTTGTATTTAGGGTAATATAAATATATTGATGTCCCATACCTCCCCAATTCTGTTAGTGATTTGACCTGTCGCTCCCTGCTGATGATGTTATTTAATTGCTTCTAGGATGTGACACATTCACATCATACTCTGAATTGCTTTGCTGATCGTCAAAAATCCTGCTTTGAACACTGTTTGCAAAGACAACATTGAAAAGAGGGGTTTTCCTATACATTCTGCGTCTTTTCAACTGCCAGAATGCTTCTGAATGTTTTCATTTGTATTCTATTTGAATATATTTCTTATATATTTCTTATTTAGATTCCTCAGAGGACATGTTGAAAATTGGTACAGATTTTTTTTTTCCTTCTAAAACTCAGTCTTTTGATTCTCAACAAATCTAGAAATTAAAAAGCCAGGACTACCGTGGGGTTTTTGCCACCTCCATTTTAAAAGAACTTCTTAATGGAGAAGTGAAAAACTTGTTAAAAAAACCCAAACAAAACTGCTTTAAAATTCATGCTTAACTTTAAGAAAGGATTCTTTGTGATAGCTGGAACACATGATTCTCAGCAAAGTACTAAGCAATGCAGTCACTTTTGTAATCTAGTTATATCTGCTTTTTCCTGCCCTCTTCTGCCTCTTAACTGCTGATGTGGCTTAAATTCTGGTATTTTGCTTATTGGATTTTCTTTCTTTCCAATGCAGTAAATAATGAAATAACAGATTCATAAACGCAAATCATGGAGAACATTATCTGTTCCTCCTTTTTTTTGTACAGTACTAATCCAAACCAGAATCTTTCAGCTCTATCAGCTGCATCTTACTATTGTGTCATCCAGATAATTTAAAATAATAATAAAGACTGATTGCTTGGCTGGATTTAAAAAAAAAAAGGGAGTAAAAATAGGCTTTGCATGTGTGTCAGGCTATGTTTTCATCTGGTCCTTCAAAATTTCAGTTGTTTCCTTGGAACCAAGATGTTTTCCTTGAAACCAAGTAGTTTCATCTGTTGACCGGACCCATCTC
>VZRW01012746.1:26471-114069 GCA_013398125.1 Aegotheles bennettii | reverse complement strand
ATCTAGCACCCTGTCCCATGGGTAATAATAATTCAGTACTCTGTTTGCCATGCAAAGCATGGTGACAAGGGATGGGTTTTTTACACTGACAACAAAGTAATTTATTTTCCTTTCATTTGACAGCGTCTGCTCTACTCATATCTGCATTTCTGTGTAGGCATAAGAGAACACATGGATCTCTAAGAGAATAATGAATTCTAATGTACTGTATCATTAAAACTGCATCTCTCAGACATGTTTTCTGTTTCATATGCTTCAAAGCAGAACATAGTATAAATTCAGTATCCCCTTTCACTCATTTATACAGAATAAATTTGTATTAATTAAACAGTGCATAAATGAAATTCATTCCATGGTGCTGTGGCCAGGGACAATATATTTATAGCAATGATTCATTCAAATTCTAAAAAAACAAAACAAAACCAAAACAACCCACCAACCAAAAGAGAAGTGGATTACTTCTTGATTTAAAATTTTTCAACTTCATTTAAAATAAGTAACCCTAGAATTATTTTCTCAAAAAGGGCCATTGTATATTCCATGCCACAGTCTCAACATGAAGGATTTCAAACTTTTTTCCATCTGAAGCATGGAATACCTCATGACCCCTGAGCTCACCAGAATCGTGAGAAATAATTGGAGAAGATCCCAGAGGGTTCTCCTCCTTTTATTTCTGTTTATTAATATAATACTTGGAGAAAAGAAATGTTGATGTATGATATCAAGGTATCTGATATACAGACCTTCAGTTCTGCCGTATGCTTTCCAAAGCGTACTTCTATGTTTCAGTTTTCACGCCTTGCTGCTCCTTGTCAGGCTCTTTTAAACTAACTAGAAGTGTTTTAGAGAGTGACAGCAAGCTGCCAATATCAGTCTCATTGCACATCTCCTACAGTGATTTAAGAAGCTGATAAAGCTACTGTTATAACAATCTTATTACTACTATGGTCATCAAATACGCAAAATCATGAAGGTTATTAAACTTATCCTAGCTCTTTCCAGAAGTGCCCATTAAAAAAAATATTGTACTTGCTTTCTTCTTTCCTTTAGCAAAAAAACCTGAAAGAATTATCAGCTGATATTTTTGCTTGGATGAAGGCATACAGAACTTTTAGGGAAGGGCTGATTTAATTTCTTTTCTAGACAGAGTGGGGATTTTTTATACTGAATATTCAGTAGCTGCATATCTTTTCTACACTTTTACCGAAGTTCAAAATTCCTTAAAGGAAACATGAATTTATAATTATATAACAGACATTCGGTTAGTAGACATAAACAAACTGAAGAAATATAACCAAAAACCCAGACCTGAAAAGAATCTGAGATTTTTGATCTGTTTTAACATTATTTATACCGATATACATTAAGAATAATTCTACAGGTTTCTTTAGACTTTAGGTGACATAAAATCAGCATTATATTAGAGTTTTATAATATTTTGTTTAAAGTAACCAACTCGGGAACTGGAGCTGAAAGTGGGTGACCACCAAAAAGATCAGTTATTTATTCAGCTCTAGTGTTCATTAAATAAAAGAATGCTTTGTTCCCACATCCCATTTATGGCATGACTGGTCTTGAAATATTATTGTTACTCTCCTTTCAGGAAAGGATTTAGTGGATTTTTCTGTGTGTGTCCAGCTGAGTCCCCAGGTCAGTAATAACGCCACCCACACAGTCCTTTCACCTCTGTGGAATTCAGTCATCCCAGATCAGGTTCTCTCCTGATCTAAAGAGCTGAAACCATGGGTATTTCCTCACTCTTGCCTGCACAAAGACGAAAGTTGTGTATGGCAGTGGAAAGGGTATATCAGCGGTCACAGCTTTACAGGCATCATTTTATTTTTGACCCTTTTTATAGGCAGAGGAAAATCCTGGTGAGCAGTGGAAATCCTTAATATGAAACTTTTCCCTCCAGTCAATCATTTCTTGAGACTGAAAGAAGTTCGTGATATGATGTGCTCCAAATTAATTAAGCTTAGTTTATGTATTTCATGGGATCACAGAATCACAGAATCAGTAAGGTTGAAAGGGACCACAGAGGGTCATCTGATCCAACCTCCCTACCCAAGCAGGGGTCATCCTTGAACACATGGCACAGAATTGCATCCAGACAGTTCTTGAATATCTCCGATGAGGGAGACTCCACAGTCTCTCTGGACGACCTGTTCCAATGTAAGGTAGCACACACAATGAAGAAGTTCTTCCTCATGTTCAGGTGGAACTTTCTGTACATCAGCTTCTGCCCATTGCCTCTTGTTATATTGGTTGGCACTACCAAAAAGAGCCTGGATCCATCCTCTTGACACCCACCCTTTTAGGAATTTATACACATTAATAAGGTCCCCTCTCAGTCACCTCTTCTTGAGGCTGAAAGGCCCAGCTCCCTCAGCCTTTCTTCATAAGAGATATTCTCCAGACCCTTGACAAACTTAGTGGCTCTCCATTGGATCTGCTCCAGGAGCTCCATGTTTCTCTTATACTATGGAGCCCAGGACTGCACACAGTACTCCAAATATGACCTCACCAGGGCTGAGTAGAGAGGCAGGATCACCTCCCTTGACCTGCTGGCAATGCTCTTCCTAATACATCCCAGAATTCCATTGTCCTTCTTAGCCACAGGGGCACACTGCTGGCTCATGGATAATTTGTTGTCCACCAGGACCCTCAGGTCCCTCTCTGCAATGCTGGTTTCCAACAGGTCAGCTCCCAGACTGCACTGCTGTATGGAGTTGTTCCTCCCCAGGTGCAGGACCCTGCATTTGCTCTTGTAGAACTTCAGAAGGTGTTTTTCTGCCCATTTTTCCAACCTATCCAGGTCCCTCTGAAGGGCCACACAACCCCCTAAGGTATCAGCCATTCCTCTCAATTTTTTATCATCAGCAGACTTGCTAAGGAGGCACTCTATCCCCTCGTCCAAGTAACTGATGAATAAATTAAACAACACTTGGGCCCGGTACAGAACCCTGGGGGATACCACTTGTGACAGACATTCAACTAGAATCTGTACTGTCTATCACGACCCTCTGTGATCTGCCACTCAGCCAGTTCTCAATCCATCCCACTGTCCACTCATCCAACCCACACTTCTTGAATTTACCTATGAAGATTTCATGAGAGACAGTGTCAAAAGCTTCACTGAAGTTAAGGTAGACAATATCTACTGCTCTCCCTCCATCCATCCAGGTAGTTGTCTCATTGTAGAAGACAATCAGGTTGGCCCAACATGATTTATCTTTAGTGAACCCATGCTGACCACTCCTGATCACCTTCTTGTCTTCCATATGGGTAGAGATAACCTCTATAATGAAGCACTTCATCACCTTTCCAGGGATTGAGGTGAAGCTGGCTGTCTGATAGTTCCCTGGGTCTTTCTTCCTGCCCTTTTTGAAGACTGGAGTGATATTTGATTTATTCCAGTTCTCAGGCATTTCCCCTGAACTCCATGACCTCTCAAAGATGATCGTGAAAGGCCTAGCTATGATATCTGCCAGCTCTCTCAGTACTTGTGGATGTATCTCGTCAGGGCCCATGGACTTCTGGATGTCAGGTTTGTTTAGGTGTTCTCTGACCCAATCCTCTTTGATCAAGGGAAGGTTTTCTTCCTGACATTCATTTCCCCTGGTTTCCTGGGCCACAGATCCCTGAGGGCTGGTCCTATCGGTGAAGACTGATACAAAGAAGGCATTCGGTAACTCCACCTTCTCGGCGTTCTCAGTTTCCAGGGTCCCCCTTCCATTTACTAATGGGCCCACATTGGTTTTAGTTTTTCTTTCGTTATTTATGTAATTGAAAAAGCTTTATTTGTTATCTTTGACATCCTTGGCCAGATTTAATTCTGGATGGGCTTTGGCCTTCCTAGTCTCATTTCTACTTACCCTGACCACGTCTTTGTATTCTGTCCAAGTGGCCTGACCTTGTTCCTACTTCCTGTGAACTTTTTGCTTGTACTTGAACAATGACAGCTCTTTATTCATTCACAGAGGTTCCTTGAGCCCATGGCCTGACTTCTTCATCATTGGGATGCATCATTATTGAGCCTGAATGTAGTGAGCCTTGAACATCAACCAACTCTCCTGGACCCCTCTTCCCTGCAGGGCCTGCTCTCATGGGATCCTTCTGAGAATATCCCTAAAGAGGCTAAAGTTATCTTGCCTGAAGGCCATGGTAATAATTTTACTCACTACCCTGCTAACTCTACATTCAGCACTGAACTCTATAGTCTCATGATCACTACAGACAACCTTCATAGCATCAACAAGGTCTTCCCTGTTGGTTAGTATAAGATTGAGCATCACACCACCTTGTGGGAAGTTATCATCAACGCTTTCCAGGAACCTCCTGGACTGTTTGTGCTTGGCTGTGTAGCTTTGCCAGCAGATGTCAAGGTAGTTAGTCCCCCACAAGAACTGGTGCCTGTGACTTTGAGGCTGCATCAAGTTGTCTGTAGAAGACCTGATCCACTTCCTCCTGTTGATCAGGTGGCTTGTAGCAAACACCCACAACAATGTCACCCTTACTAGTCTGCCCTTTTATCCTAACCTGTAAGGTCTTGACCTACTTGTCATCCTCACCAAGTCAGAACTCGATACATTTCAAGCGTTGCCTCACATAGAGGGCAACTCCACCGCCACATGTACCTGGTCTGTCTTTTCTAAACAGCAGGTAGCCCTTCATGACAACATTCCAGTCATGTGAATTATCCCACCACGTCTCTGTAATCTCAATGAGATCATAGCCTTGTGACCTCACACAGATCTTCAGTTCTTCCTGTTTGTTCTCCATACTGCACATGTTAGTGTACAGGCATTTAATAGAAGTATTTAATGCTGACAATATCCCAGTGGGGGTGCGGGGAGATATCCCATAGTCCAGCCTAGTGTTTGCAGTTTTGTTTGCTTATGCTTGATCAAGGTATTCCCTCTTGAGCCTTCTTTTGCTACTAGGTGGTTTCTTCACTGTTTCCATGTTAGATTCTATTATCTCAGGAGTCCCTGGTTCATCATTGTAAGACTGCAGGTGTGGTTAGTACATCTCAGAGTCATCTGCAAAGGGCCTTCACAAGTACTCCATCGCTCTAAATTTCCCATATTGTCCCACAGTTTGCCAGGGATGAGCCCGTTATTGTCTCCCTCCCCCATCATATCTAGTTTAAAGCTCTGCCAGTGAGTCTCACTAATTCCTGGGCAAAGATTCTCCTTCACCTCTTAGAAGGGTGAGTCTCATCTGATGCCAGCATTCCTGGTGCTGTGTAGGACATTCCATTATCAAAAAACCCAGAATTATGGTGGTAACACTGGCTGTGGAGCCATTTGTTAGTAGACTCTGTCCATCTGCTTCTTTCAATATTTCTGCATATTAAAAGGACCATTGAACTTTTATTAGAAATGGGTTCAAATCCTTATTCTAGGTAAAAATTTATAAACATTTATATTTCAGATTTATATACAGGTTTTTATTTTTCATATTTTCTATTGTATATTTTTTTGTCGGAACAATGGCCTTTGGAGCTGGAGTGGAAAACTACTTAGCTTCATGCTTAATCCAGTCTTTCCTACAGGTGAGCAGAAGTTATTTCTGGAACTGCTCCTCCTGGCTTATTCATATACAATAATCTACTCTATTTCCTACCCTCTGAAATGGTTTTCCAGATTTTCTGGCACTCCACAGTGTTGTTTTAATGCTCTGTTGGCAAATCTTTCTCAGATGGCTCCTTATGTTTCTATTACTTTAAAATACATATCTTTCTTGTAACAATGATCTCATGATATGCTATTTATAAAGATGTATCTTACTCTTTAATTTTAACAGTTACATCAAGTTTGTTACCCCAGACTAGCATGAACTAAACTGAAAGATACTTTATGCCTACTGATGGTGCTTAGAGAATTTCTGGTGTCATATACAGTATTTGAGGCCTAATTCCAGTTAACTCATGCTAAAGTCAGTGATAACTATACAGAATACAAAAACAGTACATATAGTCCTAGTGCTATTATACTGACCTGCAGCAGAAAACCAATTCAAATAAAATATTTTGGAGAGAAGTATTATGTAATGTATTTAAAACACATGGCCCTTTATAATTACATTGTTTTTTGATTGATTCTGATTCAGTTTAGCTGAGCTTGTAAACAAGATGCACATTGACTATAATGGCATAAAAAAACTCATCTATGCAGTAGAAACACCCTGATGCATGTCTTTGAAGACATATGACCCTAGACACATCTTGGATGGATCAGCAAATTGTCAGTAGAATAAAAGAAACAGTAATATGGAGGCACTATCTTATCAGTTACTAGTTCAAATTTGGCTAAGTCATTTCTAATGGATAAAATTTCATGACTATGTCATCTAATCTGTTCAAAGATTTCAACATAATTTGTTCCTGATTGCAATCCAGGTCCCAGCGGACCTATGTTTAAGTCACAACACACATCAATTTAATTGACACTAAGTGTCACTTTTCTTGGCCTATGTGGATGGAAGGTCAAGGATTAACCACAACATGGAGACTGAATTTCCTTCAGAAGAAATGGTCCTGACAGGATATTTTGAACACTGCAGAGAAAGTCTTGTCTTTTGACTTTTGTGAATGAATAGATCCTTTGCTGCATATGGTTTATCCCACGATAAGATGTTTTAGGAGACAAAATAACCTGTCCTCATATACAAAATGAGGTGCTATGTCTGCTGGTGCTGAATAGCTGATTGTATTTTACTTAATGATTAGCCAAGCTGTTACTATTTTCTCAAAAAATAACATAAACTAAAGCATTAAGAAATCAGATTATGAATCATTAGATATCATAAAAACTGTGATATTTTGAAATAAAAGACAGGGTTTTTTCATTGTTACTGTTTTTATTCAGCTCTTGATATCTGTGCTTTTCTGAGATACTGTCATCTTTCCAAATTTTTTTTCCTCTGTGAAGATCAGATATGAATTCATTATTTTTGCAGTTTGTTCCTGAGCTGCAGGAAAATATAAGTGACTAGGAAATCAGTTATCACTAAATAAAATAATCAAAGTTGCCATCTATTGCTCCCAAGTTATAATAAGGATACTTACAGAGGCATTTTTTAGGTGTTGGCTCTTTCTAACTGGCTACTTTCTGTTATAGTCTCTTCATTGCCAAGGGTCACTTAAGTTCACAGAATAGTATTTCTGACTTCTGGTAAGACAGTTTAAGCAAAACACGTCCTTGAATAAAATTACATAATATTTAGATGTCATAAACTGTTAATTCAAAAACCAAACGGTAACATTTTTATAGTAGTCCTGCTCAGAGAAGCACACCAGTGTGTACACATTTATTTGCATGCCTATTGGTTCTTTCTCTTTCTGTCCAACCCTCAATGTTCTCTTGTCTTCTCACTTGTGTGTTTCAGACCAGCCTAACAGCGTGATAGATTTTCCACTTCTTTATCTTTTGTTTGAAAGACTGACACTTCCTTACAAATACAAACTGTCATGGAGTGCATGTCTCAGTAAAATGAACTGGAGAGTTTTTTCACATGGATACTCACAAATAAATTGTCCTATATAAGCTTCACTAGAAACTGAGACAATTGAAGGTAAAAGATGGACCCATTCCTTCTGATTTCTGTAATCATATGACTTCATGAAAACTTGTGTTGGGAAGACAAAGAAAAAGAGGGAATACTCAGGGAAGTTGCAAGTTTCCTCTTTCAAAGTTTGGAGCAGAAGGGTGGGCCATTTTCCAAATTTTCTCCTCATAATGTGATAGAAATTCTTAGCTGTGTACCCATCACAGTATGTATTTTGGAAATACTCTTATGCGCCTTCTTGCTAGAGATTATGAGAGATAGCAATACGTATAGCTCACACATCTGAAATCATTACCTTAGAATCAATCATAGATTGAAAGAATCATAAAATACCATGTTGAAAAGGACCTCAAAGGTCATCTGATCCAACCTTTCTTGGCAAAAACATGGTCTAGACAAGATGGTCTATCACTGTCCAGCCAAAAAGGAGGCCTACAGAGGGTGGAAGCAAGGACAGACAGCCTGGAAGGAATATAGAGAAATTGTCTGAGAAACCAGAGATCAGGTCAGGAAAGCTAAAGCCCTGATAGAATTAAATCTGGCCAGGGACATCAAGGGCAACATGAAGAGCTTCTATAGATATATCAATGATAAAAGGAAGACCAGGGAAAATGTGGGCCCTCTCCAGAAGGAAACAGGACACTTGGTCACCCAGAACATGGAGAAGGCTGAGGTACTCAATGACTTTTTTGCCCTGATCTTCTTGAGTAAGTACTCAAGCCACACTGTCCAAGTCACAGAATGCAAAGGTGGACACTGAGAGAATGAAGAACCACCCACGGTAGGGGAAGATCAGGTTTGAGATCATCTAAGGAACCTGATTGTGCACAAGTCCATTGGACTTGATCAGATACACCCTTGGTTCCTGAAGTAACCTGCTGATGAAGTTGCTAAGCCACTATCCATCATATTTCAGAAGTTGTGGCAGTCCAGTGCAGTTCCTGCTGACTGAAAGAGGGGAAACATAACCTCCATTTTTGAAAAAGAAAAAAAAGAAGACCCAGGGAACAGACTCTCACCTCTATGCCTGGTAAGATCATGAAGCAGATCCTCCTGGAAACTATTTTAATTAACACAGAAAACAAGGAGGTGATTGGTGACAACCAATATGGCTTCACCAGAGGCAAATCATGTCTTACAAATCCACCGATCCACAGCATTGGTGGATAAGTGAAAAGCAACTGATGTCACTTACCTGGACACGTGCAAAGCATTTTACACTGGCCCATACAATATCCTTGTCTCCAAATTGGAGAGACAAGGACTTGACGGATAGATCACCTGGTGGATAAGGAATTGGCTGGATGATTGCACTCAAAAAGTTGTGGTCAATTGCTCAACACCAAAGTGTAAATCAGTGATAAATGGAGTTCCTCAGGGATTGGTAAAGGGATGAGTGCTTTTTATCATCTTTGTTGGTGACATGGATGATGGGATCAGGTGCACCCTCAGCAAGTTTGCTGACAACACCAAACTATGTGTTGTGGTCACCATGATGGAGGGAGGGAATGCCATCCAGAGGGGCACTGACAGGCTTAAGAGGTGGGCCTGTGTAAACCACATGAAATTCAATAAGGCCAAGTGCAAGGTCCTGCACATTGTTTGGGGCAATCCCTGGCACAAATACAGGCTGGGTAGAGAATGAACTGAGAACAACCCTGAAGAGAAGGACTTGAGGTGTTGGTCAATCAGAAGCTCAACGTGAGTCAGCTGTGTGCACTTGTAGCTCAAAAATCAATGGTACCCTGGGCTGTACTAAAAGAAGTGTGACCAAAAGATCGAGGGAGGTGATTCTGCCCCTTTACTCCGCTCTCGTGAGATCCCACCTGGAGTACTGTGTCCAGTTCTGGAGTCCACATCATAAGAAGAACATGGAATTGTTGAAGTGTGTCCAGAGGAAGGCCACAAAGATGACCAGAAGGCTGGAGAACCTCTCCTATGAAGACAGGCAGAGAGAGTTGGGGTTATTCACATTGGAGAAGAGAAGGCTCTGGAGAGACTTCATAACAGCCTACCAGTACATGAAAGGGGCCTACAGGAAAGCTGGAGAGGAACTTATTTTGATGGCATGTAGCAATAGATCAAGGGGGAATGGTTTCAAAATAAAGGAAGGTAGATTTAGACTAGGAAGAAGTTCTTTACTGTTCAGGTGGTTAGACACTGGAACAGGTTACTCAGGGAGGTTGTGGCTGCCACCTCTCTGGAAGTGTCCAAGGCCAGGTTGGATGGGGCTTTGAGCAACCTGGTCTAGTGTGAAGTGTCCCTGTCCATGGCAGGGGGATTTGAACTAGCTAATCTTTAAGGTCGCTTCCAACCCAAACCATTCTATAATTCTATGATTTCATGAATCTTAAGTGTCCAATGTTGAGGAATATACCACATCCCCAGGGAGACTATTCTCATGTCTGATTGTTCTCATTGTGAAAAAATTTCCTCTTATCTCCAATTGGAACCTTAGTAATTAGTAACTGCAAGTAAACGTCTTTTTTCCTCCCTTTCCCCCCTTCTATCATTTGCATAACTCTCTAATTAATAGTGTCACTTAGGCAGATACTCTATTTTGCTGTGACTCTATGGAGCATAGAGCAAAAAGAGGTCCTCTTGTTGCCTGGATAATGCAATAACAGTAGGAGCAATAACAACCCTAAAAACAGAGAAAATATACACACAAAAACTTTCACAATGTCAGCGTAGTGAAGAAAAACATGCTGCCTCCTTACAGGTCACTGCAGTTACAGGAGTGTTTGAGTTGTCTGTGAATTTTCAACACTTTATTCTAGGGACTGTAAATCCCTTTCCTAGGTGCTTTGCACCTGCTTAGCTTCTAACATCTTCTCTGTAGATTTAACTTCTGTTTGATGCTCTGAGTACATGCGTCAAATAAATTCCTCATGTAATGCCACTGAAATGAAAGAAATTATATCTAAGTTGAACTTGCCTCATTTTTTTTCTTTCATGTAATCTCTCCTATTTCATTTGCAGCTCAACATTTTCTGTTTATTTTTTAAATATACTTACTAGTATACATAAATGCTAGACAAATAAGGCACATTTTTGTTACTATATTATACAATTGTGATCTCAAATTTTCTTCATATTCACATTAAGATCAAATCAAGTTTAGAAATCCCTCAGACAGAGCAAAAGAATTCAGAATGGATGAAGTATGAAAGACCGTTCAAATCAAGTGTATAGAACTTTTTCAAAGATATTGAAGAACATCTATAAAAGGTAGATAACCTTGCTAATAAAAAAGTTCAGCTATCATACAGTTTCACTGAATGGCAAAAAAATATAGTGGTATGAAGTTTGGTACTAGTGCAGATAGGCAGCAAGTTTCCATTGCCTGAGCTGACAGTTTTATAATCAAATGACACTTTTCATTTTTGATCCATAGGCACTCTAGAGACTAAATTTCAGTGAACATGTCTTAAAATCTAAAAAAGAATTTAAAAACTGAACTCAAATTCTTTACCTAGTTTGCTCAGAAATATTTTCTTTTGTGAAAATGTTTTTACTCAAAAATTAAAAGGTTTGCAAGAATCTGTTTCATCAGATCTTCCATGGAAACCAGTGAGTTTCATGTCAGCTCTCCTACTCCTTGGCTTCCTGTGTTGCACTGTGTTGTCATTCTCATTAGGCAGGACTCAGACACTTCAAGAAAGGAAACTGGTTCCCCATGCATTTCAGCCAGAGCCCTCAGGATATCTAGTTTTCACAATGCATAGAAAAGTACAGCTACTTAATCTACAGGCAACTCAGGCAAAAAGAGATGAGTTCCCACTGTTTCTAAACAAAATTTTAGAAGAGGAAGGTTCAAAATGCTGAAGATTAATTTAAATCCAGAGAACTTTATGCTTACTTGAAGATTTTCTGTGCTACAGAGTGCCAGAAGATGAACATCCTTAAGTAATCCCCAAAGACTTTCAAATGTGTAATTCCAAATGTTTCTATTTTTGTAATGTAATTTTAGTCCTTTTTCATAGCACTGTCCAGAAGAAATAGCACTAGTTTTTTATTACATGCAGTTGGAAATATAGTATTCTGTAATATCAATAGACAAATTTTGTTGTATTTTGAAATCTACTTTTTCAAGTATTTTTGTTTCTCATCACCTTAACATCTCACTGTGTAAGGTATAGAAAGAGAGAAAACTTAGACTGTTCTATTTTTTGTATTATTTTATGTTTCTTCCCTTTCAACACCATTCACTGTTTTCCTTTCAGGTTAGTGATACTGCCATTTTAATTCTTGCAGTAAGAACTTTGATTCTGAGAAGTCACCTGGACCCCTTCTTGTAAAGAATCTGTTTTTCTTGCTTTGTTTATCTGATACCAGCAAGCTGTGAAATTTCAAACAGCCAATAGTCTGTTACTCTTGGGATGTGCAAGAATTTCACTCTATCTTTCTGGCTGGTTGAAATGAGACTCCGTGTGAGGAAATCTTCTCTCTAATTCCCACACTTAAGCAGAACATGAAATGGGAGTTTTGAGTTCTTTCTGGCCCATGCTGCTCATGCCATTCTTCATAAATTCTGTTGTTATTTTTAGGCCAATTGTTGTAGTTATGTTTTCATTGGCCTTCTTCATTTACGTTTCATCTCCAGATAGTCCTCAATTTGGCCTGTTGGCTTAGCTTGCCATGTAAAAGGAGACTATTACACTGCTTTTTTCCCCCTCAATCAAATCTCTGTAGGCTTCTTTATCAACTAATAGACTCTAAGAATCTAATCTTGGGATATTTCATATCTCAACTAATTCATTATGAGAGAGAACCCTTTCAGAGATCTAATTTTTCACTTCTAACAATTCATTGTTAGGCGCTGTGATATATTGACTTGAAATACAGCTTCAATGCTTTGTCAACCTTTAATTAATTTAAATATATCTATATCTCAATGTTCTACTCATGAACTCTCCTCAGTGTGCCAGCTTTCAATATGATGCTGAGGCTGCTTTGCATTACAGTGGGACAACAATATCTTATGGAAGCATAACAAGGGTAGCTTTTGCAGAGCGTAGGTTTTCATGTTACAGTATCCTGAGAAGCATTAATGCTGTTCACTGGAAAGAAACCATTCCTCTAATCAACATCTGTGTCATTTCAATGTTTTGTATGTTTTTTCTCAGCCTTTGGCAAAAAGGGAAGGGTTTGATTTACTACTTTTCCTTCAGCAGTTACATCAAATCTAAAAATCCAAGACACAGGAAGGAGTGATTTTCATGTACTGATAATATTTTAACTCTCTAATTTAAAATTACCTTATAGTTAGGTTAAAAAGTATTTTCTGCTTTTAATTTTAGCTACAGGCCTAAACCATAAGGTATTTTTTGTTTTTTAGCTAGATTATTTCTTACAAATTCTACTTACTGGAATTTTCTACTCTTTTTCAATCTACAATTACAAAGTTTTTTCCAGTGTAGATCCTCAGACCACACCTATAATATTTCTTTTAACTTCTTATTCTAAATTGCGTTGTAGTTTTGTTCACTGCTGTTAAAATAGCTAACAAATTTGACTACTGGATTATGTTGAGTTGGTCTACTATAAACTTGGCTTGAGAACTTGAATGCAATTCAAAACCTTTCCTTCAGCATAACAACTTCCTGTAAGAAATAGCAAAAATAGGTAAAATGAGTCAAATTTGTAATGATGTGACAGAATTTTTTGTTGTTGTGTTTTGGGTTTTTTTACAAAATGTAAGTCATTAGGTCTGGCCAATATGTAAGTGTAAGCCACTTGGGCATAGGTCATTTGGGCATAGGCATATTCTCAATTGTAAGATTTTTTTAATTTCACATTTTTCTTAATCACATGTAGTTAACATCATTGAAATATTTTGATAATGATTTATTCATTATGTGTTCTTGAAATTTATAAATTCTTGTCCTTTATGTGTACAATTGGATTAGATGATCTCAAGAGATCCCTAAACTATTCTGTGACTCTGTGATATATTTATAAGACAGTATAGTTAAATATCTCATTTTGAAAACTCTTTGGGAACGAGGTCAAAAATACTACCTGCCTTTAGTTGCGGATCATATTGACTGAAAAGTTCAAGTGTTATTTTGCAGTGTAGAAAAATGTAGCCACAGTCACTTTGTTATACATGCACATTAATCCTGACTGCGAAGAGAACTGAGGAAATTTCTATACATAACAAAATTCTACCTGATGACTGAATTGCCCTGCAGTTCTATGGCTTTAAAAATGCAAATTGTCTTATGAGAGTCCAAGGCCTTTCTTCAATTCGCTTTCATGTATACCAGTATGGTGAATTGGAGAATGAAACCCAGTGGGAAGATTGGTGGTCAGAAAACAGGAGAATTTGGGTCCAAACTCAACAGATGTCAAGACTACCATTGACTCTAGTGAACATTAGTTTAGAATTTGTGTATGTTTGTGTTATCTATCTAGGGACGTTAGTGTGTGACTGGTTTTTTACTTAACGTTTTGTTTCCGGTATTCTTTCTTGCAGTTGAGGGATACTTACTGAAAAGGAAATAAATTCAGTTATGCACAGACATTATCTGGTGGAATGAGAAATGCCCTAATCAAATTGGTTCTGTCAGTAAAACTCTAATGGCCTGAAATCTGAATTAAGGTGTAGAGGAAATAACTGCAGTGAAACATAGCTATTTGGAAAACAATATTCTCAGAAGATTAATATTAAAGCATCCAAGATTTTATGAAAGTAAAATGTATGTACCACAGCAAATCAAATGGACAGAGAAAGAGCATACGGAACAAACAGGTTTGGTTACTTTGATATATGAAGCACTTGCAATGGTACCCTTAAATGCTGCACCATGAGGCGTTAAGTGAAAAATTCTGGTCAAGGTAGTGAATTAAAGTATGACCTTCTTTGGTAGGTAAAGCAATAGATCATTAACATGACAGATTAATGCTCCAACTAACATATAATTCCCACATATTCTGCCCTGTTTCCACCTATGCATAAAGAACAGATGTAGATTTATTGCTTCACTGTTCTTTGTCTGAAAGAACTGAGTTTAAATAATCACTAAAGTGAATGGACAGACACCTGCGTCTTGTTGTTTAGCACAGATCAGTCCAGAGGTCATCAGACAGTTCTCCCTGACTATTCTCTTCCCCTGTTAATCTCATAAATGTTTCTTAGTTTCTAATTGCAATTGTTCATTATTTATTTTCAGAAATTGAGTTGAATACTATTACAGTTTTTCTATCAAAGCTTCATAAGTAAGAAAATGCGATGGATTTGGCTCAAAGTGTTCTATTTGGCCTAGTTCTATGAGATTTTTGGCTGAGTTTGGAAAACAGTTATGTAATAAGATATAATTACTGTTGTGGCACAGTAGAGCTAATATTTTAATCAGACAAGATTGATAGAAACATTTGGAAAATATTTCTATTCCCATTTTTCAGGTATAAAACTGAAGCAAAGACAGATTAAATTATTTGCTCAGGAGGAATTCTGTAGCACAGTTAAGAATAGATATATTTAGAAAATACTTCATGTATGTTTGTTTTCCTACAGACCTGTATTCCTTCTGTTTTAAATTGAAATTATTTTACTCTACTACATTGTACTACAAAGCATCATGCTGAAACAAATTATTTTGCAACCAGTAATTACATTGCAAGGGACTGGAGGAAGGAAGAAATTGATATGAAGTATGATTTCAGTTAGACAGTTCTGGAGTACGTTTTTGGATAATATAAATCAGTACAGCTCTACTGAAATGAACAGATCTATGATGATATTTCTAAGTTGAGTGTATGTTGAAACATGACTAATGGGCAATACTGCAGTTAAAAATATACTAGAAAATTTGTATGTTTTGACAAAAAAACCTGTTTGGTTGGTTGTGTCTTCCTTAAGAATTTTGTACTCCTAAAAATACGTTTACCAGAATATTTGTAGGAATTTAATCAGTTTCTATCCATAGGTGATAAAATGTAAAATAGCAGATGCTGACGTTAAAAAAAACACATTAAAACCAACAAAAACCTAAGAAGAGTGACTGGGAATTTCACAATAAGAATGCCATGCTTTGAAATAAAACAAATTATTTGTAATGACAAGATGATGATAAGGATAAATCAAAATCCTCCAAAGTGAATAACATCTCATTTGAGTACACTATGACAGGTCAACCTTCGTGTCTTACAGCTTTTACAGTGTCCCTTTAAAAATAGCTTCACTGTGACTTCCCTGTCAATTGATCATGAGGTCATTTTTAGGGTCAGGAAGGGATGGTTCCATCATCAAGGGTATGTCTGTGCTCTTTAATTCTATGCCCAGATGCACACCAGAGAGAAGTACATTAAAGATAGCATTTATTAACTTAAAGAGTGATCTGTTATGTTAATGGCTCCAATTCTGGCCATGTGAAAGAGGATTATACATTAATAAATCAAGAAAATGAGTTCTCTTCTTGAAAAAAAAGTGCTGCTAAGTGTTTGGTGCCTGGTCTTTATGGCTCCTATTAAGAGAATAGTCATTCCAGGCTGGCCATAACAGGATAGCATTTCCGGTATAAGAGTCAGCTAAATTTAACGTAAATTAAATTAATCTATTATCTGTACAAATTAAGTTTAGACATGTTTGAGATTTTAAAACAAAACTGTTTTATAAAAAAGGTAGAATAAGGAAATGATTCCTACTGTTTCACTACTTCAGATATTCTTGTTCAGACAGTAAATGGTGGGTCTGAAAAAGAACCATAGAATAAGGCTGCCTTCATAAATCACACAGTTAGTTTTGGATTGGGTTTTGGCAGTCAAAAAGTAAAAACTGCAGCTAGCAATTTTCTTTCATTAAAGAATGATAAACTTTTTTTCTTCAGACCAGAAGTATTGTTGGTTATCTTAATTTAGCCAAAAAATAATGTGAAAAGGAACCACATTCAACAAAAATATTGGTTTACGTCCTTCTCAGTGAAATTGACATAGAAAACCTTTGGACACAAATTATTCCTAGATTATAAGACTACATCATATGTATGGACATTAGCAGACTGTCCGTTTTAGAATGCCTAATAAGTACAGCTTGTGACTTGATGGAATAATGTTTGTAATTTGTTTGCTTGAACGTGCATATTTGCATGTAGCTTTGAGATATTCATGACAGAAACATGTGAAAGATGATCTGAGATTCATATGCATAGGTGATTTACACGTGATTTTCATGCAGCTAGAGAGAAACAAATGGAAATACTCTAGAACTTAGTATGGTTACTAAGTCTTTCTCTGTAAAGTTTCCCACGTACTGTCTTTCCCCAAAAAGATATATTGACCAGAATAAGAGGTGACCTTCAAAAATCTTCAATGCCTCTTCAGAAAACTAACCCTACCTCACTATTCTGCAAAAATCCACCACAAACTGAAAGAAAACCCCAAATCAAAAACCCAAGGTAAACAACACTCCTAGAATTTGCTCCAAACATAATAGAACACTGGAATATTTCAATATTGAAATTAGAAACATTACTGAGCCAAACTGTCTAATTTTGTAAGTGTTTAAAATTTGAGTGTAGCTCACTCCCTGACCCTGGTCATTGGTCTGTGTCCAGGTCAAAGCTTCAGACAGTGTACGTTGGAAAGCTGACAATCCTGCTGCAGCTCTGCACTTCACATGTTGGGATTTTATTTTTTTAATGAAAAGCAGATAATTTAGGGCAAATTTAAGGCTAAATTGGATACATCTACACAAGTTACAACTAGAATATAGAAATGACTAAAAAGCAAATACATCCTGAGAGAACACATTTAAGTTACGAGCTGGAGCTAGTTGGCAAGGTTTTGATGTTATATTTCTTTTCCATTGGAAAATATTGGTACCCTGAAGTGTGTATACTTTTCCCAGAAATACTTTTTTTTCCTTCTACAATTTCATGAGGAAAGATTTGGAATTTTTTGTTTGTTTGTTGAGGTGGGGAAGGTTCTGGCCTAAAATGAGAAACAGAACATCAATGAAAATGGCTGGAGTGCAGAGTTTAAATTATTAATTTTTTGTTTTATACTCTGCCTCTTCCTTTATGTCTACCTTTTTGAAACAGAATAAAAACAGCTCCATGACTATTATTTTAATCATGTTGGAATGTGTCTAATGCTTGACCACTGCAAGAAATTAAAATGACACATTTTCTCTCTTACCTTGTGAGAGAGCATAGAACACCTGAGATTATTCCCTTTATATATTAGTATAAACTATTTCAGCAATATGTTTAGGTTGAAAAGTCTCATTTTAAAACAGGTGCATCTATTGTCTCTCTTCTTTTTTACTGGTTTAAGTTAATAACTTAATTTGACTGGTAATTAAACACTAATGAACACTAAACACTGCTGTACTATTCCTAAAAGAGGGTTTTGAAAGTATTTGTACAGAAGTAATAATATTGAAAATGTCTCATATGTAGATATTTGTTGCTACAAGACCCCTACTACTGTCAGATTGGGGCTGTTCCACTCAGATTTGAACACCCACACCTAGTCTGGTCCCCTTCAACTGTCTTTTTTATAGTGGAGACACATAAGTGTTTTTACAGTGTGATTCATGTCCTAATAGATGTGATTCATCTATGTGCTGTTAGATGATGATTACACCATCCCCAAGAAGTGTCTGGTTTTCCCTGATTATTAGAAAGAGAGACGAGGGTATATAGCTCAGAAGAAGCTATGTGCATAGCAGATGTCTAAACCTAGAAGTAATGAATATATCTCTTTCAGCCTGCATCCATGCTGCAAGTTTACTGCTTTCCTCAAGCTTACCTGACTTCAAGTGGCAGAAATTTCTCCTCCCTCCCAGAAGGTTCCCCACAACCTGCATGAAACAGAGAGGACAAGACAAGCCTCTAGCTCGTTTTCTGCTGCCACTTTGCCTCCAGGGCTAAGAAGCCCACACCACAGCACACTGTACTGCAGATTAAATAATGAGAAACTCATCAGAACTATCAGCTGTCAAACCTGGATTTTATTATCCTCTGTTGAGTTTGGCATCACATGATATACTTTACTTAATTAAATATACATTTGTGTTAATTATATATTTGCTGTTACCAAGCATTTAATTACTATTTCCAATCCTTTGGCTATTGCTGAGTTCATTAACAGAATAGACAGAATGATCAGTGTGTCTCTTGACAGAAGCTGACTTGTTACAGTTTTCTTTCTTATCTATTAGATTACACAGAAATGAGTTTTCAGATTCTTACGTTGATTCTGGAATTGTTATTGACAGAAATATTTACTAATATACAATTCAGTGGTAACTATACTCACATACTGTAACACTCTCTCTATTTTTCCTCTTCCAATTTATTTTTAAAGAAGAATATTTCCATGAAAATGGTTTCTTTTTTTCATAAAATAAGTCTGAACTTGCTACTTCTGTTTCCCACTAAATTTTCCATTTCCAATAAACTATTCCAGACTCAGAGAGTCTGAAATCCATCAGAAAAAACAGCTTTGAAAAGCTTACAATGCCAGACTCTAATAGAAGTGGTTGGGAATTTTCCAGTGAAAACGTTTGAGGATATATATTAGGGAACTTATTGGTTTCTCTAAGTCTACATCTGCTCCAGAAGTTTTATTTTAATTTTCCCTCAAAGATATCTTACCAACATTTTTCCTGTTATCTCTTTGGCTTTCAGCAGCCTTCTCTGGTCTTTCTCATTAATGGAAACATATGGCCACACAATAAAATAAATATACATCTTGCTTTTTCATTTTAAGCCCTGGAAAACTCCCCGATCTACATACTTCAAGTCTTTCTCTGGCCTTGTCACACTGGTCTGTCATTTCAATCATAATTTCTGTTGTATCAGTCATTATATAAAAATCCATATAGATTTTTCTTTATTTAGTCAAAAAGAAGGCTATTATGTTCACCAGCTTAATTTTATTCTTTCTGTTTTAAATGGACATATTTCTACAGTGTTATCCAGATTAAAGTTTGTTAGGAACATGTGCATTCGTCTTTGTTTTTCCCTACTCTTTTCTTATTCCATCTCTGAAACAGATTTCTCTTATTTTCTGTCAGTTAACACAACAATCAAAAATGCTGACATTTAGTCTTAACTTTTAGCCAAACTTCCCTTTATCCCCCTGGGAAGAAAAAAAATAACTTTCCATATCTCTTCTTTCATTAAGGTTGAGATGTTACTCTGACTCCAGATAAATGACTCAAATCTGCCCAGACAACCCAATTTGTTCTGCTTTTCCCTTCAGGAAACTTTTTGAATATGCATCCTGTACAATTCCTTGATAACAGGCATACAGCCAACACAATATCCTCTGGAAAATGCCAGCTCTACTTCAAAGTATATTCTCCCTTAAATTCATGAAACTGTAACTTCCTGAAAAATCCTCTGCCTTCTGCAAGGGCCTGATGTGAGGAGCTTTCAACATCTACACTTCCTTTTCTGTAGGGAGAACCCAAATAGGGAAAAGTCTAGCTTCTGAAATAGGAGATATCATTGTAACTGATATAAAGCTGCATCTCTGAGTGAGGGAGAGAAGAGAGGGGCAAATTTCACTTTACAAATGTCATACATTAGAGTCTGCACACATTAGTAACCTACCAGAAGTATCCCAGATGTAGTGTGTTTGTGTGGTTTTTAAGGTTAAAACTAAAGAATTAAGTTTTAAGCACGTTTAATAAGGTTGTGCTTGTTCGCAATTGACAGAAACAATCCGACTTATACTGAGGCCCAAATGAATTAAATTGCAAAAGTGTAAGTCTTATATGTTAAAATACAAGATTATCCTACCAGCTTTTATGTTGAGCATTGATAGCTGAAAACTCATGGTAAAAAATGGCACATTTAATACAAATTTCTGTCTTGCTTTGGGAAAATTACGAATCAGAGAACCTGTTGAAAAAATGCCATTGATTATATAAGGACCATGTTTTAATTTGCCCTGAGAGTCCATGCTTAATATATGCTGAAAACCCAGTCTGGGCTGAGGGCATTTTGTAGCTCCTGTATGTGCCCCCACCTGGATTTCATTTCTTCACAAACCAGGGCACACAGGATAGGGCAAGTAGCACAAGCCCAAGCCTCACCCTGATGAGAGTCAGGATGCAGGATGACTGTGAGCCCAGAAGATTTCCTAGATCATACAGTTTGCACATAGTCCAGGTAAGACAATATGTAAATGCAATAAGTGAACTTCAACACAAGAAGTATGTCACTTATTGCCCCACTGAGAGAATTTTTTAAAATTCCATTGGTATCTATGGGTCCTTTTCATTCTGAAAGGTGAATGTTTGGGCATTTCTGACATATCTGAAGAAAATGGATTATATTCCTCTAACGCAGAACAAGAAATGTCAGAATCAGGTTACATCCTTTAGAAGCTGTTATCATGAGTTCACAGGGACACTGGGACAGATTTTACCATCTTTACACCAGACTAATCATTAAGCTTGACTAGAAGATACAAAGAGGTGTAAATAAAGTGAATATTCACACTAAGGGGAGCATTAACTTTAGGCATCTAATTTTGATTCCTCCAGAAGGCAGTTCAAAGATTCTATGATGTTGGCCTGTTACAGGTGTTAAATCACAACAGTAGACACTCTTTATCCCTTGACTGTGGTAGGAGTTCAGTGAAAACTAATCTAATTTAAGCTGTGATTGTATGGTCACTTAAAGTCTGCATAAATCACTATAGCTATGAAGATGGACAGTCTGTGCCTCTTCCCACACATATTTCACAAATCCACAACTGGGATGGCTAGAAGCTAAACTGACCAAAGTGGTGGGGCGGGAGTGTAAAGATTCAAACGTTAGGTTTTAGCCATGCCAATTTCCAGATCCTATTCTGGGACCAAGTGTTTGCATGAAAGTTCTTGCTCACAGGAGAGAAAAAATGAGAAATATCCAAAGATAAAAGAGAGGAGAGGAGTGTCTCTTTGAACACCATGGTTTTATGTTCTAGTACTGTGAATGTGTAAAAGGGACTTAGTTTACTTATAGGCAGTATTTAGAATTGAGACATCTAATAATCTCAGTTGAACTGATTGTGGAATAAACTTCCCAAAGACACAGAACAAAGCTAGTGTTTCATTACATTTAGGGAGCACTGCCAAATCTTTGGCTTGATAAAAGACTTCCACCTGAAATACAGGCATATTCATGATATAAACCAACATTGTTCCTGCCTGAACTATCAAAACACTTCATGTAAAATATTTCTGTAAGTCAAAAGAAAAGTGTCAAAGGGTATATGAATTGCTGCAGCCTTTGTGACCCAGCTTATGTGAAAAGTATTCAGATGTTACAGAGCTGGAAAGCAGTTCAACCACTTAGATACAGTATTTGCTTTGTAACTATTCCTCCTACTTTCGATAGAGTGACTCACAAAATATTCCTCAATGTAAGAAATTGTCCACAATCTGCGTTTAATATTCAGTAGTGTGTTGCAGATGTCACTAGGCTTGTCTCTGTTGTACTCAGTTTGGGATGTTTTGGTCGAAAGAAACTTCAGTGCATTTATTTTTTTCTATTACATGTTGATGTTAAACCAGGGGTTCAGGCTGCACAGCCCTCATTTTTAAAAAAGGAGAAAAAGAAGACTCAGGGAACTACAGGACAGTCGATTTCACCTCTGTGCCTGACAAGATCATGAAGCAGATCCTCCTGGAAACTATACTAAGGCACATGGAAAATGAGGAGGTGTTTGGTGACAACCAAAGTGCCTCCAGCAAGAGTAAATTATGCCTGACAAATTCGATTGCCTTCTATGACAGGGTTATAACATTGGTGGATAAGGGGAGAGCAACTGATGTCATCTACTTAGACTTGTGCAAAGTATTTGACACTGTCCCGCACAACATCCTTTTCTCTAAATTGGAGAGGCATGGACTTGACAGATAGATCACTCGGTGGATAAGGAATTGGCTGGATGGTCACATGCAAAGGGTTTCCGTCAATGGCTCAGTGTCCAGTTGGTGATCAATGATGAGTTGCGTTCCTCAGGAATCAGTATTGGAACTGGCACTGTTTAACATCTCTGTCAGTGACATGCAAGGTCTTGCACCTGCGCTGGAGCAATCCCATGCACAAATACTGGCTGAGAGGAGCCCTGAGGAGAAGGACTTAGGCATGTTGGTTGATGAAAAGCTAAGCTCAACATGACCTGGCAATGTGCACTTGCAGCCCCAAAAGCTAACTGTATCCTGGGTTGCATCAAAAGGACTGTGGCCAGCAGGTCAAGGGAGGTGATTCTGCCCCTCTACTCCATTCTAGTGACAACCCATCTGCAGTACTGTGTCCAGTTCTGATAGACTTATATTAGATATTGTGAAGAAGTTCTTCACTGTGAGGGTTGTGAGACACAGGCATAGGTTGCCCAGAGAAGTTGTGGATGTCCCCTCCCTTGAAGCGCTTATGGCCAGATTGGATGGAGCTTTGAGCAAGCTGGTGTAGTGGAAGGTGTCCTTGCCCATGGCAGGGGTTTTGGATCGAGATGATCTTTAAGGTCCCTTCCAACCCAAACTATTTTATGATTTTATGATTCAGAAAATAAATATCTGAAACCTGCAGCCCAGAATGATGGCTTGAGTTTGGAGTATCTCCATTTAATTCAGGTATCCATACAACTCAACCTGAAAGAAGAAACTATAATTAATGACCATTCCTACATGGATAAGAATAGGTATTCTGAAGAACTTTTTCAGAGTGAGAAAAAATCCCTACAACGATAAATGAAGATCAATACAAGTTGTTTATGTAAGTTGTTTTTCTGAGCAAATATCTATCAGATATTATGATCATTTATTGTTTATTTTGCAGAGTTTTGAACATTTTCAATCAAAATCTAGGCCTTGCAGTGTTTAAAAATAATGAACTCACAGTTAAAAATGGCTCCAGTTTCAAACATATCTGAAGAATTTTTTACTATACTCAACATTATGCTTTCATCATTTAGAACCAAATCCTCATGTTCTTACCTTTTTCCCTTTATTCTTTTTTAATCCCATATGGAAAGTGTGATTTGTTTTCTTCCTGAGGGATTGTTATAAAACCAGTTGCCTCAGTCGGCCTATTAATAATAATGTAAATGTTCACCCAGTAATGGAAGAATAAAACATTAGCCCCTTCTCATTTCTCTCAGAGATCTCAGCAGTCCTAATTTTGTATTTGTATCCTGAATTCTTGAGTGGTTTCAATATTTAGCATCCAGTGACTTTGCTATATTCAGCCTCTTCTGCTTCACTTAGTGCTGAATTCTATTTATTTCATTTATGGTAACATCTAAATCAAGTTTTAAATTGATGTAACACTCTAAACTAATGGCCATTTTCAATATTTCTTTATTCTGTGTTTATATAAACTTAAAACAAACACAGTTTAAATTCATATAAGTGGAAGAAGCATAAAATATCTACATGACAGATAAAGAGAGTATGAAACCAAATAAACCTTTAGAATAATTAAGTGTTCCTGTTGAAATGTGCTGTTATTGTAGTAAGTTGAATGTTAAATCACTTTAGAAACCATTCAAGGTGAATTCACTGAGAGCTATTACAAAGCCAGAGTAAAATAAATACATGCATGGATGTGCGCTCATGTGCATACACACACACAATTTTACAGCATCTGTTAATAACCCAAGAATTATCCACAGAGACAACACAGTAAAATAAAACACTATCACCAAGAAATAGTGATTACCATGTGATAGATATCCATGATCCAAATGCACCCTCTAAAAGCATAGTTATTTAGCAAATTCAAATAAACAAATAGGCCTATCCAAATTCTGTCAAGACCAAAACCTGAAACTATTCAAAGCCTTAAACTTCCAAGCTGTCTACTGCTAAGTACACAGCGTCCTCCACTCCTTTTCAGAAACTTAAGTGGCTACTCATGGTTTTCCTTTCTCACACAGAAAACCTGAGTGTTACATATCTGGACAATTCAGAGGTTTATGGGGGATGAAAGCACAGGAGAGTGTGATAGAGGAAGGGACAGGAAGGGCGTGAGTAAAGATGAAATAACAAAAGGAAGGAAAAAAAAAAGAAGAGGATAGACAGGAAGGAGAGCGAAACTTGAACAACCTTACAACTGTAGGACTTTGGTTAGATTACACAGACTCCCTGAATGTACCACATGCGGCAGCATGCCAAGGTCATCACCTTAGACTCCCTAGTGGGGCGTTATTTGTGCATTTATTTTTTTTTGCTTCTGTTTCCATACTCCAATCTTTGTAGAACAAAATGCAGATTATTCATAAACTATCTGAAGGGAGATGACGAAGACCATTAGAGTCTCCTGCCACTCTTCTACATCTCTGTGTGTCATTAATAAACAACGATAAGCAACATCTCTGTGGGCACCTAAACTGTGTGTTTATTTTTGTAAATATAATATATACAAAATAAGAACTTTGTGTTACAGGTAGAAGATTTAACAAAGAGTAAGCAGTGTGTTATGCATATTTTCAAAAGGAATAATTATGTCTGCTAAAAATTCAGGAAATTTTATACTTTCATATTTATATTGATTTCCAAAAGCTACATAATCAACTGAGAACCAAACAGATACAACTGCAAAATTAGAACTAATTACTTGTCAACCATTTAGTCATGTGAAGGCAAGAAGGATTTCATTCAACAGTCTTCATGATTCTAAAATAGCAACATGTCTACGTGTTGCTTATGAGAACTAGGGACTTAAAATGGAGTCCTGTCACTGGCTAACTTAATGAAAGTGGTGTACAGACAAGAGTTTCTGCCACTCTACTGAAAAGGGATTAGGTGCCTTTCCCAGCCCTGCATTCACAGGTGTGAAGTAGGTGTCTGCATCATCCTTTCCCTTGGGTACATACAAACTGGTACTCCACTTCTATCATTAGTTACGAAACTCAGTGGAGGTCTGAGGTGAAGTCCTATCTGTGCTTGTTTGAGCTTTTTCTGACATGAACTATGAGCTTCCCATACCATCAGGCTACAACAAAAAACAGGTTCTCTGAGAACTTGTTGAAGATGACTTGTAGGACGGCATGATTAATAATTGCTCTGTGGTTTAGTGACAGGAAAGCTCATCAAAGATATAGAGGATATTTTTAACTACTTTCCCTTACCAATATTTAATAATTAATAGCTATTTATAATTCATGCAGCAACTCCAATGGGTACAATGCCAATTCAGAATAAGTACAGATTTAGAGCATTTTGGAGCACAAGACAGAGATTCCTGTCCAGATCCTGGGCAATAAAGAGACTGAATCTTAATACTTCATATGCTCTGAGAGAGGAGAGGCTACTGAACTGTAAGCTATTCTGTAGTACATAAGATACAATCATCTTGTTTTCTGCAAAAATGACATATATCTTGAAATTTAGTAAGTTAATGTGTTCTGACAAAATAAATTTTCTTTTAGAAAATAACTGACAAGATTGTTTCATCTATGATGGCAGGATCATCTCTTTTCTTAGACTCCCAGTGTTCAGTCAAAGTTTGCTCAGTACTGCCTGTTAACAGTTGAACACTGCCTCTGGTTGAACACTGGCATTTCCTGCCCAAGCATACATTCAAGATTGTGTTTTCCTTAGGGAATGGGAGGAGTCTGCATTTGGAATTGGGCATTGAAATAAACAGATGCATTACAATGCTTATAAATTGCCATTGGATTAAATAGACACTAGTTTACATTGCGTTTAAACACTTTATACCATACTTGCTGTAAAAGGGAAATGAGCTTATGACCCTTGAAACATGTCTAATTTCCTACGATTTACGCTTAACGGATGAAGAATAATGGAAGCTACTCCAAGAGGAGACATTAAGAGAAGCGTTTCCTGTCAAGATGGATATGCAATTTTTCAGGGCAGGTGCTTCAAAATTAAAATAGGTTTCTGTTTTCCCCCCAGTGTTTCAAGCCAATTCAACCCTTTTATTAATCAGAGTGAGTTTTGTTTTCCATTTGACTCCAGTCCTCCTCCCATAAAAAACCTAAAGTGGCACAGTCATAATATTAACTGCTCCTTAGGGGATTTTGACCGTACAGTTGTACTTAGGATCCTGTCAGGAAGATTAGGACCCTACCTGCTGGTGACTTCAATATTTTAGAACCTTAAAACCTGATTTCTTGATGAAAGTCGAAGCAAAGTATACCTAAAATAGGCTTTATACAAAAGCATTCCTACATTCAATATTCAGAGTTCATATCATTGAAATTTGTTATCATGTTTGAGGTGATTGCTTCAGCTACTTCACAACATTTTGTAGGGGAATTTTGTCTGATATAGATATAGAAAGAACACCGATCTGTTACCTGGTGAAAACATCCAGTGAAACATCCATTTAGTCTAGAGAGGGTGTCCGACAATGTTTTTGGGTGTATATGTGAAGGATGGGTATTTTCCTAGTAAGCACATCCTACATTATCACTCTTACAGAATGGTAAATATAGTGATTTTTGTATATGGCAGACTATTACTATATTTAGACTCATAGGTTGCTGATTCTTAGTCATGGAGAAGGTCTCTGATAGTCATTCCTAGAATGTATTACCTATCAAAGATACAAACCCCTGTCTTCCTGGTGAGTTTCTATTTAACTCTGTCAAACTCCGAACTTGCATATCTTGCATGCTTCTCTAGCATAGTTCAGGGTTGCATCATTCTCACAGGTCAGGCTTTGACAATGTGTTACAGGGAGCATAAGTATGACCAAGTGTGGTTAGTTGTTTTGTTACCAAAACCTTATCCAGCTTCCTGTCCATGAGTTCAGTGCCTTGTACATCATTATCAGAGAGAGGCAGAGGCACCTGAAATGCCAACAAGAAAAAGGAATAGATGTCCTTCTATTACAACCCAACTTGATTTTCATTAGTGATTTGTAGTAAACAGCAACAACATGATCATTCTTATAGCAAATAAAAATGCTAGGAAAAGTTCAAACATGGGTGAGTATGGAATGAAAAGTGTCTTGTTTGGTTGGTTTATTGTTTGTTTCAAATGAGCTGTGCAAACCAGCTTCAGCAAAATCATGCAAAATGATGCTTGATTGAGGGCTTAAACCTGGTGATACAGCCCCGTTCCTTCTGTTTGGTGCAAGTGCCTGAATTGTTTTGCTGATCACAAAAATCTCTCTTGCCATTCTCGGAAGGGTCTTGTGAGAGCAAATTCATAAAGTAAACCTGAGGAGTTCTCTAGTCCAAACAGGGTTAGCTATGAGGTCAAACCAGGAACTCAGGGCTTTATTTGATAATGTCTGGAGAACTTCCAGGGATGGAGACTACACAGCCTCTCTGGGCAACCTGCTAACTACATGGTATTGATATGAGAATCAGTAGATATCTGCTTCAGTTCACACTGAAGGCCTTAGAGCATTCCCCAGTTATCCAAAAACTACACTTGCACATTACCCTACAACCAAGACACATAAGGTGAGGGCAGAGTCTCACATCCATGTTTGAAATGCAATATAACCGTTGCATAGATCTGTAGTGGTATACAAAACCTAGTGAAGACAGACATGCTTTGGAATCCCTCCTTTGGCTAATCATTAATGGGAGTTCCGACAGTGGCTTGAAAGGGGACAAAAATGAACTGGGTCAGAAAGCATGAACACTAAAGAGGTTTTAAGCCAAGACTCATCTGTGATTTGAATCCACTCTCCAGTAACTATGACAAAAGTTTTATTCTCTGATATACTCATATAATCATGAAGATGGAGACAGTCCAGGAATGTTTTTACTTTAATTTATTTAAAACAGATTTCAGTGGTTATTAAGATATGTTTTAAAAAACCCAGGAAATATAGTGTTAAGTTCACATGAGACTCTCCTAAGAAAAAACATTTTACCTTTCCCCAGACTTCCAGACTTTTAGAGTTTTTCATTTTCTGCTTTTTTTGGTGTTTTTTTTTCTTTTTTCTTTTTTCTTTTTTTTTTGATGTGGGTGGGCTTCTTATTTGTTGGAAGAGAGTAGACATTTTTAGTAGACAATTCAATTGGACAACTAGGTAACATTTTAAAAGCTAAGGAATCATCCTTAAACATTTAATCTGTTTTAAATTTTTGTAGAGAATCTATTTTTATGAGCTCTTTCCAGAGACAGGTTTAAGATTGTTGCAACTTTTGTGGTTGACTTACATCAGTTAAGTCAACTACATTCCATTAGCAGCACATGACAGCAGTGCAAGATGACCATGAATAATAATTACTACTAGGTAATTTAATACTTAGCCATACTCATGCACTTACAGATTTTACGTTCCCATGCCACCTGTATAACCTGCCTATTCTGAGTCACCAGAATGGTGTGTGGAATATCCTTAACTTTGAAATCTTGATCAGTATATACTTCTTCCAGATGTAAACCCATATATAGATTTGGAAAATTGTAAAAATATCAGCTCAACTGCCCTGAAATTTAATATTGGAAGTGATTATAATTTAATAGAGTTATATAATACAACAGATGTCTCAATCTAAATATTCACACTTACATACCTAAGTAAAGAAGTTAAAGATGGGACCGCTCATTGTAATAGTATATTTGTTTTGGATACACTGTAAAGACAAATATTACATATGACAGAGCATGTGTGAGTTAAGTTTGTACTTAAATACGTACAAATATGCATAAAGGCTAGGTCCAAAACAAGTTTAAACTGTCAAAATACTCACTCAAGCTCTGACTACCTTTATCAGCTAAGAAACTGCCCTCTACATGCTATTTTTACCTGTGTCACTGAATGTTGTATAATCTTACCCAAGACCTGCCAATTCCTTAAGGTCAATTTGCAACTGATTCAATTCCAGCTCACGGGAAGGGTTTAATCTCCTCTTGCAGAAAATGCCTTAAGAATCTAGTTAATGAAATACTACATAAGTGTTCAAACTTCAACCATGTTTTTCATTCCCACATATGGACAATGATGTAACATTTGAAGAATTCATTCAGTCAGAGTTAAAATGAAGGATAGAGACCACACTATGGGAGAAAGGAATGTGGCCACTCCTTTCTCTCTCAAGCGGCCAGTTACAGACATGCAAAGGGACCACAAAGTGACAGAAAAATAGTGTTAAATTACCACATTTTCCATTGACAGAATGTAAGAGATTATAAGAGATTTAAGGCAGGAAAGAGTGAAACCCTCTGTCTTTTCTGATCCTTTTTCATTCTTCCCTCCTCCATATTTGCAGGTACCTGCTCCAGGCAGGAGTCTTCTAATCCATCTCTAATTAATACTTCACCTAATCTTCTTGTAATACTGCTAATTGTTCACAAACAGGCGATTTAATCAACACTCTGCTAACAGGCGAAGCTTTATTCTCTCCATTATTTTGTGCTTTGACACAGGGAGAACTTAGGCAACTCTGTCCTAACTGCTTTGTTTCCATGTAATTTAACAGCAAGACATTATTTTCTCATAAGAGGTGCTTTGAATTTTTACTGCTAATGAATAAATTAACTAAAAAGGTTAATCTGCCTACATGTTTATGAAACATTATGTAAATTGCCCTCAAAAAAGGTTTAATGGTAATTGAAAGCAATTGAAAACCATGGTACATTTCACTCAATTTTAACTTCCTTTTTTTAAAAAAAGTATACAAATTGCACTCATTTTAAATTTTACAGATGAGTAGGGCACGAGATCATTTTTTATAAATTTAAAGTAAAATGAGCTTTCTTATAAATTTTCAGCTTTCCAGATTTCCAAGGTTTTGGGGATTCAACTGAAAGTAAACTGATGAATTGTGAAGGATGAGTGTAATTTAATATTTTAATTACTAAACCAATAGTATATTTTTAACACATATTAAAGAAAGTCACAAAATATTTTTCATACCATCTCTTTTACCAAGATGGTTTAAGATCTACTATCCAGCCCAGAGTAGTGTGGGTTCCTAAGGGCTGAATCTTGCATCTGTGATGCATCCACTAAACTTAAGGTTCATGACTTGAATGAGATGGCAACTCTTTAATGCTTAAGTTGCTCAGTTTCCATGGCTCTATTCTAAATTCAACAGGGGAATACATTAGATCTGGTCTCAGGAAGAGGAGACGTGTTTGGAAGTACAATGTAAGGCCCAAATTCTTCCTTTATTAACAACCAGTCCTGTCACTTTGATTGAAAAAGAATAGAAGGATAGGGAGAAAAGGAAGAGACAGAAAGAAATGTAGCAGAATTTGGTCCTATAAGTGCTTATAAAAGACGTTCCTTGAAAACAAAACAATAGGTCTATACATAAAGGTTTGTATTCTGAAACACCAGGAAAAAAACAGATAGTCCTCTAACAGTGAAATGCAATAGCCCCATGGCTTAGGAAATATTTATTTGCAATCAAGTCACTTGCATTTATTTAATCGCTGTGTTCCCTCTTTTGGTTGGATTTCAAAGCAATCTGGATATTTGTTATATGAGGGAAGAAGATGCATTTCTAAAAGACAATAATAATCTTACCTTGGAATTTAATGCTTAATTTGTCTAACAGCTAAATTATTTTAGGCGCCTAACAGACATTAATGTTTTAGCAACAAGGCAGATAATTTTTCTGCTTTTTTGATTTAGAATTTCCTAAAAACTTATACAAACACCCATATTATAATAAAGAAAATTTTTTAATGTTGTCAGTGTTCTCTCATTATTTATTTTTTTGTGAATATTTGTCTTAATCTACTGTAATTTTGAAAACATTTTCTTTTTTTATTTGATATTTTTTCTTTATTTTAACTTTATTTTTGTTGGTCATCCTTTCTTTTCTCTGCTTTTCCTTTTGTGGGCAAGAATTGAATAGAAGAAGAAAACAAAAGAAGAAAAAGGAAAATCATTAGTTTGTTGTGAATATGCTCAGTGTTATGTACAGTATATTTATCTACATAAAAATGCATTCAGAAATTTTCAAGCAGCTCTGTTTGCAATTGTTTACTCCAAACATCCCTGCTGGGTGTTCAAGATTAGTTAGCTGCATTGAATACTGCTCAGAGCACTGTCTTATATCTCTTTCGGAAAGTAAAAATAGTGCAAAATGTGTGTTTGCAGTACACGCAATCTGTGCTGAATGACAGCAGATGGAATAGTAGGGGATCATCCTTGATTTAAGAGCTCTTGACTTTGCACAGTTGCTGTGGAAATCTACAGAGCCCTGGAAGGTAGCTCGATGCTAACATGAAGAGGAAATGGCTGCTCATCCTGCAGGAGTAGCCTTGTCTGGGCAGGTCACTTCCTCCATCGCCTCTAGTAGGCCAAAACTGTCTACTCCTGCATTTTAAAGCTTACTGTAACTGTGTTATCCTCATAACCAACACTGAAGAAAAGTCTTGCTTAGGGACTTGAAGTATTTTTTGTCATTTCACTTCTTCTAGAAGATCCTACTGCTCATTATCATGTGAAGATCAGTTGTCACTTTCTACTAGTATCAAATAAGTAATGAGGGTTCCTTTAATTCATTTATATTCTAGCATGTTTTATAAAAATATAGCCAGAAACATAGGTGGTTTTTTGCTACTGGTTGGAAAAATTACCTTAAAAGCCATTATTGTTCCCACTTCTCTTACAGGGTGACTCATTGTCAAATCTCTTTGACAATATTTTTCTGATTTCTCCATAAATGTTTTCATGGATATTTTATATTCTTCTCTTCTTGTATTTGAATAGGTTTTGCAAATCATTGCTGTTTCTCTGATTCCCCCTGCATCTAGTTATAAACACAAATCTCCCATTCTGTAGGCTCTGCTGTATGCTTCTGTTTTGCTTTTATAATTTTCCCTATCCTGTTTCCTGGACAAAATGAGTTTGTTTGAGCACAGGGAATCAGAAATCTGATTAGAAAAAAGTATTCCAGAGATATCAGCAATGCATTTAATATCAGTAATACTTCAATTACGTCAAATTCCTCACCTGGTGCATAAAATTTGTACAGACACAAATGAATTGTGAACAATTCGGAGATTTGGGGAATGGATCCTCTTTTTCAGCCTGAATAAAAGTAGGTTCCTTCATTTCCCGTATTGTAAAGTGCTGATTTGTCTGTGAATATAAATTAGAGAAGACTTAGAACTGCTCAGAGTCACAACATCTTGTTGTGGCAGGTGGTGAGGATTGCTGGAGCACTTCCTACTTTAACAACTGCCTCACACCTTATCCAAGAGAATAGATACAAAATCAGAGTGGTGGGGAAACAAGCCCCAGCTTCTTTGGGGGGTTGGACTAGATGATCTTTCGAGGTCCCTTCCAACCTCTAGGATTCTGTGATTCTGTGATTCTCATACAGTGGATAACTACCTAAAGACTCTCTTCAATACATAGGCCTTTGTGTTTAGGGTATGAATCACCACAGAATGATTTTTCTTATAAAATGTACAATATTTTCTACTTCTACCCATGTCAGAGAAATACCATATGAGAAAGCTTTCTTTCAGCAATTCTTTTTGCAGAACTGGCTTGGAGCCAAATGTTCACAGTTCCAGATTAGTCGCAAAAAGCAGCCAAGTATTTCTCCAGTTTTCAAGAGGGGGAAAAAAAAAGAAGTTTACTCTATTTTCTGCTTGCAATACAGATGACTCTTGAATGAGCATAGAGGAGGTTGTCATCTGGTCACTCCTTCCTCCTTTACAACTGCCTGGAAACCTGGCAGAAGAACATTCACCTGCTTCCAAATCATGAGCATGATTTGTGGTTTATATTTCATCTTGCTGCACTAAGTGCAATATACTGCCCTCTGAGCTTTCCCAAGAGTCAATTGTGCCTTTAGTTACTTCTGTAGCAATGTAGTTCAAGAAGCCATTAAAGGTTTTAAAAGTAGTACCCATTAGACCTCAAGGATTGTTTTCCACTCCACTGCAGTGTTTGGCATACTTCGGAGGCCAGAGAGGACATGGCCACTTTCCACTTGAAGACCTGGGCAAAGGACCAGACCAACCCAATAACTCCAGCTGTGTCTGACCTGATGGAGAGCAGAGAAGGGGAAGGGACCTGGGGGTCCTGGTGGACAGAAGGATGGCCATGAGCCAGCAATGTGTCCTTGTGACCAAGAAAGCCAATGGCATCCTGGGGTTTATCAGAAGGGGTGTGGTTAGTAGGTTGAGAGAGGTTCTCCTCCCCCTCTATTCTGCCTTGATGAGGCCTCATCTGGAGTATTGTGTCCAGTTCTGGGCCCCACAGTTCAAGGACAGGGAACAGCTTGAGAGAGTCCAGTGCAGAGCCACAAAGATGATGAAGGGAGTGGAACATCTCCCTTATGAGGAGAGGCTGAGGGAGCTGGGTCTCTTTAGCTTGGAGAAGAGGACACTGAGGGGTAGCCTCATTAATGTTTATAAGTGTGTAAAGGGTGAGTGTCAGGAGGATGGAGACAGGCTCTTCTCAGTGATGTCCAGTGATAGGGCAAGGGGGAATGGGAGCAAGTTGGAACATAGGAGGTTCCAGGTGAACATAAGTAAGAACTTCTTCACTGTAAGAGTAGCAGAGCACTGGAACAGTCTGCCCAGAGAGGTTGTGGAGTCTCCTTCTCCAGAGACATTCAAAACCTGACTGGATGCATTCCTGTGTGACCTGCCTTAGGTTGTCTTGCTGTGGCAGGTGGGTTGGACTAGATGATCTTTTGAGGTCCCTTCCAACCCCTAACATTCTGTGATTCTGTGAGAGCAGGGAGAGGTCACAGAACCAGTTAGCTACACCTAAAGCACACTGCAGAGAAGAGAACTCATGGCTGCTAGATCACTATTCTTCCTGAACTGTTTCTACTACCAGTAACAAGAGACCCAGATTGCAAACAAAAGCTGTTGAAGAGGTTAGTTATGTGGTCATAAACAGATAACATGTACCCTCAAATATTTAATAAATTTGAACTGAAACATCGGACTTTCTTCATCTCTTCTGATCCAACTTCTGACCTCAAAGACCTCAACAAGACCAGAACTTCAATTGGCTAAGTCTATTTACTAACAAAACATTGTTTTTAATAAATGAATCTCTCATTCAAAATTTGTAGAAGTAGAGAAAAAAGTGTCTTATTTTTTGTATATTTTTGTAATTAAAGAAATATTGAGTATTTGGATGTTTTACTTTCCCTGAGACCCAAGAACTCTTATGCCAAGTAATGCCCAAGGGAGAATTTTTTACCTGGTGTTATAATGGGAACTCTGGCATATTTAACACATTACTCTGGTGCTTGCCTCAATTAAATCTCTTTCCTGTGGTTATTGGACACATTTCAGATAGTCTTGACCATCATATCCTTTTAAACTTGCATTGCTCACAATGTTACCCAGGACAATATTATTACAGAATGATTTAACAGTCTGCAGATAGAGCACATTAGCGGGGAAGACAAAACTCAAGATACTTAAAATGTATGATTTATGTTTTTATAGGGCTTAGTAAAGTGATTTTAATAAAAGAAGAACCACCTAAGGTTCAAGCTTTGGTTTCAGATTTGAAATTAGGTAAATTTTCAGCAATTTTATGGGCTCTTTCTCATAGTCATTTTATTCTCTCATACCTCCCATAAGCCTCCTTCCACTTTAGTGGAATATTGCTTGAAAAAAGACTGGGTACAAACTGAGTCAAAGTAAAACACTTTCCAAAGAGAACATCCATAAATATGCTGGGCATATAAGTTATCTTTCTATACATTTTTCTCCTATTTGTAAATAATGGTTTCCGTTCAAACACAACTAGTGATATCAAGAGAGAAATTCAGATACCTAAAAGGGGAATCAAATTGAAATACATATAAATCACCACTAAAAGGAATACAGAATGCAAAAATGATACAATACCCACTTTACATTTTTGTTTAATTCTTGGAGGTCTGAGCAGTTTCACCCTAACCAGAGAATTCTTTCCTCAAGGCCTGACTGGGATCTAGGTGGCAGATGGAGTCACACCTAAATTTCTTAATTGTATGAGCAAACCCAACTCACATTTCTGTCTATGGGTTTGGAGCCTCACAGCTATTGCTACTGAATGTTGATGACATTATCTGACTGTCATACAGTAGTTCTATAACCAGAGACCCATCAGGGAAATTTTCCTCTCTGAGTCCCCTGAGAGTGGATATCTCCCACCTCCCAGAAGAAGGCAGAGATGAAGAATGAGCTAATTTAGCTTAAGATCTAAGGGATCTGACTGAGTTTTTGTTTCTGCTCTAAGATCTAAGCACATAAATATAAGTTAGCTATTGAAGTGTTAGACATAATGGCAAACCTTTCCTTAACTCAGACCTGAGACACAAAGTACTTGGACTGTTCAGTGTTCAAAGTCTGGACTCAGATCTCACATTCTTCAAAAAAAATCTTTTGATCTTGCCTGTAGCATTCAAACCTTAAAAACTGATCTAGCTCCTCTTCTCCTCCAACTCTCTAACTTCAATTCTAGACTCAGGTTTTATAGAGCTAGTCACATGGTCCATACAAAAAACAGGCATGGCATAAAGGTGTTACTCTGTAGAACACAGTTTACACATAGTCAATGTATGGAATTTAACTGTAGTGTAAAGTATGCCATCAAGCACCTTTAAAAATCTGATGCGTAATTAGTAAGCATTTCACAGTAACAATCAATACCAGTAAATGAAGCTAAAAGTTCAGTGTAATCATGTATCAGCAAATCAAATGCAGACTGACACACTATACCAGAGTAATTTATTTCTGCTACGGATTTTAATGGAAGTTTTGTCTGTTGACCTACATACGTTATATTGAATTTAGTCCATAGAGATTAACAGCTGTATTGGTTGACATTGAATAAAGTGATCATATTTCAAATGAGCATCAAAGAGTGAATTTTATTTCTGAATACATAAGTATGCAGGAGCCCATTAGCAGTATATTAATAATGTGGGGTCAATGAAAATAAATTTGGAATTTTGGATTTCTATTTTCCAGGAAGTCAGAAGCCCAGAACAGTTCTCTCTTGCTGCACTGCGGGTATCAACAGAGACAAGTGTGGTTTGGTTTTGTTTGTTTGTTTTCAGATACCATGCTTGATATCTAATATGAAGTTAGGTAAAGGATATCCACCTTCTTGCAGCTGGAAATTTTCAGAGCAAATTACATATTTGGTTCTGATTTCTTCTGCGTGCTGCAGTAACATTGACAATCATGACACGCTCTCCATTCACACTAAATGCAGTAATGTGTAACTGGCCTAAACAAAATTGCACTTGAAAGGAACTTCTTTGCTATGTAAATTTGCACCCTTTCTCTCATCCTTTGGCACAGACTTTTTAGTAAAGCCTGTTGTGATAGGACAAGAGGTAATGTTTTTAAACTAAAAGAAGGTAGTCTCAGACTAGATATAAGGAAGAAATTTTTTACAATGAGGGTGGTGAAACACTGGCATAGGTTGTCCATGGAGGTTGTAGAAACTTCATCTCTAGAAAAATCCAGGGTTGGACAGGAGCTTTGAGCAACCTGATCTAGTTGAAAATGTCCCTGCTCATTGCAGGGAAGGGTTAGACTAGGTGTCCTTTAAAGGTTCCTTACACGCAAACCTATTCTATGATTCTACAATTCTCTCTTCAGTATCTCCCTATTGTCTTTCATCTTCTATATAGGATATTATCTTTTTAGAGTAGAAGTCATCATACATAGATCTAACAGAAAGCTGTCATAAAGCAAGAAGTAAATAGCAGTGATCTTAAATGTACTCTTCAAAAGAAAATTGTTCACTCTGATACATTTTACAGTGCAGTGCCTGTAATCATTGAGTTTCAAAATAATAGCTCCACAAGGAAATCCTAAATTTTATTTGGAATATCTGTTCCAAAAACCTGGTCAACTGAGTCTGATTTGCATTTTAATGAAGATTGCCCAAGTCTTGCATGAAAGTTAATTGTCCTTCATTTTGACTGTGTTTCTTTTATGAAGCCCACTTGCAGGAGTAGATAAGCATTTAAATAAAGGTATAGAATGTATAGAAAAGCAAGAAAAAACAGAAGGATGGACAACACTGAGTGCATGGCAGTGCAATAGCACCATATTCTAGTCTGCTTTACATTATAAGAGTACTGTGCTGAACTGTCAATAGTTTTCTATCTTGGTCTAGTGCCTCAGCTTGCAGCTACTCCAGGATGAACTTAAGTCATTTTTAATAAAATATGTGCAAGGGATAGAGTGGAAAACAACAAAAATGATGAGATTTTCACAGCCACATAACAGCAAGTTATTTGATTTCCCTGAAATTCCAGACACACAACAATTCCATTCTCATTGTAGGATGTTGCCCTGAAGCATGCATTAGAGCTGTCGCTTTGCTGTTTCACTTCTAGTGCATTACATATGTGTACAATATAGTTCTGCTCCTCCAGGTTAAATTTTGCTCATTGTACAATCAAGACCCTGAGGGCTAACACACACAGTTGAGGAAGTATTATTTTGTCAATTTTGCTATAGAACTCTATCCAGCTATGTGATGAAATTCTTGGTTTACTGTCCTACTGGTGCATGTGTTCTTTCTCTGAAACAGATTATTTTAATATTGTTCAATTTAAAAAGACACTTCTAAGAAAAGAAATGGAAATTTCATCTCTCAATAGCATTTTCATGCTAAATGAAATAAAAAAAAAAGAAAAAACAAGGAAGATGGAAACAAAGATCAATATTTTTTTCTCATCTACAGTAGGCATTTTCTGCATGATTGAGTCTTGCAGTCAGTACTAGCAACAATGATGTCCAGATTCATCATGCATATGAGTTCAGTTCAGATACACAGATTCATCAGTTCTGATGCATCAGACATAACCAAAACCTCTAAGATCAAGATTACAGACTTCTGTGCATTTTGTTTACCTAAATGACTAGTTGGCATTAAGAGTGTCCCTCAGTGAAGTTCTTTTACAACTGTTTAACATATATAGTACCTTCTATGCTTTATGTCTTACACCCCAGTGATAAATAGAAAGCATCAGGCATGCCAAAATGATGTGAAAGGTTAGCCTGTGTCACATCACTAAGGGTAAGTCATAAATAAAATAAAAGGAACATGATGGAATACATCCATCTTTAAGATGAAGGGGCAGATGATATATTCAACTGTAGTACAGGATAGGGGAAATGGTACATCTTCAACACAAGGTGCCATGAGATTTTCATTATTCATGTAAAGCACATGTAATTCTATTAGTGGCTGCACATAAAAGTTTTTCTATCAACCAAAAGTTTGTGAAGGAATGTGTCTACATTAGAAGGAAAAAGAGCTGAATTAAATATTAATTTATTTTGGAATTTAGTCTATATTACAAGTATCCTAAATTGAGGCTCTGAAAGCTTTCTTTTTTACTCTCTTCCCCCCCCCGCCCCCTTTTTCCTTTTATTTAAGCCAACCTGTTTGTAACAAATCATGAAAGGTTGTGTTGTACTGTGTATGGTATATTAGATGCTACTATAGGATTGATCTTTTGAAAACCAGTTAAGTATGAAATAAGAAAGTTCAGGTGTATCAGTCATCTTGGTCACTGTTATTTCCTTTGGCTTCCAAAAGTTTTAGTTTTACTTCTATAGAAAAAACTAATTGTGTTGTCATTCGAAAGTATTTCACTTAGTCAAATGATATCTACAAATAGCTTTGAAAGTCTCCTAGGTAACTATTTCTTGTGAAATATTATTGATTAAAGGGGGCATAACATCAAGGATCAACTATGACAAGAGTCTTGTGATGGAGCAATGACTATCTTATAACCTCAACAACTCTTTGCAATATTTAAAATTAACACATTTGAAGAACTGAAAGAAAAAATTATGGGCAGACAGGAAATAAACTGTAGTATATAAGAAGATTTTCTCATCTGTACTCCTTAATTTTATTTTGCAGTTGTGTAACTTCATATAATTGCTTTATTTATTATAAATAACTTATAACTTTAGCTTTCCGGAAGCATACAAGGTAGTCTAGTGGAGTCAAAACCATTATTTTTTTTTCTCTATAATGTGTTTTATGTTTCAACAGAAATTTCTCACCAAATAGGCAAAATTACAATGAGGGGACAGCTTTTAATCACCTCAACCTTTATCTTCTCTGTTTAAATAACACACATAGTAACAGAAAATAATATGACATTAAATCTATTGATATTTGCAGAATGCAAAAACTGTCTGTGGTTACTCTTCCCTAGAGTTCATGTGACCAATTACAAGATTAGCTTCCATGAGAAGTTTCTTGATCCTCCAGCTTTGCGTAGCAGTGTTATAATTAATAAATTTCTGGTAATCTTATCAAGCCATCACTCTAGTAACCCTTATGAATGCTTCCAGTAGTGGACAGCATGCTACTTGTCTACAAGCTTGTGCCTGGAGAAATACTCTGATGGATTAACACTTTCACAGGCCAAAAGAATAAATTGTCTTGATATGTTTATTAACATGCATGAATTAAAAATTCAGAACTCATCAATGAAACATTCAAAACGTATCTGTGATTCAAAAAGCATTTATGTTTGAATTGGATACAGAGACAGCTGGGCTGTTTCCATTTATCAGCTGAGTATCAGTATTTACTGGATGTCAAAAATTATTTTGCAAAATACTCAAAAGATAGTTAACCTTATATTGTTATAAAAGGATACTAAAATTTCATCCCTTTAGGTCTACAGAACAAGTTTTTTTTCTATTTTTTTTAGCTGATTATCAAGTTCATGCAGCTCTGAAGCTCCAGACTTTCGCAATACATATCTGAGCATGAAGAAGTATTTGAAGAGATGCCTTGAAATGACAATCCTAGCTGCTCCTGGGAAGTGATAGTTACTAGAATAAGAGGATTGAATTCCAGAATCTTGTAATTAAAACTAAAACCACTAAGGAAAATTCCTTACATGAAACAACAGTTAAAATAAACAAAGTTACTGCATATCCCAACACTTTTAACTATGAAATATTGGAAAGGTCAGAAGTTAATCTATTAGACTCTCAATGGAAACAATATAATTTCACCAAGCAATTCATTTGGTCAGTGTCATTATGTTCCCTCAGTGAACTGCCACGTGAGATATTTATTTCCAAGAGAATAGTCAGCACTTAGGCAAAAGTTTCTTGTAAAAATAATAATGAAATCAACAAACCAGTGGTTTGAAGGTCAGAGAAAGTTAATTAAGGACTGAAGAGATTACAAAAAGTAAGGGAAGTGAGAGTTTGACATGGGGGGAAAAGTTAGGAAGAAATATATGGATGAGGAAGAGAAGGGGGAACAAAAGAAATACTTGATCCATTGCTAAAGAAAAATGTGTTGTGTTTCCCCCAGAAATACTGATATAACCTTACCAAGGAAGAAAAAAAGCCTACCTAACCTAGTAACTAATGTGATCTGTGCTTATCTGCTACTTGAAGTATAAATTCAGACTCTTGAATTAGTTTGACAAAGAGAAAGAAGAAAGTAATAAGAACAAAAAAGCTAGGTAAGATTTACAAGCAGGTGTAAAGAACATGAAAATTTATTTGACCATCTTGTGAAGGAAGTCTTTACTGGAATAATTCAAAATCTACTTAAATAGAAAATCCTGATTTTTACACTTCTTTTCTCTGATTTTTCAACTGTCTGACACTAATTTTTTAAAAAATAAGGTAAACTAGATTGGATCTATGTTACAGGTCAGCAGTCCATTAGGTGTATTTCTTTTGGCACTTATGTCAAAATCAAAACAATTTGTCTTGTGTTTGTTTTGGGTTTTGTTTTTGCTGATACAGCTTTGTCTTTCCCAGAAAGGAGTAAGTCATTTGGAGCAAGCACTAGTGTCTGAGAATGTTATCAAGGCAGATAACGTTTGGTAGAGTAATTAATGATTTCATTATTTAACTGTATTCCAGAGTTCCACAAATATATAGAATGTCTCTGTATATAAACTAACATAGTCAAATCCTTAACACTTTAAATTTTTTGTTGCTAGCATTGGTAGTATCAGTTTGTTGCATGTGGATTTAATATATTTCAAGGCATGTTATGCAAGGTTAATAATGTAACTTGGTTTTAAGATGTAAAGTCAATGTATACTCATTATAACATGGTTGTGGATTTCACCTAGTGTTGATAAATCAGACTATAATGTAAATTAAGTCATAACTATGAAGTTTTAAATAAGAGATAATATACTTTTTTTCTCCAAAAAGTGGCTGTAGTCTCATTAGCCCATATTTTTTTCTCTAATTGGATGATGTCAGTGCCTTTGAATCATGAAGACAATTATTCTGCTGGTCACCATTCTCTGCTGAGTTCCATAAGACTGGCACCTTATTCTGTAAACTGAGAATGTGATAGATTCTCACTTTCTTTACTTTTCTGTTACAGTTCTCAAAAAAAAATAAAAATACAAACTTATAAGTTTCAAGCTCTGTCAAAGAGCTTTAAAATTATCACTTCTTCTACAAAAAAAAGTACAGATGCTTTGAAAGTTTTCAGGAGTGGTTTGGAGAAAGCTAGAAAGCAGTTGTGACAAGCACTCAGGTTTCCTTATTATTTTTCCATGTGCTGTGTCAATGTTTTTGTGCATAATTTTATACATGAACTGTTTGCTTGTTTCCTGTTGAATTGAGTGATATGAAACAAACCTTGAGTACAGCAACATTCTCTTTTCCTCTTCATTGTACAGAACTTCAACTGGCCAAGAACTCTTACTGATGTGCAGAATATACAACTCAGGTTTGTTCTGTACAAACATTTTTTTCCTGGATCAGAGATAAGACATAAACACAAGGTCTTGTATTTGAGATAAGTGGGTCAGCTGGTAAAATATTTTGCCCAATATAGTATTCTGAGAATATTTGCTGATGATATATTTGCAGCAAGTTATGTTCAGGAGTATGTGAAAACCTTTGTCACACAAGCCATTTAGAAGTTACTACTGTTATGCACAAAAAGCACAACTCACCTTTCATTTCAACTTACTCTTAATTTAAATTGAAGAAAAAAATACAAGAAAATACTGAAGCAAGACCTCCATGACATAGTATAATGCATCTAATCACAGGTATGCTGCTTCAATTCACAAAATGTCAGGTACTACAGGAGACCTCAGTTTACCAGAGTTCATTAGAGACCAAGAATTAACTTGACCCCAGATCTTTTGCCAGAATGCCTGTGTGAGTGAAAATAAAACCTTTTAGTACTCAGTTTCTGTGTAGTTTTCCCAGTGTAGTAGCAAAGAGAAAGAAGAAAGACTGGCCTTGATGAACCAGAGCTTGTTCAGTGGAGACCGCAAGATGGTCGGGAATTGGAACACTTGACCTGTGAGGATAGGTTGAGGGACCAGGGTTTGTTCAGTCAGGAGGAGGGACAGCTGCTGTGGCGTGACCTAGTAGACCCTCAATACTGCCAAGCATTGACAAGGACTGACAGAATTATAAAGAAGACAGTTAGTTTTCGCAGCAGTGCAGGGTTCAAGTATGAGAGATAACATAAGCTGAGATAACAGAGGTCCAGAGCAGATGTAAGAACCTCTGCCACTGTGAAGACCATCAGGCAGTGGGAGAGTCTGCCCAGTGACTGTGCAGTCTCCAGCCTTGGAGGTTTTTTACACCCAACTCAATAAAGCTCTTAGCCCTGGTCTGGCCTCAGAGATGAACTTGCTATGAGCAAAGGATTGGACTAGGGACCTTGTGAGGTCCTTTACATCCTGAGTAATCCTATAAACCTGTCATATTCCTTCCCTGTGAAACTCAGGTGGACACCTGTTTTAGCAAATCCACTTCTGAAGACTATATGAGAGACACAATGAGCTACTGGTTCAATTTAGTGAGATAAATGCTGCATATATAAATCAGCATTTCTGGAAGAAACTCCAGGAAAAATAAATTGCAGAATACGGATATATTAAAAAAAAAGTCTTGGTACACATTAATAAGCATAGTCCCAAGGTTCATTCAACAGCTTGAAATTCCTAAATGGCACAGACGCATTATGCCTAATTTAGATTATTTTACATTTGACTGCAAATGTATTGGCTTTTGCATGTGTTAAAACATATTTAAATCCCAAAGAGCTGACAATCTCAAATGTCAAGAAGGATGAAGTGTGAGTGAAAGGAAAGGTTATTATATCTATCAGTATGTGACTGAGGCACTGAGAGAATACATGAAATAAGATTGGTCCCTTTTCATGGCAGTGGGGACTGATCTAAACTTGTCTAAAGCTCAGGCAAGTATCTTAATTATAATCACATTATTGTTTTCTTTGCAGCATTACCTATGCCTATGTAAAACAAACTACTTCTGCATTGGTAGATATACCGTATTAAACTGAAATTATTGTCAGTGCATGTGTACATATGCTCTTCTTCCACTGAAATTTTTATGACACACAAAGAAGTCTCTTCTTCCCTTTTGATGAACTTAGGATTTAAACACATAGTTCCGGTTAACGTTAATAAAGGTTTATACATGTAAATCCCGTTCCCTGAATATTGTTGGTAGAACCTATGTCTTTTTTTTCCTCACTGATCTTTTTCAAATATAACATAAAAAAAATCTCTGAGACTGTAAGAAGGCAAAAGAAAATGAAAAAATACTCCCTTTCCAACTAATTACTGGTCTGTTTGGCTTTTTTCTGCATTCACAAAACCATTTTTTTTCCCAGAGTGGCAAACAGCATAAAACAAAAATTAAGATGTTTCTTACTTCACCCAAAAATCTCACTTGCATGGTTTTGCACTTCTTTCATATTTATAGAGCTTATAATGAAATATTTTTTTGCATAAACTGTTTTTTCTAAACCTTTAAAGCTGAAGTTCCTGCTATGCTCCACCAAATTTCTTTCTAACCTCAATTTTTTAAATATGACATTTATCCTAAAACTCATTGATTAAAATCCCATGTTCTGCAAGTTCAGTCACCACTTTATTTAATTTCTCAAGGAATTGTGGACCTTAGTTCAACAACTGATTTTGTGATTTTGCTGTATGAGAGAACAGCAGAGGATGGGTTTTGCAGCATAGCTACTGGGAATGGATAGCCTCATTTCCTCTTGCTTCACACACTTGAATACTGCCTACATGTATTTTTATGAGAGCTTTGGGATCACACAATGTCTATAAAACAAGAGATACTCCTAAGATTCAAATTTGTAACAATCCACTGGCATGTAGGTAGTTCAAACCCAGTCAGAAGTTAAGTTCCAATTGAGCTCATTTGTCTTTGGGTCTAATAATGCCAGAGCTTCTGTTGATCCTATATTTCCAAAGGGAAGAAGGTAGGTGGAAATGATCAAGTTATATAAAAAGCCCCTGGTGTGAAGAAAGGTCTGAAGTATTCTCTAAGTGTACTAGCACCTGAAAAAAACCTTCTTGGAGGTGTACCACATAGATTTTTCTGCAGTGTCCAGAGCCTTGCTTCATTATGTGTAATGTGGATAGACCTCCAGCCATGTCTGAAAGCATGGTTTTGAATGGGAGTGTAAATACATCCATTTATTTCATAATAGGAACACTTTTTCTAGTCTGTTTTGGAAATGGATTAAACTAAGAGATGAAGAAGTTTGAAGAAAAAAGTCACCAGAAGACATAGTATAGAGGAATTGAAACTTGCATTGTAGCTCATTCCTTACTAGTTCTCAGCACAGTTAAGGTTGTAATGTGACAGAAATTTTTCTTGGAAATGTCTTATTCTGCTACTGGCCAGATAGCTAAATAGCTTCTGAAGTTGTGTGGCATATCTGCAGGCTGATCACAGATTGTCTACTTTAAACATTCCAGAGGCAAATGTTTTCCTCAAACTAGATCTCAGCTTCAAGTTGAACCCTTTGTTATTCTCTCAGGATCTTCAGGTTTATACTGATATTGAATAATTTGTTAAAATTGACACAAAAAAAGAAAAAAAAAAGAAAAAAGAAAAAAAGGCCTCTAGGTCATTGGACTGATAAAGTCTGCTTTATTGAGAAAGGTGAACTTTAGCTGATTTTTAAAGTACCATTATATAGAAGGCAATAGAGTAAGTGAATTCATCTGTCACTTGTGAATAGGAGCTGCTTGTATCAAGCTGCTTGTATCAAGCAGTATCACTGCTTGAAGGCTGAACATGGAAATGCTCAATGCTGATTAAATGACCATAATTCCTCAAAGTTGTGACATGTCTGACAGGGATGAAAAGCTGTGATCAGAAAATCTAAGCAACAGAATTTACAAAGCAATGGCATTATCGGGAGAATTTTTTTCTCTCAACTAGCCTACAAAAGGTATAAATAAAACAGAATAGGCTAGAAAGATCTTCAGCATTTAAAATGTCTAATTTCTGATTATATTTTGAGATAATGTCAGTTCATTTAAAAAAATTGCATTTTGTTTTTCTAGCTGAAAAAGAGGTGATTTCCACCAATAGCTCATTATATTCATTAGCATTCTTAGAAACTAACTGCTTGTGGTGGGAATTTGGAGCTGTCATCATAATGTATCAGGTGATGCTTGCTATTACTGCTGGTCTCCAAGCCTTCTAGGAATTCTGGATTTCCACCCAAAAACTCCAGCCAGAAATTAATGTGGCTCAAATCAAACAATACTGAATAGTCAGACTGGCAGCTATGCTCAAGAGAAGCTACACTGCCAGTAAGGAACAGAGCCAGCAGACAATCACAGAGACAAGTGCTTTTTTAAATCTTGTCCCTAAGGACTGAATCAGTCCTTTTATTCTGAGAAGATTATGTATATTTTTTACACAAATGCCTTTCTACCAAAACCAAGAGAATCCTAATAGCAGTTCTACTTTACATAGCCCAAAGATCTATGTGGCTGTTTTCTTATGAATAATTCTGAATCGCTTCTAAATTTCTTATTCATAAGAAAAGTTGATTCCAATATAATTTGCCCTCATTTAACACTACTGCTCTGATTTAGAACATGAGCAAAATCAGAATTATTCATTTTTTGCATGTGGGTGAGTATGTGAAAATAGTCAACTTTAAAAAATAAATCATAATCTCAGGAAAAGAAGAAGGTAGGTGGGTCTAAATTTACTTGTTGATCCTGAACAGGTTGAAGTAATCACAAAATCCAAGCACTTGCAACTTGTTTGTACTTTGCAATCAAAAATCCTTGGAGGTGGTGGTTTACAGGGACACCTCAGAGAATGGAAAAAAAATCCAAAATTATGTAATAGCTTACTGAAACATAGAATTGTGTCATTTTTCATGTCTTTAAGGGATTGAAAGTGCCTGTGTTAAGGAAATGTTTTCCTTTTAGAGGTTACTACTTTCTAGCTGCTTAGGGCTAGGCTCTAGAAACTTCTACCAAGTTCATTGAGACATAGTTTAGGAGATTCTTCAAAACTGTTAGTTGAGAAGAGTCACATGTTATACATGGATATGGATATTTCTGCTTAAAAGTGGTGGTGGTTTTGAAGCCAGTGTCTTGTGTTGATCTTGAATGGATGATCTATTGTTCATGTCAGTTTGAGGAAGTCAGACTGATTTTTCAGGAAAATACAGATAATGCTAACTTGTAGGAAACCTTGCTTCTCTGCAATTCTCTTTCTTCTTTAAGACTGTGTTAGTTTAGAAATGTGGAATGATAAGAAGAAAGAGAAAAAAAAGGCAACTTGATTTTCTCTCTTGGAGTTATATGTGTGCAAATATCTGTTCTCAAGAAAACGCTTGTAAATTCTTTGGGATCTCAGGCATATCTGGAGCTCTCTCATCCAGAAACTCTACCCAGGGTATGGTGCAGGCTAGTATTGAGACCTTTCTGTATTCTTTCTGCTTTTTATAGGCTCATATAATCTTTGCAGGCTTTCTGCGCTGACCTTTTGAAGCATCTATATCCTGCCCACTGAGGCACCAAATAGGGATTATAGACACCTGATCTGGACAGTTGGATTCTACACTGTAATCTGAAATCCAAGTGGCATCCACTTATATTCTAGGGATTCTTGTTCTTTTCTGGATCTAAGTTAATATGTGTAGTAGGTTCAAAATGGTCACAGCTTTAGAAAATCTTAGCGTGACATAAAGCTACACTGTCATCATCACTGGGTCAATCAGTGTCTAGTTTTAAAAAATCCATCTGTTTAACTTCATGGTATACAGGTTGACAGGTTAGAAGATTGGTCCCTACCATGTTTTCAGAATCAATTTCTCTTAAATGTTCAAATGATTGGTTAAATGTGATGGAGTAGTGTGACAAACTGTCAGAATTCAGACCTGCTTCTTTGGGGATTTCTTTATGGTTAGCCTAAGCCTTGCATGTAAGCTTTCTCCAGAGCCAGCTTTACCCCTTAAACTTTCTCTCCTAGTTTCTTCCAACTTCAGGAGCTGCATCATAAGGCTATGATTAATGTAGGTGTACTTAGACTTATGATGAGAGTGGTCCTCTCATTTCTACCTACTCCCCAGGTGCAATACAATGCCAAAACCTCTGCATTTTCAGGTTATTTATATAAGAGTTGAGTGTCTGAAGTCTTTCTTGTCCATAGCAACTCTGTGACGATTATATTCCTATCTCTCAGAGGGAGATGTTTTTCTTTTACTTTTTCAGTGTTTGTGAGACAATCGCCTCTCTGTGTCATAGATTTGAGTCATGAGCTGGCACACCTTCCAGCATAAATCCATGAGCCAGCAAAAGCACTCAACTTCTGAGAACACGGTCAAACTTGACATCCTACACAAATTAGTTTAGGCCAATGGTACTTAGCACTACTACTGATGAAGCTGATCTTACTGTTCTAAAAACAAATAAATAAATAATTGTTTATAAGAAGGGATAAATTTATGCAGTTTTGAAGTTCTCTGGCCTGAGAAATATGGAAAAAAAAGAGACTGCCTCAAATATCTGACAGTCTTGAGAAGACAGGTCTCTGACAGAGAAGCAAAATGAACCAACAGCATAAACTGCCCTCAGCAACTGAGGTCACTAAAATGTATGTCCTGACCTTACTGTAATAGAATGTTCATGTCTGGAAAACATAACCTCTCTGTGTTTCTCCCAGCTATGTTGGAAGGATATATTCTGGGTAGTATCTGAGGGAGATATGCAATTATAGTCCACCAATAAAATGGAAAATACATCACACCAGCAAACAAATAATGCTAAGGATAGCAATACTCTATATTTCTCTAGCCTCTTTTTAAAAGTGCTTAACATAAAATTCTTTAATTAAACCTCAGAAAATGCCCCCAAACTAATAAATAAACTGAGCCATATTTTAAAATAGGATAACTAGGACCAAAAATTTTGTGTGATTTACCCGAGGTCATACAGTTTATCAAAGCAGAAAGAGAACAAAAGTCACTGAATCCCAAAGCTTTGCTTCTACCACTGATGCTTGCTTCCTGTATTATTTATCTGTTTCATAAACTATATTGGAAATGGTTTGAGGAACCACTGGAAACAACATTACACACTCTAAAAAAATGTAGTCAAAATGTAATTTAGTACAGGAAGTCAGCTGGAATGAGTCAAACCACAGTTCTAACTCAACTTAATTATCTTCGTTGTTTTCCTCTGTTATCAAAGAACAATGATAGGTTTCACAGAATCCAGATGGAAACAGTGCAAAAATAGGCCTTGGAACCTAAGTCAAAGAATTCACTGTGGTTACCACTAGATGGCAATGCAATTAAATGCTACCTGTTCACTGCGTCTGGTTCAACAGCCTAACTGCGGCTGCAGTAATTGTGATTATTTAATAAGTGTAGCCTAGACACGCACAAAGCTTGTACAACTAAAGTACAGCTGAGTGTTGCATCAATGTTTTTTGCTTTGGCTGAGGGCTTATACCTGAACTATCTCAGGTTTCCTGTGTAATCTTTGTCACGTTATTTGCATGTAGTCAAGCACTTCTCTGTAAAATTCCCAGCTTTATTTCACAGTAGTCAAACCCTTTATTTTGAAAGTGGCCTGTTTCAAAGCTCCAACTGTTGTGAAGAAAAGCTTCCAAACAGGTGTTCTAAAAGTAACAAAATTTAAACAAGTAAAAAAATTGAAAAGCTGATCAGTACAAATACATTAATAAAAAAACCACAATACAAAAATAAAAAAAAATAAGACACCATTTTGATATTATTTTTAAAAAAAAAATTACAGATCAGGTTTTGAGGGTTTAAATAATATTTTTTTTTATCTTAGAGAGAGAGTATAAAATACAGAGAAAATCAAAAGCTCCCAAGCTCAGAATGTGGTAGCTCCTTCAAACTGTTTATGTTTATATTTCTAGTGACTGCTGCTTTCTTTACAAACTGCAGCTGTGCTAATAAAATTGTATAAAAAAGTAAAGCTCTTGCCATTCTTTATCCCCAACAAGTGGTAGCAGTGTTCTGAATTATACTAGAAAAATCTCCATGACCCAGCTCAAAATTTCTACCTCTACACCCCTGTGAATTTGAAGCTTCAAGATCTTTCATAAGCTTAATTTATGGACTAATAAAATGCATTTCTGAGCCAGGACTAAAATGTACAGAGTGGGAGTCCTTTTGCAACTGATGCCTACCTAAAATGAGCATAGAGTTCTGGCCCTAAATCAAATGTAAGCATTAACTTTTAGCGTCAAAGAACAAGACAATTTCTTCTCCTGGCCAGGAAAGTGGTGGGCTGAACATATTTACAATACTTATATCTGTCTTCTTGCTGCACTGGCCTCTTCTTTCACACATTTTTGTCATTTTTCTTTCTAGCTCAACAGCACATTTTTTTCCATCCCTTCTTGCCACCTTTGTATTTTTAGCAGAGTTGGGGTCATGTAGAGCAAAAGAGTGCCTGCTGAAGGATTTCCACAGGAAGATTTAGAAATCCAACAAGGACAATGAGTTTTATGGAATGTGCTTAACACAAAGGACAAATCATAACTATTGCATGATTTTCAGTTAATTTGTTTTATCTATGTCCCTTTAGCTTGAGGTAGCTCACTGATTCACTATTCATACAAATGAGAGGTGGACAAAGGAAATAAGACATTTGAGCTGCCAGCATCTGTGACAGCATATGACAGCAATGATGCACCTGCTGATGCTAATGGGAGGTAAGGGCTAAACTGTATTCTTGTCATGGTAACCCCACATCTGCAAAGATAACATTTCCACATGTATGGACAGTTTGTAGATGTAACTCATATGTCTACTTTGGACGATGATAATATACCACCTTCCTTATCAGCACTGAGAAAATATAAGTCAAGGAAACCACTGCAATCAGAAAATAGCTTGAGCATTTGCTCTTAATCCCTCCTTTAGCTGCAAATGAAATGTTGAGATTTTCCACTGTTTTGATCAGTGGTCTGTTTCCATGTCTGTCTGTATGTCTTTTTTTTTTCTGTCCAATACTAAAGAAAACATGTTTTCTGCTGAAATATTTTGCCACAGTGATGTGGCAGTTTAAATTTAAAAAAAAAATGTATAATCTCCTGGTTAGCTTCTGAGACCAACTGTCTGGATTCTTTGCTAACATCCAAAATGTCTTCTCTAGTTTGTAGTGTTACCCTGGCTAGGTCATTTTCTGTCTCTGCTTATCTATACAATGGAGATAGTATTGCCTTGATACATAGGGGAGCCATAATGCTTAGAACATTTGTTAGGAAAATATTTAGAGATCCTCAATAAAATGTAAAATATTCTTCTTCAAAGTGACCCCATAATTTCTTCTATCATTACTGATGTCTCTAGAGAAATTATAAATCAATAGCTGAAAGGGAAAGGGTATGAGAAAAAGTAGTAGCAAAGGAAATATAAATAAAATAAGAAATAAAAACAAATCAAGAATACAGAATGTTTAAATTAATAAAGAAGGCTTACATGAATTGTTAAAATTAACTATCTGGACTTATGTGGGTATTTCACCAGGGGTTCAAGAATAATACAAAAAGAGCAGAGACAAATTGGAATTATAGAATACAAGAATAATAAAACAAATAAATCAGTTTTAAATGACCAGATTTGTGACCCTCCAGAGAGCACTGTTGCAAGAAATCACAGTCTTGTCTCTTCCTGCCCACACACATTCTTTCTAATATGATCAAGAAGACACAGGCAGCTCCATAGCCCATTTGAGATCTATTCAGCTACCCTAAGGAATGGTCCCATTTTTCACTTGTTTCAACCCTCCCCTTGCCCTCCCTCCACTCCCCTAAAACAACCCTGACAATATAGTGATGGCAGTTTCTGTCATGAAGAAATGTAGCATGAGATATTTGCTTTCCAGATGCATAGCTCCAGAGCACAGGGAGAGTTCTGGGATTCCAGATGCTGAGGATCATAATCATTATCAACATCAAAGTCATGTAAGATCTACCACACGCTCCAAATCCTGGAGAACTTCACAAACATTCAGGGATCAACTACATCTAACACTGAAAAGAACCAAGCTGCTGTTCACTTCTAAGTTCCTTTCTCACAGATGTTAAGAATCTTGAATACAGGAAACAATAAAACTAAATAATATTACAGATTAATTTTTGGGGAATAATCAGGATATCTAAGGTGGCTCATTTATGTGAAGTTAAATCAGCTTATGCAAGATATGTTACTAAGCTTCTTTGACACAAAGTATTTTGAAAAGCCTCATTTGACTAGAAATTTGTCTTTACTGTATTGATTGCCAGCTGATACAACTGCTAATTTGCATGCTATCAGCTGGTGGATCAAAGACTGAGCACATACAAGTACAACTGACTTAAGCCAAATTACTCAAATTGTTATCAAAAAGAAACCAAAACAACAATTAACTTTGCTTCTAATTTAAATGAAAGACAAGAAATTGAGAAAAGTTTAAAATGGAGATCTGAAACTTTCTAAATTAATGTGTCTTTCTGGGTACCAGTTTACAAAGTAACTTTTGCTTTATGTCTGGTCTTTTTCAATGTTTTCTCTCCCTTGAAAAACAGTGTTACAGAAACTAAAGAAGAAATCTCCATTGGTAAAGTCCAGAACTGACTGGTGCTGTCTATTAAATTAAGAGTGACAGATTTCTTCTAACTGTAACTAAAACTTTGGAAAGCTTTGGAAATTATTATTTCCTCTAGCTGTTTCTTTCTCCTCATCCTTCTGATATGTTGCTTTCCTTATTCAAACACAGTATCTGGTTTAGGTTGGAATTGCATGCACTGAAGAAATTCTGCTCTTATAGTATCATGACATGACTTTCAATCAGGTCTTCTTAGCTCCTTGTGTGTCATTTTATTTCAAATCAATTTTGATAAAAGGCAGAATTGTTTGGCAGACCCTTACCCCATCCACTAAAACTTTTGATATTCCAGGGACAGACCTGGTAATAGTATGATCTGGTAAATTTTATTGTTGTCTGTAATTTTCTATGAGATTTATGTATCACTTAATCTAAACTTTTTTAGTTTATGAAAATGACAGCTAAACAAATAGGAACAAAAAATAGCCAGGGTAATTAGATCAAGCTGCATCCAAGGGCAAATCTGTGGAAAAGACTTCAAGTTCAAACTCAAGTTTTGCAAAACAAATATGACATTGGAGAGATGAATTCAATGTCAAGAATTAGAGATGATTTATTCACCAGGCCAAGAGGGAGACAGAAAAATGTAGCAGCTGTATGCTGTATTTTCAGTGATTGCGAGAGAGCTGGAGGAAAAAGCTAGCTTGAGAAAAGGGATTGTAGAAATCTTATCTAGAGTAAAAATACAAATTTATAAACCAAAGTTTCTATGTTACTATTACAGAGTAAAAAAAAATGGATGTGGCCTGCTCATTAGAAGAAAAAAAAAACAGATTGCTTGTCAGTGTGGGATTGCTGTATCCCACATTGTTAACTCAGATAGGAGTGAAATAAGACACTCAGGCATGTTTTGCATGTATCAATATACACTGCAAACACAGTATGTCGAGGCCTCAGCACTGTTATCTCCTTTGTTTCCAGATCTCTTTTCTATTCTCAACTACATATATTTTTTCTCAATCAATGCTTCTATTACACTGTAAAAAGTCCTGTAACTAAGTCTTCACTTGAAATAGAGAATTTAGATACTTTCCATGCTACCAGTCCATGCAGAGATTGCCTGCCACCACCACTGTAGATGCTCTTCCTACCTCTTTACTAGTCAGTTGCATTCTAAAACACCTACCAGTGAAAAATATGTAATTAAAGTAGGGCTAAAATTAATTACAATAATACCTGTGGCATAGTCAACAGAGAGAATCAATGTATACATCAGAAATCACTTAAAAATTACATGTACAAAGAACTAGAACTAACCTTCAGCTCACTAAGCTTCAATGTTTTACTCTTTTAACCTTTGGTCTATGGGGTATCCTTCTCAAAAGAAAATAATAGGTACTCTATCTCTTCAGAGAAGCACATTTAAGAGAATCTCTTTTTCTCTCTCTTGCTATCATGTAAATACACACATCCTTCATTACAACAGGTTAATCTCCAAAGGTTCAGAGGTTCAGTGCAGATGCTTACCAAAACAAACCTAAGCTTCTGCTTTAAAGTTTCTAGCAATCCTGTGGGTAAAAGTTGCCTTGAACGATTTACATTATTTCACATTTTCATTCTGTTCAGAAATACACTGAAGATAGTGGCATTTAGTTTCAGCTAAAACCAAAGCCAGAAAAACTGGATAAATTGCTCTGTGAAAACTATAAAAGTCATAGAGTTCAGTCGTGTGAGGTACTGGCTCTGATGTCTTCCTGTAAGATATAACATTCCCTTGATGTAGTCAGTGGGAACCAAAGAACTTGAAGTCAGTTCATCTGATTTTGAATTGCAACCACTGCAAATTACAAAACATAAAGGTCAGTTACATCCAGACAAGGTCTTCTTTGGGTCAAGTTACTGAAAGCTGAAGTTCCATAGAATGGAAACTGAAATGGTATAATTTCTGTGATAAAATCAACACATTCTGGGAACAAAATGGTCTTTTTTTACATAAGCCCCACATTTCAACCTTCATAAAAGTAGTACTCTTCAGATTTGAAAATTGCATATAAGTATTTTTCACAGCAGTGGAATGTACAGAACAATTTCTAAACCACCCTCTGACCTGTGGACGTTTAACTCAATAGTTTCAGTCTGTAAACACTAACCTTTTTCTTCAGCTTAATTTCTATAGTGCATATCAAACTGTTGACTGACCTATAACAACCATGTTTAGGCTTCTTCAGTATTGTTTTGCACAATCACAAGGGGTCCTGATTCTGTTCTTGGAACAAAAGTAAAAGGGAGACAAAGCAGTTGTCACGTATCTGTTTAGAAAGCTGCAGGAACCAGTTACTATTTGCCAGTGATATCAACATCAAGCAGATTTCTACCATAAAAATCAAAGAAAAACCACAATTAATCTAAAAATATGACAAGAAAGCCCCTGAAATTACAGGTAAAATAAAAAGTGCAGATAGCCATCACTTTCTTTACTTTTTTTTTTTTTTTGCTCCAAAGAGAAACAGAAAGACACTATTCATCACTGCAAATTGCTTCACTTCATATGGCTGCCAAACTTGAACTTGCACTTGTCTAATGCTGGGAGACAAAAATAGGTCTTTACCTGTGATGGTGAATTGAGGATTTGAACAAAGAATGAATATAGACATAGGGAAACCCCTTCATTTATTTAGAGGTCTTTTTCTCGGCAATATTTCTAGTGTCCAGTAGGAGTTTAATTTAATGCCCCAAAGCTCTGTTTGTAGCCTATATTCAGCTCAATGCATGTCAAAGTAACCTACACCATTGATAACCTAAATTATGCAAAGTGTCTACTAAAATCTTTTTTTTTTCTGGGGGGGGGGGGGGGGTTGTTCCTGAAAGCTCCNNAAGCTCCTCTTTAGTACCTTAGCTTTTCTAGCACTTGCCTTTCTCAGCTCAAATGCATTTATGATCTATGTAATGACTGTGATGTTCATCCCAAATGGAATTGTCTGTGCGCTGTCAAGACTGAGAGACTCAGAAAAATATATGATTACTTGTTTCCTCCACTCCCTCCTCAAACTGAAACTGAACCCTGTGTCATCTTTTAGTGAAAAGTTTTTGATTCGGGTTTATATTTTTCTTGCTCAATTGACCACAGTGCACTCACCAGATAATAAAACACCTTTTAAAAGAAACATATGAGGCTATATCCAGTGAACTCCAGCATCATTAAATATTTATCGTTACAATAGTGCAGGTTTCAGTGTGAAATAAACATCAGGGTCTGTAAATTCAATAGTTTCCAGTGGAGGGAATAGAAAGGAACAAAAAAAAAAAAAAGAAAAGCAGGGAAAAAATCTCCCAGAGTTTTTGCAGTCTCAAGAACTGGACTTAACAAATAAATAGTTCATGATGTGCCAAAATAGAATTGCCAGATGATTGACCACATCCTATATTGCACAAGGAAAAGGCTGCTGCTGTTTTTACAAGTGTGTTTCATTCAGAGTTTGACTTCATTGTGTAAATATTATGGAGCTGGCTTTTCTAAATTAGCCTTTATTATAGATTAGCTGCAGACAGGGTTGGAGAGGGAAGGAAGCTTAGAAATTAGGGGACAGAAGAACCCCAGAAATTCTTAATCCCATATTTCCTGAACTGAAACTGCTGAAGTTTAAAAAAAAAATGGTTCTAGGGGACTCAAAGACATATATTTTAAAAGCTGCTTGTGTTTACCTCTGAAAAGAAATAAGGAAAAAAAAAAGCATATATATTTTCAGACACCAGATGGAATTTCCAGGGTAATAGACAAATGGTAGTATGTTACTAAAATTCTACGGCTGTGGAAATTTTTTAGATTAATTTTTCCAATCAGAACTTTCAAAGCCTATTTAACAGTTTTGAAAGGATTTTTAAAATCTTAAATGACTTAGGAATCACTGCACGCTTTGGTGGAATTTCAGTTTCTAAGGCTCTTCAGTGCATTGGAAAATTCCTTGTGAGAATATGAGCAGCAGGCTGGAAAATCTGGACAAAATAATCCAGCTTCCATTGTGCATTTTGGTTCATCTTGAACCCCTTGCACTGACAATAAAACATTAAAAGTTTCTGAGACAGAGGCATAGCCTTTCCTGAATCTATGACTGGTTTTGAGAAAAGTGAAATAAAAAAAATTAAAAATAAACAGAACGATATTTTTTGAGTTATCATTAAACTTGGGCCAGAAATATCAAAACAGCATAATGTGTTCCTACAATTCAAGAGATTTTCAATTTCTTTGTGTGTTCCAGGTTCTTCCTGTTTTGGAAAGTGAAGGGTATTGAATAGCAATTCCTATTAATAGCTCCCTCCAGCTTTTTGGTCCCACAGTCTGCCAGGATGGACTTACAATGTATGAGGTAGATATGGACTGCCTTCTTTTCCTCCCCTACCTCACTAATAGTAAATGTAGCATATTTTTTTGGTCACAGATCATAGTCATATCTCACAGACATCCTCTTTTTCTCCTTTCCTTGATTCCAAAATGCCAGGGCTGTAACCCAGCCATGGTATTTCTTTTTTTTCTTAAGTAAATGTGAACATAGGACTTAGCAAATGATGTAAATGGGTTGGATCTATATTATAAGAGTCAAAACAGAAAGGAAATGATGGGACAAATTCAGTTAATTCCTTGTTTTAATGTAGTGTTAATTGGTAAAAAAATAATTTTCTTTGTACTTCCCTTATACTTTCTTTTTTTTGAGTGTCAGATACTTGGTATAAAGCAGAAGCAATAATACTGCCTAATCTCACAGACTATGTACGAGTCTTAATTAATTAACATATGAAAACTGCTTAGAGAACTAGGTTTACAGAAGTGAGGTAAACAGAGGTCATTGTTGGTCACTTCTTGTATTTGTTTTTCAGAATACATATGCTCATTTACCTGGCAACTGGGAAATCTTTTAAGCAATATAAAGAAAATGAAATAATGTTTTATGCATGTGCATATCTTATTCAGGTGAACACATCTTAAGATCACTGAAAGTATTTAGCATAAACCTGAAAAGAGTGACATTCTTTGTTGGCAATAATAACAATCCCCTCATTCTGAAAGCAACCACACTGTGCTGATTAACAAAACATACTGCTAATGTTATGCTCCACATAGATTAACTACATACAATAGTTTAGATCCCTTCTGAATTGTAAAGACTTTTCCTGTATGAGGGTTGGATTTTTGGTTGTTTTTTTGGTTGGTTTGGGGTTGTTTTGATTTTTTTAGTCAACACTTTCCAGGGCAGAACTTTCAACCGTGTAACATTGTTCTTTGAAAATGCAAAGCTAGTATCTATTTCAGTAGCATATAACAACTTTCTCCTCTGGGCTCGGTTGTTATCCAATGATAAAAATTTGATGATAAAGGTACAGAACTTCTGGAAACTCTAAGTCATGTGTGATAAATAGTGAAAGGGTGTGAGTTCAAGGACATGATAGGAAAACTAATGTGCTGAAAGTGGGTTAAGATGGTAGCTCATTTATTGTATAAATTACAGGAACAGAAGATGAGGATGCAGGCTAGGAACGTATTAATAAGAAATGGAGTTTAGTCTAGTGGTTTCTAGGATTGTAAGCTGTGGAGAGAGTTCCAAATTCCAAAATGAAATCCAATCCAAGTTTAGATTTTGAGATGATCTGTTTTAAACTCAACCCCACATTCAAAGTGGAAAACTTACAGCTGACAATATATTACATTAAGATTTCTAGGGCACCTGGTCAAACCTGACCTTTGTTTTTCCTAGGAAATTCTCCTATTTTGCTTCTTTGCATTACAAACAAGTATAAAAAAAGGAAAGACAGTAAATTATATCCTTCTACCACTGCTACAGTGAACTGACAGGGTGCTATATTGGAGAAAAAAATTGCATCAAACATGATTGGAAAATATCTATTGATTGTTCTCTTTTCCCATACCATTACTCTATTGAAATGAAAGCATTTTAAAATGTTTTTCAAGATGGATATTTTTTCCTCTCGCTTCTAATAATTTTCAATTGTTTTCCCCCAAAATATGAGTCTAAAGATGTCATGACTGAGATATATTAGTTGGATATATTAATTGGACTTGATTATCCTGGAGGGTCCCTTCCAATTCCACATGTTCTATGATTCTATGATATTCCCACATTCATTATTAAATGGTACAATCTCAGTTGCTTTCTTTAAAACTTCAAAACAGACTTAACCCACAATGTCATAATGGTTAATTTAGAATGGTTAATGAAGGTTCTGCCATAGCCTTTCTATGTGACATTGGACATATAACACAATTTCTCTGTATTCTTTCTAGTTAAGTGATAATAGTTCTTGTGATTGATCTTTTGTGTATCTTTTCCAGTTCAACTGAAAAATCTTTGAAAAGGTGGAACTCTTCCTATTTAGGTAGTTTAGAACTTCTTTTTTTTTTTCCATATTTAAATACAATGTTATTAGACTCATTTCAGTAGATCTGGTCTTTCTCCTTCATTTTGTCCCTTGTTCAGCATTTTATGCCACTTTAACCTAGACTTCCTCGACCCCAGCATGAAGTTATAAGTTTTCTCAATATAAGGGAAAAAAAATCTTTGTAACAATAATGGTCATTGCAGAAGGTTTCTAATAGGAGTCATAGAGTTTCCATGCAGAAACCCAACTGGTTAAAGATCCTGCCAGAGTAACATAACTTTGAAGCTGGTTCTGCTTTGAATGGAAATTTGGAATACATGACCTCCAGGGGTCACTTCCAATCTGAATTATTTTATGATTTTACTGTACTTGAATTTATTTACCAATACCTTCAGTTGTTCCACAAGTCTATTCCCATAAGATAATTAATTTAGAAATGGTTGGTCTGGAAAACCACTAAGACTGTTGCTCTTCTTAACACAACTTGTGCTTCTCCAAACAGTGCTCACCTTCATCTTTATTCAGTGTTTGTCAGGTATTGGAGGAAATGTTTGTAGACAAACTGACAGAGGAAGAGAGTGCATGGGATATTAATGTTCTTTTTGTACAGAAGGAGATAGTATATTCAATATAATACAATTCTAAATTTCATTACAAGAAGACAAAAATTCAAGAAGGAGCAAAAATGAAATATTGCTGAGAGAATGCAAGGAACATGTGACTGTTTTTAATGAAGGGTTAAAATCCTGAGGCTGAGTTATTCTCTGAAGATACTAGATTTTTTAAATCTTTGCAGAACATTTTGTATTAACTTATCACTGAGTTTTGAACAATTAAGTGGCTCAAGTGGTTCTTCATATGTAGGACTACTCCTATTAAGGAAAAAGGATAAAAACAAAAAAAGACTGTTGCAGGTTCAAAAGACATTTACCATACCTGGAGAGAGAAAAGTTACAAAGAAATAGTTACATTAAGAGGAATAAGGCAGGAAAAAAGAGAAAGAAAGATGCAAGACAGAAGGAAGTTCAGATTTTCTCCCATCTCTCATATCCTTGTTTATATTCTAACAGTTTTGAACAGGAATTGCTGGGAAAGGAGAATTTATTTTGGATGAAAGAAACATCTAAATCTTTCAAAAATCCAAAAGTTTTTTCAGGTATGAAAAAAAGTTTTGCTCTACCCTTTTTATTTCCTACACCAAGAGACCAAAAAAACTGTATTAGTGGAAGAATAGTATCTCAAGTATCTTTGGATCTAAATAAAAATAAAAAGAAGCAGAAGACATTTTACATCTGAAGTTATTTTGGATTATTTTTTTGGGTTCTACTAGTCAATAAAAGAAATGTGTTGAGACAGTCTCATGAAATGCTGTATGTTACATGTAACACATTTTATATTCCATTTTCTTTATGAAGAAACAGAATGCATCTGGTTTGGGATTTTTTTATTATTTTTTCTACTCTGTTTTGTTTTCACAGTTATTTCACCTATAGTATATTAATGATACACTTTCTATGGAAGAACTGCATGAGAATAGTCTGCAGGAAGAGCATAAATACCATGATGTGTTTTTTATTCATTTGACTCTGCCACAGAAAACCATAGTAGGAAAATTAAACTTTTTGTTTATGATGTACTCCAGTTACCTTTTTCCTGTGTGACATACTTACCTAGAATCTCCTAGTAATACCCTGAAGGCAGTATCAAACATCCAGATTTCATTTAGCTTTCCAATCACCAGATGTAGTAAAATATATATAGTCCCTCTTTTACATATATATTCAGTATATACTACTGTGTGGGACACAGTTAATAATGGTCATTAGAATATTCAGAAGTAATATTCAGTCAGAAACAAGAAGACTGACTGAGATTGCCAGAATTTAATGATTTTTCGGGGGGGGAGATAATTTTTTTTTCAAGGTGATAGAGATCCATCTATATTTACATCATCATGGTCTAATCTAGATGACTCTAAATGAAATAATTTTCACAGTGTAAAATCTGAACTTTTCTCTACATTCACAAATGATGAAGCCTTGTTCATTTTGACAGGTTGGAAGCAGCTCAGCCCAGTGTTTCCATGTTAGTCTAAAATGGGCGGTTTTTATTAGTTTCAGCAGCTGTGGATATAGTCCTCAAACATGCTGAGGATATGTTAGATGGGAGAAACATCAGGGCTTGTTATTTTAGAAAGTCTAATTATACTAATTAAAGTACATAAAACCAGTATTCCTAAATGCTGTACAACCTTTTTGCCTAAATAATAAAACTTCAAGCTCCATAAGCTTACTCACATCCTGGGTGAGAATAAATTGTCTTAGAAATTGGAGTTCTGTCTTTTCAGTTTTTCATTCTCTATTTTTCTGGAATATGCAACAGTTAGAGATCTTCTGAAAGACTTATTTTTACCTCTTCAAGAATTTAAACATCTTGAAAAGGATAGAGTGAACAGTCCAGCACGCTAGTCCTCTCTTCAACAGATATGGCATAAGGACAATCAGTGCAAATTTCCTAATTTGTTGTAACTGGGAAGTTAGACAATCTACTTCTAGGAAATGTAAAATGGACTTTTTATTAGCCCTTTCAGTGATATTAAGTAAATAAGTAGATATGGAAAGAAAGACTGATCAAGTCACAGTTGTTCAACAGCCTCAAAAGGCAAACATAGAAGTAATTTTTTAAAAATACACATACCTCAATAATTCCAGTTGAAAGTGCACATTGAGGTATCTATAATAACACTTGATATTTTGATTTAAACATCTGTCCTAACAGTTCATAATCTCTCAGCCCATCCTGACATCTTTGTCTTTGATGTGTTGCTTTAGTAATGCCAGTTGTAAAAAGTAATGAAGGGTATACTAGCTGAGATACAGAAATCATCACTTCCAACTAAGAAAGGCATATAGAACTTGAGATCTGTCTGCAAACCATCATATAAGTAGTCATATATACTGTGTCAAATATAACCTGAATCAGTGCCTGGTAAAGGGACAAAAATACAAGAACTACAGTGGAATTGTAGTAGGAGGAGAGAACTACTCTCCTTGTAGTTGTGGGAGAACTACTCCCAATTTCAAGGAGTTACAAATACAGAATTTGACAGAGGATCAAAGAGGAACAGCACTGCTAGTTCATAGGAAACTGTGTTAAGAGTAGCAAATGATTTTGCAGTGGAAGGTGAAGGAATTAGTAACCATGGACAAAGGAATGCTAATTTTAAGATCAAGATAGTTGTGCAAGACAATGTAATGACAAAAATAATGATGGCAGCCACATCTGAAAAGTCAAAGGCAGAAGTATACAAAATTAGGATATTAAAGGAAAAGGTTATTCCTAATGTAAGAGTTATGTGATCTAAATGTGGGGGCGATGGGGGGGAGAAATAATTAAGAAATCACAATTTATTATTATACCTCTGGAAAAACTATTCCTACTTCTATTTAACTACTGATATAAAGATCTTTGTTTCCTCAAGCAAATTAACTCACCCCCTGATCCCTTAGCAGTTAAAAAAAAAAAAAAAAGAAGAATTATCAAAAGAAAGACACTTCTAAATAAATTAGACAGTTATGCCATTCACTGTTTGGTGATGATGGAATGTGTAATAAATTACTAGAATATACACAGTCATTTATCATGAGAGCATAAAGCAAGGAATTTTACTTTACCTACACACTAGAAGAACTAAAATTTATAAAGAGTGTGATGTTGTCCACTATCAAAAAGAGATTTGGCAAGATATGGCAGATGTTGAATATTTTCCTACAGCTGGAATACCAGAAGGGATTCTTGCAGATGCTATTAGAGGAGAAAACAGCATCAAGGCTGTCCACCCAATCCCTAAAACCTTTCTAGTTTTCACAAGAACCATTGATTATTAAGTATTATATATTTGAGGCACGGCGGGAAGAGGGAAGATACTTTCTTTTGATTTGATTCTAAGCTGCTCTCTCAATTTTTCTGGGGGTGCACTGATTTCTTTATTATTGTGAAAAAAAGAATTAATTTTTCAATTGCACTGCAATTGTGCTTTTATAGACCTATATCATCTTTTTTTCAATTATCTGTTAAATTTCTTGTGTGGGTCACTTCTGAACTCTCTGAGCACTGGATTGTTCTGAGATGCTATTGGTAATCTTCTTCCATTATAAAACATTATTATTTAATGCTACATTTTATTTCCTTTCAATGAATAATTAAGTCACAAAGATCTTTCCTACTATCTCTTGGTACCCTTCTTTATTAAGGCCCTCTGAGGAAAGACCTTATATTTAAGAAAGCTTTTTGAAAAACTGAATATATTACACGCAGTAAGAGCAAAGATTAATTATACATTTGTAGTGGGTTGATTCTTTGTGTTAGCATTCTGTACTGTTTGCAGAACTGTTTGTTCTGTTTGTTATTGCTAGGCTGAAAATAGTATCTTTAAGACTTTTAAGGACACTAGAACTCTTATTGATTCTTTAGGAATTGTGTTGCATCTAATATCCAGTGATCATTAACTACATGTCAGATACTATAGGAAGAAAGCTTAGGTCAAACTAGTCTTGAGAGATGCCTAAGTAGCATCTTAATGACTCTAACTCTTCGACTGATTGGTTGAAGATATTTTAATTTTAGACTTCAGAAACAACGAGTTTTGTGTGTTTTTGGTGTCATCTGTAATGCCTACATGACATATTGTGACCATAAATATTTGCCAAACCAGCTGTGCTAAAAATAGATCTATTCAGAAACTTTCTGACAGAGTGCATACATCAAGAGAAAGCTATATTTTATGACATTAATACAAAAGGAGAGGCCGTTGGTGGTGGTGTTTTATCAAGGAATGTGAGAATTTTTTTTTTAATTCAAAATTGAGTTTTCACGGGTCGGTTCTCAATCAAAATTTTTTCAAACTGTGGAAAGTTTTCTTTAAGTGAAAGCATATTCATAAGTCCATGTGACACTTCCCTTATCTAGCTTCTAAGTAATTTTAAAATGCCACCAGGCAAAATTTAGGGGAAAAAAGTTTTATATTACAATAGTGGTTTTATATGCATAGATATGCATAGATATAAGCCCCTATTCCCCTGTTGTCTGGCTTTAATATCAAAAAGATATTTTCAAAAATCCAAAAAAAAATAGTCTTGATTCTTAGATCTGAAATTTCAGAATTTAAATGAGATAACCTATCTTCTTGTGTTAACTGTAATTGCCCACTCACAAGCACCAAATTAAATAAGGCTTCCACAAAATGCACTTCATTGTCGAATGGAAAAAGGTGAAGGAATGAAGAAAGGGGAAATGCAATAACTGAAAAAAGTAGTCCACTACAAACTATTACTTCACAGAATATATAAATAAGAGCCTGTTATCTTCCTAAAGTGTTGTTGATGGGAAACTTAACTGTTAACCTGCACCCACTCAGCCATAATATACTTGAAGTTAATTAGTCTGAACAAATCTTTAATGTCCCTGGCTCTAGCACTGATCTTAGAATAGGCTGCTGGGTAGGGAAGTTTCTCTTAAATCAAAGATGATCTAGAAGAGCTAGGTTTTGTAGCTGTCTGTTCCATCCTTCTACCTTATACTGACTTGCAGAATCTTTTCCACAAAAAAACCCCAGGAATGCTTCCTTAAATTAAACCACTCTCAAATTTAACAAAATGCTTCCCAATACAAATGTGATCCAAAATCTGTATCCCAAGATTGAAGCTGCAAAATTAGCTTGGTGACCAAAACTTGGGACACAGCTTTGATGCACAGGATTTTCCCAACATGTTTGACTCTTAGTTATGATATGGTTGTTTTCTACAGAAGTAACGCAAATTTTAGCTGTTCTCAACCCAGTGACAATGGGATATTTGCACTGTTTTGGACCTCCATTTCCCTGCAGCCCCCACAGAATAGCTGCTCTGCTCTGACTTAGTCCAACATAGGAAACGAGCAAGTTGGAAACAATAACTGACATCTCTAACACATCTGCTCATAATAACATTACATACATAAAAAGTAATAATTTGTCTTAGCAATATGAGTGTACAGCACAGCAGTCTTAAAGAGACACCTTTAAGTATCAAAATGAAGTTAGAAAAAAAATGTATATCCCTTTATGTCATTTCTTCTTCTAGAATGTCCCACTATGGATGGAATGCACTATTTACACAATCAAAGCTCCTTGGAGCATTTTCATTTGAAAAAGCTACAGTCAATGTGACATGTTTTGGTAGCTGCCAAAGGAGCTTTTTTACTACACCTCAATATGAGAAGAAAGTGTAAACTATTAAAGTACCTAGAGACTGTAGTCTGAAAAAAAAGAAAGGGAGGGAGAGGGATAGGGGAATTAAGGAAAAGCTTCAGTAGTATAAAGCCATGAACACTCATGTTTTCATTCGAAAGTACATGAACAAGAGTGTTTATTTTAGCCACTTAAAACAACAATAACTTAGTCAGGAAAGATCATTATACTGGAATTAAGGAAACTATGCATTTATAAAAACAGTCTCTAATAACAAAGTCCCTTCTGGAGAAATGCTACCTTCTCTGCTGAATGGTAAGTGATCATTTTGTGCTGAGTTAATTATTAGCTTGAAACAGGCAGAGTTCATAAAGTGCAACCCTATCAAATTTTCATTGTTGCTGGTAGTGTTACTCTGTCCCTAAATGTATGGAGATTTTCTTCTCTTACTGTTTCATTCCAGTGTATTTTTAGAAATAACTACATTTTGGCTACTGACAATTTTGTATAGAAAGAAAAAAACAAGTAAACAATGAAATCAACTGCCAAAGTAGAACTGAAGCAAATCCCATAAATGCATAATAACCTTACAAAACTAAATCCTGTTTACTCACAAAAAAACCCCAAATTAACAAAGCAAGGACAACATTGACAAATAGTGGATAAAGCTTTGTAGTAACACTTGAAAAATCACTAAAACTGATAAACTGTCTTCCATATAAGTGAACATCAACCACAAGCAAACATAGGCCTCACAGAAATCTGTGCAGATCCAAATGGCTTACAAAACTGCACATGGTGTTAGTTTTGAAATACTTTTGCTACTGTTAGTAAGCAATCTGCATGTTTTAGGAGGGAATATTTCTATAGGAAATTTGTTTCTTCATGTAATCATGCACTGGTGCTAGATTTTCCATCACAAGTATCTTAGCTTAAGCATTTTGATCATCAGTCAGTAACATAACATATAAAATATCCTTATATCTCTTTGAAAATAAGAAGCATGTAAGTTTATGTTTTTCTGAATTAATATTTAGTCAAGGATATGTTTGAAGTCTAGGCATGTGTTATTATTTGGCTGAATCATGCGTGAATTCTGGTTAGAGATTTAGATGTGGCCTTACATTTTTGAAGGGAATCAGTACATACCAATCCAGATGCCACAAGTTGCTATTTATATTTATGTAATGTGTGCTTGCTGGAGAGATTTTATCTCAGTGTAATTTATGATATAATTGTTTTGAAGTTATACAGTACTATTGAAAACATTCTTGTTTTGATTTGGTACCTAAATAGAAATTAAGGCTGTCATTCAGAGACACATACATGTGAAAACAGCAGTCAATGTCATTTCCACATTATAAATGTACTTGTTTTCCCTGGGTTTGTAATAGTAATAGTTCAAACTCAAGACTTTTTCCAACTTTTCAAGATATTTTAAATGTTACTTGAAAACATGGGGTTTTTTTAACTGTTAATAACAAAATCACTCAGAAAAAGACCTCTAAATTTTTTAATATTTCTACCCACAAAGCCTAGTAAATGGAAGCTTGTATACTGTTTTCTTGGACACCATTTAGTAACAGGTAGAAGGTATTTGAAAAGCACACACAGTGTTACTATACTTTTAAATTAATGGGATGTTTCCTGGCACTGTAACCCTTGCTGCAGTGGTGCTCTCTCCTTGATACATATTCAAGGAAGGAGATACATAACTATGTTATAAGAAAGCTCCTTCCCGTGCCCCCGACCAAAAAACTAATCCATAGATCAGTGTAAAAGGAAAAAGGCCCTCTTTTTAAATATTCTTTATAATTATATTGTAGTATTTTATTAATTTTACCTTGGTACCAACCTTAGCTCAAAGTCCAGTCTCTTCTCCAGAGAAGTGAGTCATCTCAATCCTTCTACAGTACAGTTCACTTTTTAAAAGTGTCTCTCTCTGCGCATTGAGTGAAGTAGTCTAGCAACTTGTTGCCCAAAAATGCACTTATTTGACATTTGAATGCCATAATATTGGGTGATTGTGGCCTAAAATTGGATAGAACTAATGTGGACCTTCATAATTATCTTCATATATAAGAATTTCTTACAGTAAATTGACAGGAAAAACATGTGAAGCAATGCTTCTGCTGAAGAAAAACATGGAAAATGGCTTAACAGATCAAAGGTGGGTTTCTCTTTTACAGAGGGAGACTGAAGTTTAGAAAACAAGCTCCTGGATAAAGTAGGAACTATTTAAATTTTTTTAGTGGTCACATCCATACTTTAGAATTATATACTTGCTCTCTGTTCCTTCTGTATATCAACTTCAGGTTTTTTGTGTGCAGGCAGGGGTAAGGAGTGTACAATGCTTTATTTCAGACTTTAAATCTAAACTACTAGTATCAAAGGAGAACTTTCATATTCACTTAGTTCAGTTTAGGATCAGTTCCTTGCAGTTCTTGTCCTTCAGCCAGAAAATGTGGTCATATCTTTAATCTCAGAAGTTGTTACATGCTTTGAGCAGAGACAAAGTGCTTTGTATGGCTGTTAGATTTGATTTGTATCACATAATACTACAGAGATGGTGTTTAAAATCACTCTTAATGAAGCCTTGTAGTGGCAAGTTCCAGTAAACACAGCCCTAGTGTGCTCTTCTGCTTGGAGGTAGCACTCTTTCAATGTTTGCTGACATGTTTGTCCAGTGTCAGAACTTGCCAACACTGAATTTCTTTTTAAGAATGATGAGGGTTTTAGAGATCCATCTGGCAGAGGTTTTCAAATTCATTGCCAGTATGAGAAGAATAAAGAAGAGTAGGAAAGTGACTCCAGGAGGGAAAGTTTTGAATTCTAATGTTTGGTTTCTAAGTTGTGGTAGAAAGCTTGCTTCTAAAAACAGAAGTACAAAAGGAGAACTGAGCTTCTTTCAGAAATATTTCACTTTTATTACTTCCTTCTCATCAATTCATTCCTAGATCCTCTGAAAAAGATGGCAGAAATCCATAAGTTTACAACAAAATCTGCCTTTATTTGTAAGGGACAGAGAAATCTCAAGAACTGCTCAGAGCTCACTAACACTTAGCACATGGAAATACTATGGTTTATCTGAGGTTTTGAACTATGAATATTTTTCCTTTTTTCTGAGCCACAAAAGAAGACTGAATATTAAAATGGACTCCCAAATGGACAGTTGGGGGAGTCTTGGTGAGAAAATAACACCCAATGGTGCATTTTTATTCTAAACATATTGTCTGGTTATAACTTTTTATGGGTTCAGTTTACAAAACCATAGTGGCAAACACATACTAATAGGAAGAATACTCTTGAATAATACATTCCAACACAAATGCTTGAAAGTTGCTCAACTAATCAACAAAAATGCAGATTCTGCTTTTATAGTTTACTTTGACTTTTGAATATGCAAATCAAACCACTTTCCCCCTGACTGTTAAAGAATATAAGCATGAAATTCAGGGAGCAGAAAGAGTAGTTTATAATTGGAGTTGATAATATTCAAACCTAATTGATCAATAACAAATTAATTATACCCTCGAGTTACTACCTATTCTGTTTTCTATTCCAGAAACACTGGTTGTAATATCCAGCCACTTTCAGCTTCCTTACTTCCAGCCTCACTTCCAGCCATCTGTTCTTTTCCAGATAATTTTGATTTTCCACCCTCCTTACCTCTTATAAACACTCTGTCACAAAACTATGACACAGTATCTCTTCTCCAGGCCTACCTATTGCTGCTGATCAGTAAACCTCACCTCTTCTTGCTGCCCTTGTATAGCAGATACTAATGACTCTTAAGGTCTGCAAAATAGTCACAGCTGTCTCTGTGATTTCTTTACTAAAATAATGGATAAACTTTAGATTTTTTCCAAACATCGATGTTACCTCGTTCCAAAATTTCATGGCTTCTTTTCCAAAGACAAAAAAAATAATTTTTGTTTGTAAATTTGTCTTCTTTTGCTCCTAGTCCTCTCACCTACAGTGCTGCCTAACACAAACTTAGTAAAAATCTGTAGTATCTGCACAGAATTGTTTACAAACAATGCTCAGATCAAGACTTATTTATTTCAATACAATTTTTGAATACTTCCTAATTAGTGAATTAGGACTTCTGAGAAAGCTTGTGGTTAATTTCAGCTGTCCCTAATTTATCTGACAGCTGCCTAGCATGTTCTGATATATTGTCCAGTTTTTCAATCAGCCAAATCTGCATAACAGTTTTAGTAAGATAATTACTCGTCTACAGTAGAAAAACAAAAAGAAACTTTCTTTTAAAAAAAATAGTACTTATTATTTTTGTGTGCATGACTGAGACAAAGACTGGAGCTGCAGTACAAGAGATACATGACCTCAACCTACAGTTCATGAAAGTGTTGGAGATGACATTGTTCATGATAATGGGTAATTAAAAAGTTGAAACTGGGGCTGCCATTGTTACAGCTAAAATCAATGGAGGCAGTAAGTGTTTTCTACAGTTTTGTAGTTGCTGGACATTGTTGACCACAGGCTATCAAAACCCTGATCCACTGGGTGAGATGGTGCATAAGAACTGAAAAAAATATAGTCTTTTTCTTGAGAGTCTATGGTGTAAGACATATGAAGGGGAAACAACATATTTGTAGATATAAAAAAGAAAGTATTTTCATTAGAACAACTATGGTTTTGTTTACAGTATCTTCTTTATATAAGCAGCTGCCTGTTTCTTATTACCATCATTGTCAATGTGCATCAGGCACTGTATCAATTGTTAACCACTCTCTGGTTAAAGGGCTGCTTGCTTGCACTACGATCCTGCCTTTCCTCCTCACTGGAAAATGATTAAAAACAATGATCACATCTTTCTTTCTGTTTTACAGCAGGAGAGATAGATGTTTCAAGACACTTATGTTGTAATTTTCTCTATTATTAGGGAACACAACAGTCTGTCTAATAGGAAAAAAAAGAAATTTTGCTTGCATACAAAACCTGCAATACTTTCTCAGGCTTTATTATTTTCTGTCAAGTTGTTTATCTTTTTTTTTTTTTAATAATTAATGTCTACAAATAAAGATAGAGGAGTTTCCACACTCAACTGCACTACACGACTATGAAAAAATAGGATAAAATCAGGCTTACAGTCAAGCTCGTAAAGGTATACTCTTGATGGGAAGTGTCAAGGGCTAATATTTGAATTCATATTCATAGTTTTATACTACACTCGTTTATATTCATCACAATATTCAGTTTTAGAATTTCTGATTTTTTTATGCAAGCTCATGAAAGGAAAATATTTTTCATTTACTTACTCTCATTTAACATCTTAAGGGAAATTAAACCTTTATACATACTCAAATCATTTTTAAAAGCAAGAATTTTGCTTAGAACAAACTCAGTGTTGAAAGGAAAGAGGAAGGAGAAAACAGAAAATCAGAGCACTGTAACAGTTCTCTTAACCCTTCAGTTTTCAATCACTTTAAAACATAAAAATAATAATTCTCAGTAATGAGACTCATTGAATTTGAAGTTAGAGACAGACACATACCTTTAAAGCTTCTAATTAGCCAATAGCTGTTTGATTCCAGATTGCACCAAGACTTACTCTAAAATTTCTCATTGATGCCACCTTATTTATATTTGGTCTACTACTTCACAATTTCTTTTTGGTGTAAAATATTTTCGAAATCTGGTGTAGCTGACCTTTTCTATTATTTTAATCTAATACCTATTTTCATTATCTCATGTTACAACTGCTGTTGTCCTTGCTTTTACTTGTTAGGCAGATGATCTTTAAGGTTCCCAAACCATTCTGTGATTCTATGACTCTATGATTCCATGATTCTGTAATTCTAGACAATTATTGTATCCGCTACTGAGCCAAGTTGCACATAATCAGCTTATTCAAAGTATTCTTTGTATCTTTTTTATTCCTTCCAGCTCTTAATATTCTTTGTTTCTCTTCTCTGAATTGCTTCCAGTTTGTTGACTTGATTTGAATGAGATGTCTTAAGTTGAAAGCACTTATCTCAGGGACATCTCTGTTGTACATATCTTGCTTGGCAGCTCCAATTGTAAGCCAAATATTCAGCTATATTAGACTCACATATCTCCTGCATATATTTGTGGTAATTTATGTAGTAGGAACACATCCTGTCCCCTGTCTTACATGGGCAAAGGTTCTCAACCTGGTGACTGCCAACTCTTTGGCACCCTTATTTTCACACCACTGGCTCTTTTGCATCCTTATTTTCACACCACTGTGGTGTATTGTGGCTGCTGCATATATGCACCAGGGTCAGGGGCAAACCAGCATGCACCCTCTTCCCAGTGGTGGGAAAAAGGAGGTGGGACCTGTGGTGAACAAACAGGTTTGTAGAGGTTGATCAGAGTGCTAACTGATTGTCGGTTGATAGGGCAGCCCTACTGATCATTACACTCAGGTGCTAATTGTTTGGTAATAATAAGGCTAATTACTTAACAATGGGAAGGACCTTAAAAGGCAGGGCTGGGGGCACCAGGGTACCTCAGTGCCTGAACACCAGAGGAGAGAGCAGGATGTACTCTGTGTGTTGGATGTCGAAAAACTGCTACACCTACAAAACCAGTAAGAACATCAAGTGCTGGGAAGGGAGGCCGGCTCTGCGCACCCAGTGCTCCAGGGCAGCTTGCTGCCAGATTGAGATTACATTGCCTAGCTTCGCCTGGATCCCCGACACAGGTTCCCCAGCTAATGAGGTGTCTCAGCCAAGCGGGGCCTCAGGATCATGACCAAGTTAAGATCCAACCTGGTTATAAAATGGATCCCCCGCTAGAGGTCCCTTTGAGTGGTTCTCCTTGGAGCAGTAGGCCTGTGATTGAAGTTCTCCCCTTGGGACTGGGATACCAGCTCAGGAAACTTCTTGAGATTAAGCGCACTCACCTCTTCTTTTTGGTGAGTTATTATTCGTCTGAATATCCTTGAGTGAACCCTTGTTCCCTTTGAGTGAGGGATTCCATTTTTCTAGGTACCTCTGAGAGGGAAATTTTTCCCTTTAATAGGTGAGTGTGCACATTTTGGGTCATCTTCTAAAAGGGCTGTTCAAGAAAAATTAGGAATTCTTAAGTAAAGTTGTGTAATATCATATTCTCACCTGACATCCAAATTTGTGGTTTACTTTGATCTGTTGAAGTGCTGAGTAAATTTGATTGGAGTAAATCTTTATTGTGAGTAGCTGCACTGTCTGTTTTGTGGGTGCCTCTATGACAACATATGACAAGGAAAGAAAAGGAAAAAACAGTACATAGATGAGTAAAAAGGTGATTTTCCTTAGTCCTGATTATCATCTGGAGTGTTAGTTGAGATAAAAATGAGCAATGTTACTTATGAGGCATATGCTGTGATGTGTTGTGTGTTCAGATGAATTTTGCAGGATATTGCACTCCTCTACCTTGTTTATCTAGTATAGCTGGCTGGCTTCAAAAGCTCTCCTCTGTATCAAACTACATTAGCATGATTGTCAATGAAAAATTAATTGACAAGCCTAGCAACTGGCAGAGCTATCCCTTCAGGGCTTGGAGGTTAAACATCTGTCTGAAGTGATGTTTCTTAAAAAGCTTTATGTAACTGCAGCTATATTTTGGGCAAGCACTTAATGTTTCAGCTGATGGAACTCATCAATGAAGAAAAGACAAGATACAGACACTTGAGGGAATGTGTTGTGTTATAGCTTGCTGACAGCCTCCTCACTGTACCAAAAGGTTACAATGTATAAGCTTTTAAGATCTATCTCCATGTCTGTGTATGATTGCATTTGGTACAAGGTGCTAGTGACACAGCCAATTTGTGGTATTTACTACTGGATGAGTGTTTATCTTAAAATATTAATTTCAAGGTTAGGTCAAACTCTTAATCAGAAGGTTTTATTGGGGAAGAATGGGAACAGAGAGAAACCGAGAGTTTTGATCTTTTGAAACTTTATTATTGACCTAATATAAGTGTGGCTTAAGCACCTTAGCCAGAAAGCAGTGATGTTTTTTGCATCTGGATTAATTATCCTAAAATTTCTTTCCTTTCTTTCACTAAAACCATTTTTTTCTGATGTGACCCATTTTATTTTAAGGTAGAATGTATAACATAAATATACATATATAAAACATAAATAGGATGTTTAGATTGATAATGTCTGGGAAGCTCTTGTTTTTCTTCACTAACTCTATTTCAATTCAGAACTAAGTGAGATCATAAGGCAGTGTATCAACCTTAGCTTGGTCTGTTGCTGTTTTAGAGCCAATTCATTTCATATCTACTTTGAGTTAGTAAAAAAAGTATACTCTCTTCTGAAAGTTCATTAGAAACCCAGATAGAGACCAGGAACCATACCTACCCTCAGAGTTTTACCCTTGAGTGCTGTTGAAGGTCTCTTTCTGAACAACAAAGGAAGCAGGACTCTACATATTCTGCCTCTCTACCAAATCCTGAATATATCCAGATAATACTCTGCTGTTTATTTCTGAAGTCATGCAATATGTTAGTGAAACCGAGTATTTGAAGCAGCAGTTGCAGTGTCCCTCCTCACCTTTGCTTACTTTGCAGAAAACATACAGCAAAATAATGCTTGTGTTACAAATAATACACAAAATAACTTTTTATTTCAATACTATTTCAAATGTCAGAAATACTGTAGAAGTTCTAAGTTGTGTTCACAAAGAGAATTTTTAAGGCATATATTTATTTAAAGTAATGAAGGTGATTCAGTGATTTTTAAGGGTAAACAACAGAACGTGAGTATATAAGATTTTTTATTTCTTACTCATACTTGTTTACTTTTATTAAATCTATGATGGCTTTTCCCTAAAGGAAGATTCTAAATATCCAAAGTCTCATAGTTAACTTTTTTAAGTAAGTCTCATTCTGCTCTTTCCATGTCTGGCTGTAGTCCTAAAAGATTGGCACGTCTTCCTCATCTTTTGTAGTTCATACATTGCAGTTTGCAGATCACTCAGCATCCCATCTTCCCTGGAGGAAGATATATAATGTGAATTCATGTGGGATAGGAAATCTTCCCATCATTAGAATACATATTTTTATAAAGGAGGAACAGATTCTGGATTTATGTCCAATCCCTAAAGTCTCAAATGAATTGCCTATGGGAAAGTATGGTTAGGATGTAGTTAGCCAAAACTAGTCTGGCCATCAAGACTTTTATTTATTCATTTGGATTCTTACTGAAAGGACAAGCTCAATTAAAGTCACATTAAGCCAATTCAAGCAATTAAACTTACAAAAAGTGTCAGTCAAGGGCGTGAGATTATGATACAGTGTTTTCTTTCTAAGCTATTGTTACCTTGGGGCTTAGTATTTATGCTGGTTTCCATGTTTACAAAGGTCTTCTAATTTTAAACCCTCAAGCATATTGGCAGTAGCTATGTGAAGAATTGTTAGTTTGAATCATGAAGTAGTGACTACGCTAGGGAATACAGGAAGAAATGTTAGCTTTGTGCATATGGTGGTTTCATTTATTTATCTAAATTCACCGTATAAATTTGGTAATCCTGAAGACACTGCTGTAGATTTCATTGTCAAAGAAATGGAGTACTTTTTCTCACAATCTTAATTTTTCTTTATTAAATATAAAATGGGGCTACTGAGGTAAAAAAAGACAAAATCTAAAAATTCATTTCCAATACTCAGTTCAATGCCTATTTTCTAGGTGCCTGTACCTAGTATGAAATTTATAGTTTTAACTTATGCCATAGGAGAGATCTGAGCAGCGAGAGTACAAATTCACAGTATCTAGCAATTCAGCCTTCTTACCTCTGGTGCTACCTGTGTTGGCTAGCAGATGCCTCTACAAAAAAAAAGAGTTTGAAAGGAATGAAGGTACACTGGAATACTGTTGAGAAGTTGAGATACTCTGCTCTAAGCTCAAAGAAATAAACTTGCTGGCATCTAGAATTTATAGCCACAAGTTTTTCTTTTTAATCTACTCTCTTTCTAGCAAAAATTGCAGAAAGATCACCCCTTGGGTGGAGACTACTGAGAAAGCCATTGACAGATTTGAGACAGATGTATTATTCTTTTTCTGTAATTAACTTCACCTCCTGTAGAGCAAAAATTATTTTGAATTGCCTTGGTTTTGTTGGAATTGAAGAGGAAAGTAGAGTATTTTCACATTTCTTTTTCAAAACGCATAGAATTATGGAAGTTTTGGGAAACGGCTGCTAAGCTGTGAAGTCACCAGAAAAATGCAGAACTGAGAATAGAGTCCAATTTGCTAAATGAAGCCTTGCCTGTGAAAACCAAAGAATCTCACTACCTAAGTACTATTTTTTTAGAGAAACTTTTTGCCTCTGCAGTTTTAGGCTTGTTTTCTACAATGGCCTTTGATAGTGAAATCTAGCCACAGAATACATCAAACAGCCTAGAAAATAACTTGAACTGTGAAAGCAGATCAACGTTTTAATCCCGTCTGTTTTGGATATATGATTTGATGAGTGATAGGTGAACTTTTCAATGTTCAGAGGCTTGGAGTACATAAACAAAAAGATTGAAAGAGAGAAATTTTGTCTGCATTAGAGTAATTTGCATTTTCTGTAGCTTGTCTAAACAAACCAGTCTCTTGGAGCCAAACTCAGACTTTGTGTTTGTGGAACTAATCCCACTGTGTTCATTTGGCTGCTGCTCATCTATACCAGAGCTGAGTTTAACCCTATCATGTTGCAAAGTTACTTACTCCCTTTTAAGAATAACTACTTCCATAAAGTAGTTATGGGGTACATCACTCTCTTGAAAGATAACCTAAAAGAAAATGGAACAAAAAAATCATATTTTGCTCCTTACTTCTGATTCTTCATGGATAACAGGAGCAAAATTTATGATAAAGAGCAATAAATTTAGGTAGTGTCTTGTGATTTTTTTCCATATAAAATTTTGGAAAAAATTCTTACTGTTTTAGGATCCATGTCCCCATTTTCCTAGGACATTTGTCACGATTTTACTTGCTTGTTTGAGTGTATTCTCTACATGTAGAAATGGAAAGCCTTCCTGACTGGTCATCCCTCTGTATCTGTAGAACTTCAGAACAATCTCCATTAACATTAGGTAGGAAAAACAAAATAATGTTGCCCCTACAGAAAATTTAGGGGAATTCCCACCTAAGTGCTGGCTCTACTTTTCTTCCAGTCCTTCATGTTATCATGGCATAAAAGTAATTAATATGTCAGAAAGAGAAGCTGGGGCAATCCAGCTGTAACCCTCTCATTTTAGCCATCAAACTACCCAGAATACCTTCTGGAAGGTAAGAGCTAGCAAATTCTCTTAATTTCCTTTCAAAAGTGTTAGCACAGACTGATAAAATACACTCTGCACATAAAATGAATGTATAAAGCATGTGTAAAAATCTCATTTGAATGGTGAGAGAAAAAAAACAAATCACAATTTATATTCAGTATCTATTCTTGATTTCATGACCAATTACAACTGTAGGTTTTGTATATGGTTTTGATAAGTCTGAACTGGATAAACTCATCTGAACATTTCACACAGATGCACTCACACCTTTTAGCTTTATAGCTTTCAGTCTTATAGCTTATGTTCATTTCTAGTTAATTTTCACTTTATTAACACAGTATAATAAAAAAACCCTTTATGTGTTTGTGTGAATGTATAAGTGATATGAGAGATGAGTATTTCTCTCACATGTCCTGAAGAGGAAAACAAAATTCCTGAGAACAGAGTGTAGCATAGTGGAAAAATGTTTGTGAGGTTTGGCATTATGACTGCTAGTGCATGGCACTATGTGCAGCAGCAGAATATTTCTTCCAGTAATTGAATACAAAAATGTTTGCTATGATTTCTTCTGAATAAACAGGGAAAGGAAAGCAGAAATGTAAAAAGCAGAAACTAAGAAAATAAGATCTGAAAAGAAGTGGATAATCTTAAAGTAACATCTCAAAAATTGAGGTTACATCTATAGGTTACTCAGTTATTGTGCTAGGGCTGTATTAATGATTGAACACACAATCGGGGATACTAAATCCTGTGTACTTAAGATACAGAAAACTTCCAGAATGTGTCAAAACTGAAGATTAAAAAAGGACAGAAGGACTTTCTGGACTATCTAAGTGGTTCTTAATTCTATGTCAGTAGCCTCATCCTAAATGAAAAGTCAAAATATTCCCAAAATGTATTCCTCTCAATTGCATGTGGTAGCAGATTTTGGTTCCTCCCAGTCTTGGCTTGTCTCCTTTTTCTGTTTCCGTAAATGTTTTTCACATGCTTTAGAGGGGCACACAGCCTTGGTTTTATGACCACCTTTACCTCAGCGTAATTGTTTCAATGTGCTCACTGTAGCTTTAATACTTCAAGCCATAAAGTTTAAAGACTTCAGAGAATTCACCTGAATGGAAAGAGTTGATGATGGCTGAAAATGACATACACTACTGTTAATTTAAATAAATACAAATCAACCTGCAGAAGTGTTGTCCAGATGGTTTGTTTCTTCAGCAGAAATTATGGGGTGGGTCACAAATCCAGACTTCATTAAGATTTAAAAAAGTCCATTTGCTAAAGAAAATGCAAAAGCTGCCAATAAAAGCTTTTGTACAGCCACAAGAATACTGCTTTCAAACTTCTTGAATTTTTAATACATTTGGGAAGAAAGGAGCAGAGGAGGAAGAGAATTAATACAGACATTTTCAGAGTGAAATATCTGAACATTTTTAATAAACTCTAAAATGCAAGCTCTGAAGTTTCTGTGTCTATTGCAGAAGAAATGCAATTCTGTCATTTAAGTTTGAACAGAGTTTTTTTCATTGTCAGATAAAAAGGTCTGGCACACAAATTCACATGAATTCAAGGAATTCTACACAAATTCAAGGAATATTTTACCTGGCTAAAATCTCCATGCAATGCCAAATAATACTTTAATTTTTTTTATTTTTTTATTCTTTCTTTTATCATCAATTTTTAATATTCAAGGACAACTATTCTGTGTACCTTCTATATCCTCTAACATGGAGACCATTCAGAAACATACATTTGTCAAATGTGTTTTTTTAAATGCCAGCACATTTTTATTGTACATCAGAAGGGTATATTCTGCAACAGTGCATGCGAGACTGGATGGCAGAAATGCTGACACTATAGTCAAATATCAAAAGTTATATTTACCTTGTGTTTTTTTTTTCATTTTCATCACAGTTTACTAGTACAAGGATTTTCCTTTTCCCTAGTGCACTCCACTTCATGATCCTCTTACTTTGTTGAATGACGCACCCTTACTGCATTGTGGTTTTTTTCACTGCAACTACATCTTGTGTTCAATATGTTTTACACTTACATTATGGTCTGTTCTAGTATTACTGTTTTCTTGTTACTTATATAATTAGGTATTATCTGTTATTCTGACCATTATATGTCAGATTTTGTACTGACCTGAGCTTTTTCTAGGCTCAGCCTCAATTTCTAATGTTTTAGCCAATGAAATCTCATCTGTTTTCATTTATTTGAGGTATTGCTGCATTTTCAGTGTTAGTCACAAGTTCTTCCAAGTTATTATAATTTGTAAAGGTAACCAACTTTTAATTTCTCTTTCTAAACTATTTTTATGTATGCTAAATAAGAAGACAGACACTATTACTGATGACTGCAAATTAAAAACATTGAAAACTTGAAGGCAAGTAAATTGTTTACAGATTCAGTGAGATGTATTTAATTTTGGTTCTTCCTACTGTTATCAAAGCAGTGATTTCCTAAAATGTGTGTGTGTATGTATTTATGACACTGTTACCTCGGGAAAATACACTTGTGACAGGGAAGACAGCAAAATAAGGAGGTGTGATGTGTTAAGGAGCTGACTGTTGGCTAGTCAGTTACACCTGAAAAAGAAATAAACTTTATTATACTGATGTGAAGTGATTTGTCACACATGCTCCCCAAAATACATGGTCATGACATTTTTTCAATAATGCAAATCTGTGGTTTTGCATATACAAATAGGTGATTGTACACATTTTCCTTATTAATTAAAGGAGGATCAAAGAAAATCTGACCTACCTATTGATTAATCTGTCTTTCTAATATGACAAATATTTTCTCACCTTTGATAGAAAAAATATAAAGACAAGTTTTCTAGACATCAACTAGTTCAATAGGGCCAAATTAATTATCACACTCTTCTATTCCTTCTCCTTTCCATGATGCTTTATAAGAACTTTTTTTCTGTTGTGATTTCAGTCTCGTTTACCCTTTTGACTGAGGTGTTCATGTTACAAGGCTAAAGCCCAAACTTACAAAATATTGGGAAAGTTCAACAGAGGGGTAAACTGCTCAAATGCCTGGCTGTTGTAAGTGTATTCACACCTTATTTTGTCTTTTTAAATTAATTTTATATTGAATATATCATTACTCTTTCTCAGATAAGTACTGAAACTTACTATTTCATAATAAAGTGATTTTCTAGTAATTAGTTCAGTGAGGAATACTTGCACTTGCACCTTTAAAATGTTATACAAGAAATGTAATTGTAAATATAAGAAGTGTTACACAATACACAGGCTTTGAGCCTGGAGAATTATTTTTAATTACTTTACAGATCGTTGTCATAATCTTCCAATCTTTAGACTAAAAAAATATACCAATGTCAAGCATAGGGTAATATGCTTTATTCTTATGCTTCAGAAACAAAAATGAGGAAAAGGGTTCACACCTGGAACTGTCCTGTGGGGAGGAGCAAACTGGACAGGTGACCAAAATGGAGCAAATGAAATATTCCATCCCATAAGTGTCGTAGTCAGTATAAATCTGAGGGATCACAAGGGTCATTCATGGTCAGTTTCCTGGGAGTACTCCATCAATTTGCCTGCCTTTGATCCTGATCTGTGCATTCCTGATTCTGTGCATCCCTGCATCCAACTCTTGTCTGTTGCTGACTCCAGAAGCTCAGTCTGGGACTCTCCCAGGGCTGTCCTGCAGCCTTGGGAGTGATGTGAGTGCTACTGGGGGAAAAGCATGATATTCGTTTTGTATATAGTTGTATATATTTATATATATTTCATTATTTTCTTTTTCATCATTATTGTTTCATTAAAACTCTGTGATTTAGTTTCCAACCTGTAAGTCTCTCTCCTTTATTCTCTTTCTTTTCCTTTTCTGGAAAGGGAGAGGGATTAATAGAGAGCAACTGTCATTCATTTGATTTCCAGCCCAGCGTTAAATATTGACGCATATAGACATATTTTTTTTAGTATTATTATTTTTATTTTAGGGAAAGTGTGCAGAGAACTTCAAACAATGAGATGATCATAACATTTCTTGAAGTAAGTATCCCAAAATTAATGTAAAATCACTTACAAAAAAATCACAACAAGTGTTATTACTTAATTTCTTCATTTTCTTAGCAGAGGAAGAAATTCTAGTAAGTGCCAGTAAATAGTTCACAGGGGAAATACGCAGTACTCTGTGTGTGTGTGCCTTTAACAAGAGTGTTGTCTGCTCTCCAAGTTTATGAAGTAGCACAACCATCCTTTCTTTAAGAGAGAAGATTGATAGACAATCCAAATATTTTCTCTTACACTGTCACTTAAAGTTGGTAATTCATCGTACATTGCTACCTGATTTGAAGTATTCAAGAGCATCAAGTCAGTGAATATTAATGCTAATAATGTAATAAAGTAGAGTTATAAGTAAAGGACTGAGTGTTTCTGCAAGAACTTTCATGAGAAAAATGCTTTGGAAATCAAGGCACCAAAAGAAAATATGGATCATCATGTTTCATTTATTGTGCATTCTACAGGTCTCAGTTTTGAGTGTTGTTCTGTTACTGAATTTGTCAGCTCAGTGTATCCAGTTGGAAAAATCTGAACTTCTCTTGACCTTGCTATCTTTTGTTAGGAATATTCTCTTTTTATGTGTTAACACACACACAACATCTACATCATCAATATCTGATCTTCTTAATTTTTATTTATGACTATACACAAAAGAAAAATAATAATTTCTATCACTGTTTAGCCAATGAAATAGGAAGTACACAGTAGAGATATGTCCATTGATATACCTGGTCATCTTTTGCTGAATATTGAAGAAGGCTAAGATTTTTAGTTAAAACTAGAAAATATAGTGCCTGGTACAGGAGAATCTACAGGAACAAAAACAAAAAGAAAACAAAAAACAAATAAGTGGAAAAAACATAAACAAAGAAAAAGAAAGGTATTCAAAAGAATGATAGAAACTTAAAAAAAATATCTTCTTGGGAAGGAAAGGTTAAATAATAAATTTTACAGAGTTTTCCTTGGTATCAGTTAAGGTTTTTTACTTTTTCATTTATTGCTAAAACAGTTATTTCAGTGGACATGGACTGACCTATTGCTACAGTAACATATTTGTGAGTTAAGTCTTCATCTGTGTCTGATTCTGAATGAACATTAATAAATACTACTACTCAGGCTGAAGTTACGCAGACTTCAAAATGTCAAAGAAATTAACATGTTATTTCACAAATATATGTATTTTATATATATATACACAAACAGTGAATTCATTTGAGTTGAATTTTAATAATGGAACATGAAGTAATTATGGAAACTAGCTTTTTAAATATTATTTGAGAGTAATTTTCAGATAACAAGTATAACTGAGAAACTTTAACTGATATGCCAGTTTATGCTGTGTTTAATTATACCTGACAGTGGTCCCACTGTTATACACATTTTCTTATCTTACTCTCTAATCAAGACAGTGATTACCTCTCTGTGGGTTATTTAGGATGCAGAGGAGCCTACAAGCAGTAGAAAGGGTTAATCACAGTGTGAGATCACTGTCCCAAAGGTCCCTAAAAAGAAAGAAGTTTAAAATACAGTCACCAATGTATCCTACTTTTAAAAACCCATAGAGTATCCTTGCAGAATGCATCCCCCCCATATTAAAAAAGGCAGTTTTGATGATACTAAGATATGACTAGAACTTCAAAGAGAAAAAAAAAAAAGGGAAAGGGAAATACTGAAACTTCAGGTCCTTATTCTTGTTTAATTTGGAAAGGTAGACATGTTTTTACATTCTTGAGCCATGATTTTTAACTGTGAAGCTTGTTGTTCAGATAAGTCACCTTTAAAATTTCCCTTCAAGTGAAGTTTGCCTCTGGACAGTTTCTCTGGTATTTTACTCCCATTTTGTTCAGCTGCTATGGTGTATTAGCAAACAATGTTTATAAAAAGATGGTAATTGAAAAAAACAACAAAATGCTGATTGACAGGAAATGTCCCATTGTTTCTATTCCTCTGCCACTTCAATACAATCTGTCCAGTATAGGGCAACTAACACACACAAGAAGGAAAAAAACAAAAACATATTTAAATTCCATGTTATTACAAATAAAAACCTGAAAATTGAGAGATTAGGCAAAATCATATAGTCTACATCAACATCTCCAATTATCAAGAGCTGCAAAAATGTCAAAGACTCATGGGAGTATTAAACTGGATAAAGAAGGAACTAGGAAGTCCCATACACAGATAAATGACAGTTCTTGAGAGTGCTTCCAAAACCTGCCAAAGCATTTGCCACAATAGAGTAAGAAGCACCAGAGAAACTCTGGAAACGCAGATGGAATTGTCATGTTTCTTTGTATTTTTTTAAACTGATATTGGAGCCTTAAAAATTAAAATTATTTCTTTTTATGTTTCTTTAGGGTCTTTTCTCCTAATTTTATACAGTATTTCATGTTATTGCAAATGTTCAATATATAGAATACATTCCATACCACTACTAGGCAGTGAAGCTTAGCCCTTAGCTATATCCAATATTCTCTCTGCAACAGCTCTATGGAAACTCACATGAAGTCAACACCATAACAGATTACACCTCTGTGGATTAGTTCATTTTTGCTCAGCTATAGAGTGTCTGACTCACAGAAACTTTAATAGAGTTGGCATCCAGCAAGCACTAAGCTGCAATTAGTCAATTTAGCATTTTTTCTCATCAAGTGTGATTTCTGTTTTAGAGTTTAACATGACAGTTTGCCCATGAATGAACTTTAGCTGGAAAGAGGACAGCTGCTCTTTGAGAAGTGTATTTGTAGTCACTTTTTAACATTGGCAGTTTAGACTACCCAGAGACACAGAAGAGAAGTAACTGCTAGTTAGAAACACTGCTGAAAGATCTGTTGATAGATATAAGAAAAATCATTGACAATTGCAATTTTGTTTTAGGGAAAAAGTACTAGTGCAATGTCTGAGATTGTTGGTTTTCAAGACATGTAGAACTCAAACATTTAAATACTGCATGTTCAGTTTTACCTGGACATTAAAAGGAAACAGGTGCAGCAGCATATAGTAAGGTTTTTCTGGTACAAAGGGTTAAAACAACAAATAAGTGTATGTCTTCTGGACTAGATGCTATATTAAAATAGTGTTGAAATGCAGAAATGAAAGATGCATTAAAACTTACAGTATTTTGATTTTGAGATGACAAAGGCAGAAGTTGCAAGATCTAATGAAAAATAACCTTGGTCCAGATTTTTAAAGATAATTAAGTGACAAGGTATAGAAGTTCTGTTGAATGAGATTAATAAAAGTACTTCAAGTAGCTGGAGTGTCAGACTGTCATTGTTGCTAGGGTATTCAGTCCTACTGCAAATTCTACTGAACATACATTCTAGACACATGAAAATCTTCAGAAAATCTGTACCTTTGCTTGTTTTGCTGATAATACAAAGAATCCCCACTCTAAATCTCTAGAATCTGCTACTATGCAAGTATCTCTGCATTTCTACAGTTTCAGCAATGCACTAAAGTTCTATTTTTTTGTTTCCAAAGTTTTTTGGCTGTTTCTGGGTGTTTATTGCCCTGCAAATAAAATAGTAACACATATATCTAAAGTAGTCTATTTTCTAAAGGATCTGCTTCTGTAGAAAAGTGTCCTTTCGTAAGAGTTCTGATGAAAACATTTTTTTTTTCATATTTCATATAGTTGTGGTGAATAGTCAATTAGCTGTGGTGAATAGTCAATTAGCTATTTTTATAGGCCTACCCTACAAAGCCTTTTCTAAAGATGAAAAATCTATTGGCTTAAAAGACAGAGGTTATGGTAAGATTGTTATTGGGTCTGCTATGGATCTGTTATTCCAAAAGCAGGAAGCAGGAGTCCAAAAGGAATATTCATATATTTTATGTATTTTTAATATTATTCTACAATATTAAAATATTAATTTCATAATTTATTTTGAACCATGTTTTGTAGAAATTCTTTTCCTGGAACCAGAAAACTGATATTCAACTCCCTATTTTAAATGTATATTAAAAGCTGTAAAAATAATACATAAAAATAAAAGCAATTAGATAATGAAGAAGGAGGAATAAAGTTACAAATGGAAAAGTAACCAAAAGGAACCTTTAACAATCTTTCTGCAAACTGTATGGCAACTGTATTTGATATTTATTCAAGTCCAATTATAAAAAACACTAAGAGCAATAGAATTTAAGAGGGATAAAAGTTATCTAATTGTTTGTCAGCCTGATGTGAAGCTATTCTTCCTACAGTTTTGAACACTAGTCAGTATCACTCTTACACTACTTGACTGGTCAAGTGTCTTCAGTGCTACTAACCAAGATCTTCCTGAAAACTTCCTGATTCTGTCCTTTCCTGTTCACCCTTTGCCTATGTAATGCAGTTAGTCTTTCAAAGAACAGGAAATGTCCTTCTTTTTCTTTCTACCCTCCATTTCCAATTGCTTAATACTTCTTTTCTGGCAGGGCCTTTTCCTACAGAAAATGTAATGCACAATCAGAATACACAGTCAAATAAGCTTTTTATTGCTTGTTTCAGTACAATTTTCTTATCTGACAAATGAAAATCATTCCCATTACATCATCTCATGGTAAGAGTACAGGCAGAGATTTTAAAGCAGAACTACTAATATAATGACTTTTCTCCATGATAGCAGCTGAATTAAATTCCATTTTTGTTTTGAATTTCACTCTGGTTCTTCAGTCTATTTTTTCACTGCACCTGTTTAAGGTGTAGTTTACTTCAAATTACACAGCTTAAACTTTTGTGTAGATACACATCTAGTATCCTTTCAATTAATGAAATGTTTTCTCTCTGATTTGGCATCTACTGGTAAGCACTGAACCATTTATATCCATCCATTGTACTTTCTTCATTGCTTTTTCCCGCCCTTTTTAAATCCTTCTATCGGCTACTTCATCATTTCTTTGCAACCAAGCATAATCCACTTTCCTTCATTTTCAAGGACCTTCACAACCTTGAAAGACCCAGGTATCATATCTTATTTATGACAAAATGTCATCTCACATCTCGGATGGATGCACCACTATTTGCTATATTTTCAAATAAGCTTCATGCTGCCTCTCAGACATGGGAGGAGTTTCTCAGAAATATTTTCAGAGCAGCTAGCTGTTACCATATTCCGTTTATCCCATTAAAATTCTGCATCATGATATTTATGAAAAATGTTGGTATCAGTTTGGCTGCTGATGTACCCATTCTCACTGCATATCGATTTAGCCAATGTTGTCTCATAGTTTTCGTTATTTATCCACCTCTTACCACTGTTTTTATGCATAAAACAAGTTAATTGGGGCAGGGATTGTCTTTTATTCCTGTGTTTAAAATGTTTTGCAGCTTAAATTATGAGTGCAAAAGCCAGATGTGCTTTTAGTATGACATAGGAAAGCATTATGCTTTCAGTGATTGCATTAGATCATTGGTATTTTTTGCCATATAGAAATAGAAACTGAAGAACTAAGTCTCAGCATTGCTCACATGTTTTCACAGCGCCATTGCTAATGTTTTTCTTAGTCATGCCCTTTTTCATAGCTGCAGCAGAACACTTTAACTATCTTAAGACTGAAAATAATAGTTTCTTCCAGATTTTTGCTTTATTTAGGAAAAAAACCCCAAACAATTATGCCTGCTTCTTAGTTATGGGTGTACATAATCAACAGAGATAATAAAAACATGGCAAATATAAGCAGCCTGACCACTGCATTCAGAGACTAAGCTATAGAGAACAATATATTCAAAATACTGATGAACCATTTATTTGTATGCTGTGTTTATAACATTGTAATTTTATCCTTTATTATTTAAAAATACAGCCATGCATCACTTGATTTCTTGTAACAGCTGCTACAAGTTTCATATATGTTTCCATTGAGCTATATCCTGTAAAATCATGCATTAGAAAAAGAAAAAGTAAAAAATAAATAAGAAGCACATAACTTTAAAAAACTGTACTGGACTTATATTGTACCCATCAACCATGACAGGTGTTGTCAGGTCACGCTGCTGTGTCTAGCATAAATACAAGGTCTACAAGGCTATAGTGACACATTGGGCAAATGGGCAAATCTTCAAGCATATACAAGAATGTACTGGTTGTAGTCCAAGTGATCAAACAGCATCCAATGGGTCAGAACAACACCCCTATGTGAGTCAGATCAAAATGGAAATGGATACAATTTGAAAATCTCCAGTATAAATCTTTTTTCTCCACTGTTTTGATTGATGGATCTTTCTATTTACTACTGATCAACTGGCCAACAGACACACACGGCTTTGGCAGTACCTCATCAAATGTGGGAGCATCATGTTCTAAACAACAACCACAAAAAAAAGCAACAAAGACTTCTGTCGCTGTAGCTTCTAGGTTGGGGATCATACAAACTGGATGTTTCGCCAACAACAGCACTGAATCATTCCTGCTATTTTGAAAATCTGTCTCAATAGACTATGACAAAAGACAGCACACTGACTTTTTTCAAGCTACTTAGGTCAGTGGATGAACAGGGAACAGGGGACAGAAATTATATTCAGGATTCCTACTTTTGTTTCCTGAAATGGGACTTTGGTGGGATTTGATTGCTTAATACCTAGAGATTCATTACAGTAACTGTATTTAAAAGGTATACTAGTCTTGTGGACTGAGTATCAGGAACACATCCCATTTGGAAATAAAGTTTTGCTTTAACAGGATTTCTTATCATCATTGACAGATTAACCACAACTCAAGTAATATCCTTATAAGTGTTCTGAAGACCTATATTCTGAATCCAGTACAGTGCATCACAACCATAGTCTTGTATCTTTTGCATAACAACATATTGAGAAAAATATTCACTCTGTAAGTAGGAGTATTGTTTTTAATTTTTTCCTTCACCTGAAAGGTTTCAAATCCCCATCTCTCACTTCCTGAGAACATAATTAAACTGCTTGGCTATAGACTAGTCCAAACCAGGATATTTCACATATCTCTGTGTCTGAGTCAATGTGGATCGAAGATTGCTGGAGCCAAGGATAATAAACAGTGATATAGAATCATAAAATCATAGAATCATTGAGGTTGGAAGAGATATTCAAGATTACCGAGTCCAACCACCTACCTACATCACCACTAAACCATATCACCCAGCACCACATCCAGATGCCTCTTGAACACCTCCAGGGACGGTCACCCCACCACCTTTCTGGGCAACCAGTTCCAATATCAAATCACCCTTCTCTGGACATAATTCAACACCTCAATGTCTTCTTTGAAGTGAGGGGCCCAAAACTGAACACAGTACTTTGAGGTGCAATCTGATTAGTGCAGAGTACAGTGGGACAATCACTTCCCTAGTCCTGATGGCCACACTATTCCTGATGCAGGCCAAGATGCCATTGGCCTTCACAGAATCACAGAATCACAG
>VZRW01012746.1:0-26205 GCA_013398125.1 Aegotheles bennettii | reverse complement strand
CACTCTTCCCCGAGCCTGTATTGGTGCCTGGGGTTGTTGTGACCCAAGTGCAGGACCCAGCACTTGGCCTTATTGAACATCATCCCTTCGGCCTCTGCTCATCAATCCAGCCTGTCCAGATCTCTCTGCAGAGCCTTCCTTCCCTCAAGCAGATCAGCACTTCCACCTAACTTAGTGTCATTTGCAAACTTACTGAGGGTACACTAAATCCCCTCACCTAAGTCATCAATAAAGATATTAAACAGATCTGACACTGACACCGAGCCCTGGGGAACACCACTAGTGACTGGCCATCAACTGGATTTAGTTCCACTAACCACAACTCTCTGGGCCCGTCCTTCCAGCCAGTTACTCACCCAGCAAAGAGTGTATCCATCTGCAAACTTACTGAGGGTACACTAAATCCCCTCACCTAAGTCATCAATAAAGATATTAAACAGATCTGACTCTGACACCGAGCCCTGGGGAACACCACTAGTGACTGGCCATCAACTGGATTTAGTTCCACTAACCACAACTCTCTGGGCCCGTCCTTCCAGCCAGTTACTCACCCAGCAAAGAGTGTATCCATCCAAGACATGGGTATCCAATTTCCTTAGGAAAATGCTGTGGGTGACAGTGTCAAACACTTTACTGAAGTCTAGATAGACCACATGTACAGCCTTTTCCTCGTCTACTAAGCGGGTGACTTTGTCATAGAACAAGATACATGTATGTATATACATACATTTATATATATAGCACTGAGCAGAGCATGTAGATCTTCCTGGTTAGAGCAATCAGCTGGGTGGCAGTTGCTCTCAGTTTCTGCCTTGTTTCTGAGATTATTACTATTATAAAAGACAGATAGACCCAGTAAGTTTTCTTTCAGACCAGAAGTAAACAGAATGTAGTAATAGTAATAATTTGTATGAAAATAAATTAGAGCACAATATAACTGCTATTACTTTCCTCAGAGCCTTGCTTCCTAACAAGCACATACTTAAATCCTCAAGATACAAACTACAGAAACATGTATAATCATCATACAAGATATTGTTTCTACCATCAACCACAGACACTACAAAGCTGACATGCCAACTTTACTTCAGTGGTTGTAGGTGAGAAACATGTGAAGACAATCGTGTGCATATATGTTTGCAGGTATATTAACTCAGAAAATTAAGAACATAACTTTCTAATTAAATTAGAGATTTTGGGATAAGTGGAATAACTGTAATCAGAGCAGGTAAGAAATATAAGTGGCACCATAGTCACCTGAGAGGCTTCTTCTGTCTTTATTGTTTATTTAATATATAACTTGAACTTGTGCATGTACTTATCTGGAAAACAGACATTTCATGGATATTTATTGCATCCTAGAAAGAAATTAAAATTGGTTCTAGAATTCTTGGATGAAATTTGGCATTATCTATATTAACAACATAATAGCTGTTTGCCAATTTTATCCAAGTTGTCTTCCCTGCACTGAGAATGGTAAACCTTTCACAGTAGCAAACCCTTTATTTCAAGCTCTTCTCAACTCCGTGGTCTGATTTTTATCATAGTTTCCTGTTGAACACTGAGACACATAACAGGCATATTCTGTCCGAATTGCAAGGCTACTTTGACTTTGTATTCAGAATTCATATCATGTTTCCAGCAGTTGGAAATGATTTGAAAGTGTCATTTCTGCCAACCTATAATCATGTTCTAATTTATTTGTTTTGTCACAGAAGAGAGAACATACTCATTAACACATTTTTATTTCACTTTGCCTTTTTCTGAGAGGAAAATATATCGTTCTTCAAGCATTTTCCACATTTTCAAGAACATTGCTAATCGTCCACATAAACCATGTGTTTTAAAGTTATCCAAATACTAAAATTAAAAAAAAATAAAATCTACACATTACAACTGGTTTCAAACACACACCCATATATTTTAGAAGCAAGCAATGAAATAAAAGTCTTTTCTGAATCTTCTATTGTAATCTTTTAATTTCCTCTGTAACAATCTTTTTTCTTTATTAGTCCAGATTTCCAGCTACTGGGTTTACTGGCAATATTCTGTCCATGCCAGGGAAGTTGTGCTGATTTATGCTGAGTAAGAAATTATACTTCTGTTTTCCAGTAACTGTATTCTGTGGGTAGATTTTTTCCATTTTCTTCCTTTTTGCCCCCTTTAGTTTACATTTCTGCATTTATTTTTTTTTTTTTCTGAACAAACTTTTTTAATACTTTGAATGCTGGGCATTATAGTTTTATTAATCACAGTGTTGATGTCACTGTATTCCTTCATGACAAAGGTTAGTAGTGTACTTTGTAGGGAAAGAAAACTTTCAAGTGAGCTGTGAGGGCTTGTGTGTGTGTCTCTGTGTGATACTATATTAAAATTATTTCTTCAGATGTTTAGACCTTTTGCTTATTGACACATCTTTAATAGGCTTTATAATTCTTCAGGCCTAAATCACTGGCTTTATTCCAATATAATATAGGTATAATTCCATTGGCATCTTTAGTATTATTCCAGAATAAACCTCTGGCTATTATGTAGCAGATTAGGTCTTTTATTTTTAGAAACCTTTGGAAAACAAGGATACTGTGAACTTGCTGAGTTTATGTCATTTACTTAAATATGCATGTATAGAATTTAAAGTATCAACTTTCAGTGCTAATCCATATAGTTTTAATTTAAACTCATATACCTAATTTTAAACATATGATCCTCATTTAATTAAATATAAATGGAATTGGTATTTCTAAAATAATATGAGTAGAAATCAAGCACTTTAAGCCCAATCTGGTGTTTGCTGAAGTAAATGTGCATCATGTATCTACATTATTATGTTTTCGTATAAATAAGTTATTATCTTTGTTAATATGTGTTAAAAAATCATTGAGTCAACATTAAAATTAAGAAAGAATCTTGCGTGTAAAATTAAAAATCTTGTTGGCTTGGAGTCAACAGTTCTGAAAAGTAAAAAGAATTCCTTCATATATGCTAGTTTCTGACAAAGACAAAGTCATGCTTCTCCATAGATTCGATGGCAAATATCCTAGATCTCAGTCAATGAATTAAAAAAATTGGTAAAGTGGTAAGAAAACAGGATAACTGACTACATAGGAGACCATTATATTATTTAAACATTGCTGCTGGTGCTACCCCACAATTAAGTGTCACCTTAGAAGCTGCATAAACACACTGTTTTCTTCACCTTGTGTGACAGTAACACACTAGTACACGGTGAAGTGTGTTATATTTTCCATGACATGTTACTGCAAGAGTAAGAACTGAAAATGTCAATATTATTGCCTTTTTTTCAAATTTTCAATTTCAATATTGTTTATCCAGAGGTGTCCTTTAGACATTACATTAGCTGTCCCTCTGTGAGAGAGTTATCCATTTATGAGGATTTATACTACCACCTAGTGTAATCTCCTTTCTTTTTAAGAAAATACTGTTTTACATATTAAAATACAAAAAAAAATAAATCTGTTGCTGATATTACTGAATAAACTGTGATGAAAATACTTTTGTCCACATATTAGAAAAAAAATATCTTTTCTTAAGGTCAAATATTAGTTAAGATTATGATTTTAACTGGTCAGCATTAGAGGCGTGTTTTATTAATTATAGAAACAAATTTGGATTATGGTGAAATAGCTGCCCTCCACATTCCTTAATTTAATTAGTGAAGAAATTGCCTGCCTTTACCAAGATAACAGAGAAATGATTAGTGCCCCTTCCTTCCTTCAGTGTTTTATATTAAGGAGTTAGAAGATTAATGTCTACCAGGAAAGGATGCAGAAATCAAAAGTAAGATGAAGCCATGAGCCAAGTTTTAAAGGCAAAGAAATGCTATTTGAGGCTTAAATTCAGAAGCTTTCAAACATACATTTCTTTTTTAATTTTCAGTAGGCAAAGATAAAGAGTCTAGCTCACTCAAGATACTTAAGCAAGTTCCAGTGGGACTATTTAGAGTTTAGAGTTTGCCCATGAGTGTAGGTAATATGCTTGAGCTATGGCTGAATAAAGAAGCAGGAAAGATTATGCAACGAATACATAACATATATAAGGAGGGTTCTGGTAATCAGGATTTTATCTTCTTAATTGCTGCACATTCAGATTGGACCACTATTCTCAATATAAATCAGTGGAGTGTCGTCTGAAACAAGATGTAAACAGGGAGATGGGCTGAGTTTACTTGCTGACTGATTCATTACCAACAGCTCATCCAAACCTAATAAATGTAATAGGAAATGTAACGTGGGTCTGATCCAAGGCCTACTTAAGTTTTTGTTTAATTTGAAAAGGTTTCATGTCTGTTACCACATACCAATAAGATTAATTCAGATATCTTGTACCTAGAATTTGGAGTCGAGGAAAAAAATGAGAAAAAAGAAAAGGTGGGGGAAAAAAATACCAAACAGAAAAAAACCCCAGCAAATTACCCCAAATTCCTCTTCAAAATAGTGGGATAATATCTTCTATGATAAACTTCAATATCTGCCCCTTTCCACCTTTTTAGGGCTAGTATGTTATCAAATTTATCATATCTAGTGATTCGGTCATTTTAGAATTTGTTAATGATAAAATATTCTAGAAGAAATTTCTGCCTCCTGGCTGTGAGGGGTACTTGATCATCCTCAGCAATATCTACCTTCCCAATGCTAATGTTTTGCTTTATAGGCTTTTGCTGAAGATTTTTTACTGCTGCATGTGTTTGCTGGCTCTCTGCTAGCTATGTTACTGATTTGTGGAAATTTTAAAGGAAAATTCAAAACTTGTGTCCAGTAATGAGGCTGCTCATCATCCTACTAAATCATTTCAAGGCATGTTCTGGCATTTTACTGCTCAAATGAACTTATTCTTATTTTTCACCAGAGAACACACGTGACTGTAACAGTTGTTTTATTTCCAAATTTTTGTATCTTTTCTCTAAATTTAGCAGCTGACCTAGGAGTTGATGTATGTGGTAGCTCCTGAAAGGAAACTAGAAGACTGTAGTGCAATGCTAAAACTATATAAGATGAAATAATTTGTAAGTGTGTAACTGGTAAATTCACAGTTTTCCACATGAGTTCTGTTTCATTTCATGCATTACACACTGAGGTAAGTTCACAGTATTGAAAGGGTAGCACGTGAAAAGTGAAGAAGAAAAGGCTTACTGAAAAACTTTATTAACCTCCTGTGATATTAGTGTAAAACACAGATTATATTTCCTGTATGAAATTCTGTTTACTAACATTACAGAAATGCTCAAGAACTGACATTTATAAGTGCTGTCACAACAACACAGGAATTTTACAATAGCCATGGGTATAAATACAGCCTTATTACACTGCATGTTATGCTAGATAACATTAAAGATAATCTGATATAATGTATTTCAAATCATTGCAAAAAAAATTAAAATTGGAAATGCCTTCCTTTGATGATTTTCAATAGAATATATCCCTGTTGCTTCAAATGAACAATTTAGTGTCAGAAAGGTGGATGTTCTGTCTTTAAAAAGGATTAATTCTAAACCTTTAATTATTGGAGATTATCTTTCTTTAGAAGAACTAATTAATGTCAAGGATTTTCTTCTTGGTAAAACTTTAATTGAAAGTGCTCTGGAATAAATGGAAATTTCTCCTTAAAACATCTGGTGTGATAGTGACTATGGGTTTTATGCTCCCAATGTATTTTTATATCCTTTTTCTGTACACTTTTGTTTTACTTGTTTCTCTTCTTTGCATCTTAATAACACCTTTTATACTTCATAACAGATCTATTTACTTATAGATTTATTCACTTTATTTTAGTTTAATGTTCAGAACGCAAAATGTGTATACTGCTCGTCACTAAACCAGACCCCTCAAAAGGGGTTCTGAACTTGCACGGCAATGGTTACCATTAAAAATTCACATATGAGCATGTAATTTCTATGGGACCTGATAGCATTTTGGCTCAGTTCAGTGTAACAGCTGAAAGCATAAAACTCAAACTAGTCCAGCTGAATTAGGTTTAATTGCCTGAATCATTGTTTTCTAGCTTTGGAGTATTGTATGGCTTTAGTTTCCCAGGACCTTATACCAAGCTGTTCAAACAAAAGTGATGTTTCCTTGTGACATGAATGATATGTATGAACACAAACTTTTAGAGAATAATCATCATCACTACTTTTAAAATAGAAGAAATAATTTCTTAAACAAAAGAGAAGACACACAACCTTCTGTAGAATGTTTTACTGTAATTTCAAGTAAATCCTATAGCTATTGTAAGTACTTAGGAATAAAGAATGAAAGGTTTGTAACATATCCTTCTTTTATAATTGGTATTGTCAAAAATTTAATTGATATATACCCCTGTTTCCAGAAAAATGGGTATTGGCATTTTAAGTAATGAAGAAATTATCAAAAGAAACAGACATGCAATTTAGAGAGCTGTTTCAGGTGCTACTGGATTCCCTAACTTGTAATACAAGAACAATAGGGCACACTAAAATTAAAAGGAGTAAAATTCAAAGCCCGTAAAAGAAACATTTTTCACTCAGTGAGAATATGCTTAGTTACCTCTTCCCAGGAACTTATAGAAGTCAGGAATGTTATTAGATTGGATTGGATGCTTGTACAGATATTAATGATATTCAGTTATCACACTTAACTTTAATAAACACTATAGAATATTTTTATGGTCAGACATTGTTTTAGATTAACGTTTGGACTTGATTATATTAAAGGTTTTTCCAACCCAAATTATTCTATGATTCTATATTCAAAACTAATAGCTGACCTTTGTGGTGTTCTGCTGAAGGATGTGATTTTGGCCCCTGCTAATACATGATAAGGGACAAGATAGGTCTCTTGTAATTCTTAGGTCCTTGTGAAATTCAGAGAAACATTTATGTCTGAAAATGACACCACAGAATTTTTTAAAAAAAGTAAATATTAAAGCTTTGGCATTAATAGAAGATAGGTTCTGTGAATCTATTTATGGCTAGATTTGGTCAGGAAGTTTCAGAATCAAACCATGATCTACTAATTTTTTGGGGTGCAAAAAATAGTTTTTTTGTGAAAAACAAATTTCTGGGAAAAGTAGTGTCAGTTTTGTGAACTTCTTTGAAACATGACCCTGGGAAGTTGCATGGCTGCATGCCATTCCACCATGTGGTACAGTTGGAAGAGCAACATCATGGAGTCTGTGACTTCAGGAGAGCTCTGCTACACATGCTGACTGCAGCTTCGGGACCCCCAGGCTTCCTAACTTCCAGGTTTAGATTCTTAAATAGGCTGTTTTGTCTCTTGATGTATTTTAGCTGCCCTGTTCTGATATTCATAGAAGGGAGAGGTTTATGAAAAGTACAAGATTATTATTCTACTCCTCTTTTGTTATGATTAAATATTTGAGATAAATTTTCTCTAAACCCTTCTATTTTGTATTTTTTATCCTCTTCTGTCTTTTGTTTCAGTAACTGCATATACTGGTATTTCTTACTCCTGTATCACTACAAATAACAGAAATATATTTCCTTATTGTATTAATATAGATAAAATCAGCATACAAAAGGTGCATTTGTAAGTATTCAAAACTCTTAAATTCAGGGAAAACACAGCTCGATTGATACAATGAACTTGTCTTTAATTTGCAGATTCAATAAGCAGCCAATAAAACCCAACTAAATAGGAAACTCTCTGTATGTTGACTGCTACAATATGGAACTGCACTACCCATGATGCTATCAAGAATGGGACAGAATTTCTCAGTTAAATCAGATTTGCTTACTAAGGTGCTCACTAGGTCTCTTGATCCTTTGTGTCCATTACAAGTTCGCCTGAAGAAGGATGTTGCTCAAACATACAAGATCTAATCCATAACAAAGAAATTTAAAAAGTAGATACAGTATTTATTGCAAAGACATTATCAACTTTATGCACCAAGACAATGGAAAAGAGACCAAAAAAAAAAAGAAAAGTGTATGCTTCACATTGATTAGCCAAATGATACGTCCAGGATTTTTGTGTGTTATAGTAGAGCAATATCTAACCTACTTTGTGTGTCTGCTGAGACTGAATGTTTGGATCTTAGAAAGATGGAAATAGAATACAGACACTGAGAGAAGGGACGGAATGGGGAACTTGTAGGTGTTCACTGCTGAGATTCTGTCGCACATGCATTAAGCTGCATATTGTAATAATTAAGGCATCTCTTTGAATTGCTTTCAAAATTAAAGCAGATCCAGAGGTCCTAGTGAGAGAATTAAGAACTAATTACATTAAAGTAGTAAAGATCAATTGCATGCATGTTGGTAGCTTCACTTTAGTGTTATCTTAACTTGAGGAAGCAAATCATAATAAGGAAGGATAAAAGGTAGTTAACCTAATTCTGATTACAGAAACCCTTTTTTTCAGTGCCAGATAAAGGTTTGTCAGCATTTCCGCAATAACTCTTATCTTAGAAATTCACATTTGTGTGGTACGAATTGCCTTAGACTGGAATTAAACATCTGGGCTTTTTGTATGTAGGAGGGATATCTTTGACCTATTTAAACAAAGGCAAAAAAAATTACTCTGGAGACCTTTAAGCTACAGATTCTAAAATGGTAACAGCAACATCTGGACAGGCACCCTAATATAACTAAAGCTATCTATATTTAAATGGAACATAACCACACTAACCCTATAGCCATTTTATTTATTTATTTATTTTTACATGACGATTTGAATTTTAATCAGAATAATCCTCTATACATAGAATTTTCAATTTATGTTTAAAATTTCTTAGCTTTGTATTTGTACCTCCTCTACAGAGACAGATTTTACTATGTTAACACCAAACAAGTCCGACATCATTTGGAGCAATGGGAATAATTCCAGTGCTAATACATTTAGTTTTGTGTGTGTTTATGTGCTAGTGTATATCTGCTTCTGTCTATGTGTCATTATCTATGTTTAAAGAAAATAGAAAACAGAAGCAGAGTCCTGCTCTAGCTCAGCTGTGGAAACAATTCACAGCTTCAAAAAAATCATATGCTTTGTCTGCCTGTCACAATGCAGAACTGTTTTAGAGCTACCCATATAAAAGTGTAATAATAAAATAAAATTAAAAAAACCCAACAAATTAAACAAAAAAATCTGGTCAGCAGCCACACTGCTAAAGTGGATTGGCTTTATAGCTCCTGTCTGCTTTTGACATTTTAACCAGCTTATATTGTTCTCTCTTCAGCTAAGTTTATACAATGCTTGTTTACATCATATCAATGCACTTACTATTTCTTTATACGTAAGTATGTCCCTTGTAAAGAAGATACGATATGTGCATGTTACATAAGTAACAGGTATGTAATGAATTTAAATAATTTCACCAAATACTTTAATACCCTCTAATGGAAAATCCCATAGATAGAAATTTTAAAAATATTAATATATAGTTACTTTTTATGTAACTTTCAACTGCATAAATGTTTTTCCAGTTGTCAGTATATTTAAAGCTGGTATTTGTACTAGTTGTGCAACAGTATATCAACATATAAGCCTGTTTATGGCTGGTCTCCAGTGGGAAATAATGATGTCTTTCAAATATTTTTAATACTTAGAACTTTATATGAACTACATCATGTAAAGAAATTCAGACCTCCACTTTGTATTATGTAATCAAATTTTTATACACAAAAAGTTTGATTGGATGGAGTGGACTAAAAATTTTACAAGAAAAAGTGTGATATTGTTTTGTGTGAGCCAACAGTTACCTTTTCCTTTGATGAAGAACTAGCAGAATGTTCTCACCTATTTTTGTTTCACTGCTACACACTGAAAACAAAATCTGTATTCCGTATAAAAGGACAGCTATTCTTCTTCAATTGGGCAGAAAAAAATCAAAAGAAGAATCAGAGTCTAAAAAACGAAGAAACATTAAATTTTTATATGTTTACATGGAAATAAGAACAATTTTGTGATTTGCTTTATGTTTTAAACATTTTTCTTTGAAATGTAAACTAGTTATTATAATTCAATTTATAACATTCCAAATCTGATGAAAAAAAATCAACAGGAAAGCATTCAAAACTTTAAAATCACAATTTGTAAAATATTTTTTGCTATCAATTTCTTACCAGGACTGTAAAAGTGAGAATTTTTATATATCACCATACTATAGAAATACCATCCTTTTCACACTGTTATGCTCTGCTCACTTGTTCTGTATCTGTACCCTACTTAGATATATTTATATTTTTTTTAAGATCCAATGTTCTGTACAAGTATGCTTATGTTTTTCCTACTTTCTCATTATTATAGTTTTTCTGGTTAGTTTCTAAACTCACTAACTTCTTTCCAAGACCTTCCAGCTGGATAATTCATTGTGGACAATGTGAAGATCAAATACAAAAATGGAATTCATACAAACAATTAACATTTTGTTTCAAAATGTAAATTAGCATTTCTGGGATTGTTCAGCACTTTATCTTCCTGAAGAAGGCAACACTGATAGGAGCTGAGCTTCTTTGTAAGAACATATAGCAACATTCGACTGTTATCCCCACAAACCAAAAAGGAATGGACCAAGTTACACATCCCGTCATCTTTCATTTAATGTTTCATTAAAATAATGAAGAATACATGGAAAAGTAAGATACACAGCTTCCAGCTTATTTTTCATTTTATATTTCATTATTTTTCATTTTAAAATAATTTTATCAAAGAGGAAGGTGCATTGTTATTTTTGTCTTGTTAATAGTTTACAACACACATATAGTTTACAATAGTTTACAATACACATATGTATTGAAATAGTTTACAATATATATTGAAATAGTTTACAATACACATATATATTGAAATAATATTTCAATGTAGATAAGCTGATAAAGTATGCGTTTGGTGATCAGGTAGTGAGATCAAGAACTGGTTAAAGAGAAGAAGTCAGAGAGTTGTAGTCAATGGGACAGAATCTAGTTGGAGGACTGTGACTAGTGGAGTGCCTCAGGGGTCGGTACTGGGACCGGTGTTGTTCAATATCTTCATCAACGACCTGGATGAGGGTACAGAATGTATCCTCAGCAAGTTTGCTGATGACACTAAACTGGGAGGAGTGGCTGACACACCAGGGGGTTGTGCTGCCATTCAAAGAGACCTTGATAGGCTGGAGAGTTGGGCGGGGGAAACTTAATGAAATTCAACAAGGGCAAGTGCAGAGTTTTGCATCTGGGGAAGAACAACACCATGCACCAGTACAGGCTGGGGGCTGACCTGCTGGAGAGCAGTGTAGGAGAAAGGGACCTGGGGGTCCTGGTGGACAAGAGGATGACCATGAGCCAGCAATGTGCCCTTGTGGCCAAGAAGGCCAATGGCATCCTGGGGTGCATTAGAAAGGGGGTGGTTAGTAGGTCAAGAGAGGTTCTCCTCCCCCTCCATTCTGCCTTGGTGAGGCCACATCTGGAGTATTGTGTCCAGTTCTGGGCCCCACAGTTCAAGAAGGACAGGGAACTGCTTGAGAGAGTCCAGCGCAGAGCCACTAAGATGATTAAGGGAGTGGAACATCTCCCTTATGAGGAAAGGCTGAGGGAGCTGGGTCTCTTTAGCTTGCAGAAAAGGAGACTGAGGGGTGACTTCATCCATGTTTACAAATATGTAAAGGGTGAGTGTCAGGACGATGGAGCCAAGCTCTTTTCAGTAATGACTGATGACAGGACAAGGGGCAATGGTTTTAAACTGGAGCTTAGGAGGTTCCATGTGAATATAAGGAGAAACTTTTTCACTGTGCGAGTGACAGAGCACTGGAACAGGCTGCCCAGAGAGGTTGTGGAGTCTCCTTTTCTGGAGACATTCAAAACCCGCCTGGGTGCATTCCTGTGTGATGTACTCTAGGTGACCCTGCTCTGGCAGGGGTTTTGGACTAGATGATCTTTCGAGGTCCCTTCCAACCCCTAGAACTCTGTGATTCTGTGATTCTGTGATTCTGTTTTATTTTTTAAAGTTATTGCAATCTGTGTTCTTTCTGATTTTAATAAATAAAAGAGGATTTTTAGTTTCTGACACTCATCATACAATACCAGGAGACCAGGAGTAAACATTTGAAAATCTTAAATAGAAACTAAACCACAAGGAAAATAAATTCTAACAATAACAGTCTTCGCAGAGCTGCCACTTTCAGTCTTACAGACAGATGGGGTGTTTCTTATCAAGCACAAATTAATGTCTATTTAAAACTATAATTGATGAGTAGACTTTGTTCTTGATGCTGTGAAAAAGTTAAATTTTGCTCATAGTGAATAAATACTGTGGCATTTACACTGTTTTTTTCTTTTGTTCTGAATGATCCCAACCATGCATACTCTGATTATGGACTGTATGTGTCTATATAAAGGAACCACTTCAGTCTTGACTGAAATGAAGCCACCCTCCGGGTGAAAAGATTCAGCTTTTTTAACAACAATCTGCTAAAAAAATTTAAGAAGAGAAAAACTGAATCCTATTGAAGTTGCATAGGAAAATCTATAAGGATATAACAGGTTTTTTAATTAAAAAAAAAGGTTTAAACCTACCTTTTGGAATAAGGTAGCTATAGCTTGATACCAGTGTGGCTAAGAGCAGCATGAATTTCAGAAGAAAAAGAAAACAAAGCTGACTAATCACATCAGCCTTTCTCCCCTGGCTGATAGCTACAGAAACACAGCTGATCCCTGGTGAGCATTTACTAAAACCTTTTTATATCTGCCAAAATATATATTTGTTTGGCCGATATATCAGAAAAAAAGGTAAACAGTGGCATAATGGATGTTAATAAACCCCTGAAACCACATGCTCTTTAGGTTTCCAGTGGCACAAGTAGGAAGATGCCAAGGTATGTCTCATTTTTCCTACTCAGTTTATGCTGCTGTGCCTGGGTTCACCTTCTCATCCCCACCCATTTTCTCCACTTTGTGATACAAGACCAGAATGCCAGCCTTAATTCTGAATTTCCTGACTTTTATGGTTTAAGTCAGTCCCTTAATGTTATCTAAACATACTTTCTTGGTGTTTAATATAAAGAAGCTTTGGTTCTGAAACAGAAAGACTTTCATCTGCTAGGGCTAGAGGGAGGCTGCTGGGGGAACAGGATGTGATTTCTATTTCCTAGCTCTTTCCCACTGTGTTATTTGTGATATAATTTTTCTATTTTTTTTTTTCCAAACTAGCTACCTTCATGAGCACCACAAAGAACCCTGTCACATGAAAGATAAAACTGGGTTTGCCAGACTGGCTTCAATGATTTTTTTTTTTTTTGCCCTTTATAGGTAAGTGAAAAGGGTGTATCTTCATGATTAATGTGAAGACGTTACATTTAAACACCTTTTACCCTCCCTTCCTCAGTGCAGAATTAAGTATGATGATCTTTGCTTCAATTTACTCAAGTTTTGGTTTAAGCATACTCTCACTGACAGTACAATGATGTATGTGTCAACATGGATGCCTAGACTAGCAGACACCAGATATGACATGTCCATATGATACCCCTAAATGATGCATAGCTCAAGTTTGGAAATTACAGAGCAACATCTAGAAAGCCAGCAAGCAATATCTTCTGGGAAGAGGTAGTAGTGTGAATGCAGCACTGAGTAAATGGAGAGACAATTCTGCCTGATCTGGGGTGTTTCTACTGGGGTTACAGGTAGCAGATGCAAAGTCATTTATAGTGCCTCTGCCCCTATGAGGCCAAAAGGCTTGAAGTGTTACTACTTCAAGTCCTGGAAATAAGCAACAAAATGGTCCATGTGAGAGAAATTGAAGCAGGGAGGGTTACATACAGAATAGGTTCTAAAACCACAAAATGCATCCTAAGGAGACATCTAAACGCTGTGTTTTCAACTTCCTTTGCTGAAAAGAGCTTTCTGAACTCCATGGAAACACTGAAAAAGATAATTATCAGCCTTAGTGATTGAGTAACATGAGAGGGATTACAAAAAAAGTATCACTTATTTACATGTGAAAATGTCCATCACAGCCGGTTGCTATAGGAACATAGTGTCTTTCTTTGGGAAATGAGAAAGTGCTAAGACAAAATATCTCTTCACTGAACATTGGATGAATATGGGTTTTCAGAGAAGTTACTCTGAATTTACAGTAATGAGAAAACAGAATCCAGCTTACTGTATACCTCTCTTGGTCTTTTGCCATAGATGGAAGAAGGACACCACGCTCAAAAAAAGGTTCATAATAATGAGAAAACCAGGCCACTACTACCAGCCACAAAATGAGCAGAGATTGCCAAAGCTAGAGGAAAATGAAATAGGAAAGATAAAAGTAAAAAGCAACAAAAACACCTGGTTAGGGCCATCAAAAGAGTGAGAAGCTTATTCTTAGGTCAGCAATGATGCAAAGCTCATAACAGAAAGAATATGATGAGTACCATGTGAAAGAAAAAGTAAACACTGTATTTGGTTTGCCAAACAGGAATGACATGTAGCATTATAGCTGTCAATATGCCGCCTTATAAGGGTTCATCCATGAGCACCTGCCTTTGATAAAAGCAGAATTTTATACTTCAGACTGACACCAATATCAGATACAAACAGAAAAGGGACTTTATTCTGTGAAAACTGAGTGTTCTTGTATACTCATAGTAATTGAGTCCTGAAGCAATATCTGAGTTGATTAGACAATGAAGAAGAGTCATCACTCAGTTGATTACCAATGGCTCAGGAAATGAACTATTAGAGTTAAGAACGTTTGATAGCTGTGATCAAACAATGGGTCTTGATAAAACACAGTAACAGGGAGACAGGGACCAAACTGTAGTGTTTGCTGAAAATAGTTTTAAAGTACTTAATGCCGAAAACAACCTACAGAAATCTAGATGTCTCTTGGAAGTACCTGTAGAAAAGATGTAAAACACTGCTGTAAATCTAGTCTCTGGGGACAACATAAGGATACCTGTTTCTCATTTTAGTCAGTAATATTTATTCTGATCACAGGAAACAAAACACTTTAATTAAGTTACACAGTCACAGAACTGGAGGTTTCAGAGTGAAATAATCACATTCTGAAAACAAAAAGTCTCTAAAATAAATGGTTCAGGAAATTAAAAAAGTTGTTTGCCACTCTCAAAGATGAATTACAAGCTTTAATGAAAAGGGTAGTCACAGATGTTCCCTCTTCTTCCCCCTGAGCATTCACTAAATTTTGTGAGACAACTTTTGAACTGAAAACAGTTGCAGTCTGATATCTAGCATAGCCATGCTTTCGCTATTTTAAATTGTAGTTGGATCAAAGTACAAAAGTTAATGTGCCATGTACAAAGAAGCCAAAACCCATTGTTAGACTTTTGCAATGTACACGCATGCTTGTGCATATTTGCATCGTCAATTTACTACATTGTAGTCGTGACCTGACTTTGTGCTGTGTAAGAGCTCCCTCTACTGGCTGAGCTACTGGAGCTGATTTTAATTTCACCAAGCACCTTGCTGCCTGATTCAGAAGATTTTTTGTAGTTTCTCTGAAACTCTACGACAATTACACTGAACTTCCTTCGGAACTGAAGAGCCTTCATAAAACAAGTTTATGCATCCCACCAGTATGGGGCCTAAAAAAGCTTAGAACCAGTATGGAGGTGACAGAGAATTCCTAGTCAAAGCTGCTTGACCAAAATACATTTCAATAAGTAATTGAATATACAAGTAATTGAAATAACAGGAACAATTTAAGAGGTAGGATTCAGTGAATTAACTTAATTTTCCAGACCTTTAAAAGGATCAAGTTACAAGACTTCCAACATATAATACATTACAGAGATAAAGTTGTCTTCAGGCTGCTCCAAAAGATAGTCTCAACAGTCTTTTTTAATCCTACCAGCTTACAGATGAGCAATAGGTGAAAGGGTCTCAAATGAAGGTATTGTTTTATAAAGACTGATTCTTGTCTATCTTTTTTTTTTTCAAGGTCCACTGATGAAATCCCAGGATTCCCTTACTTACTAAAATTGTTTATTTGATCTTTATTCACAAGGGGCATAATACTATTACAGATGACTAATGACAATTCCTTAATCCTACCCAAGAAATGTATACCCTCACTTCACATACACTTTAGAATCAGGGTTGGAAGAGACCTTCAAGATCATCCAGTCTAACCACCTACCTGCACCACTACTAAACCATATCATCCAGCGCAACACCCAGACACATCTTAAACACCCAGGGATGGTGATTCCAACACCTTCCTGAGCAACCTATTCCAATATCTAATCACCCTCATCGTGAAAAAAAATTCCTAATGTCCAATCTGAATCTCCCGTGCTGCAATTTAAGGCTGCTTCCTCTTGTCCTTTCACTATGGGCACGGCAGAAGATACTGACCCCCACCTCACTACCACCTCCTTTCAGGGAGTTGTAGAGAGCGATGAGGTCCCCACTGAGCCTTCTCTTCTCTAGACTGAACAACACCAGCTCCCTTAGCCATTCCTCATAAGACATGTTTTCCACCTCAATGTCTTTTTTGAAGTGAGGGGCACAAAACCGAACACAGTACTCAAGGTGTGGCCTCACCAGTGCTGAGTACAACGGGACAATCACTTCCCTATTTTTGCTAGCTACACCATTCTTGATGCAGGCCAAGATGCCATTGGCCTTCTTGGCCAATTGGGCACACTGCTGTCAACTATCACTGCCAAGTCCCTTTCTGCTGAACAGCTTTCCAGCCACTCTTACCCTAGCCTGTATCGGTGCCTGGAGTTGTTGTGGCCTAACTGCAGGACCCAGCACTTGGCCTTATTGAACATCATCCCATTTGCCTCTGCCCATCCAGCCTGTCCAGTTCTTTCGGCAGAGCCTTCCTTCCCTCAAGCAGATCAACACTTCCACCTAACTTAGTGTCATCTGCAAACTTACTGAGAGTACATTCAATCCCCTCATCTAGGTCATCAATAAAGATATTAAACAGAATTGGTCCCAGCAGCGAGCCCTGCGGAACACCACTAGTGACCAGCTGCCAACTGGATTTAGTTCCATTAACCACAACTCTCTGGGCCCATCGTTCTAGGCAGCTTTTCAGCCAGCAAAGAGTAGACCCACCCAAGCCTTGGGCAGCCAGTTTTCTTAGGAGAATGCTGTGGGTGACAGTGCCAAATGCTCTACTGAAGTCTAGATAGACCACATGTACAGCCTTTTCCTCATCTACTAAGCGGGTCACTTTTTCAAAGAACGAGATCAAGCTGGTCAAATAAGACCTTCCTTTCATAAACCCCTGTTGGCTGGGTCTGATCCCCTGATTGTCCTGCATGTGCCATGTGATGGCACTCCGGATGATCTGTTCCATGATCTTGCCCGGTACCAAGGTCAGGCTGACAGGCCTGTAAATCCCTGGATCATCCTTCTGACCATTCTTGTAGATGGATGTTATGTTTGCCAATTTCCAGTCAGTTGGAACTTCTCCAGTTAACCAGGACTGCTGGTAAATGATTGAAAGAGGCTTGGCAAGTTCTTTTGCCAGCTCTCTCATTACTCTGGGGTGGATTCTATCTGGGCCCCTAGACTTGTGGATGTCCAGTTGGCATAGGAGGTGACTAACCATTTCCTCATGAATTACAGGGGCCTTGCTCAGGTCTCCATCCCTAACTTCTGTCTCTGAGTCCTGGGCGTCCTGAACACAACTGCCACAGGAACTGAAGACTGAGACAAAGGCGGCATTAAGTACCTCAGCCTTTTCCTCATCTCTTGACACTGTGCTACCCTCTGCATTCAGCGAGGTTTGGAGGCTCTCCCTGACCCTTCTTTTGCTACAAGGGTATTTATAGAAACTTATTTTATTGTCTTTGAATACAGAGGTCAAATTTAGTTCCAGCTGGGCTTTGGCCCTTCTGATTTTTGCTCTACATTATCTCTCATCATCCTTATAGCCCTCCCAAGACACTTGGCCCTCCTTCCAGAGGCAATACACTCTCCTTTTTTTTCCTAATTTCCACCCTAAATTCTCTGTTTAACCAGGCCGGTCTTTTTCCCCAGCAGCTTGTCTTTCTACACATGGGGATGGCCCATTCCTGGATATTTAAGAATTCCTTCTTAAGGCACGTCCAGGCTTCCTGGGCTCTTTTGCCCTTCACAACTAAGTCCCAAGGGGCTCTGTCAATCAAACTTCAAACAAATAGGCCAAAATCTGTGCGCTGGAAGTCCAAGGTGGATGTTCTGCTGGTGCCCTTCCTTACCTCACCCAGTATTGAAAACTCAATCATTTCATGGTCACTTTGCCCAAGATGGCCACCGACCACCACATCATCCACTAGCCCTTCTTTGTTCACAAATAGCAGGTCTAGCGGGGCATCTCCTCTAGTAGGTTCACTCACCTGTTGCATTAGGAAGTTGTCTTCCACACACTCTAGAAACTTTCTAGACTCTTCTCTCTCTGCTGTGTTATATTTCCAGCAGATGTCTGGCAAGTTGAAAACCCCAACAAGCACAAGGGCTGGCAACTGTGAGACTGTTGCCAGCTGTTTGTAGAATGCCTCGTCTGCCTGCTCATCCTGGTTGGGTGGTCTGTAACAGACTCCTACCACAACATCCATTCTGGTGACCTGTCTCCTGATCTTTACCCATAGGCATTCAGCTTTATTGTTATCATCATCTCCCATCTTAATACAATCAAAACACTCCCTAACTTACAGGGCTACCCCACCACCTCTCCTGTTTTGCCTGTCTTTTCTAAAGAGCTTGTAGCCATTGTAGTCCTTTCTGTTTGTTTATTTCCCAATACCCAGATCAGTAATTACATAGTTATGTTACCTGGTAATAAATTCAGTTAAATTCCCAAAATCAAGTCTGGTTTGCCCATGAGAGCACCTGGTCTGTGGTTTCCCTGTCTTTATTTTGATTCATAATATTTCACACTACTATTCCTCCTGTTTTCTCCCCCATCCCACCAGAGAGGATGTCCTTTGAGACAAGACAGTCACATTGCACTGGCAAATAACCCAGTTGCTGTCTTCGTGTGGCCATTACATCCAGACATCAAAATATTGCTCCATGTAAAAGCACTATGGTAAGCTGAGGGAAGTAGCTTAAACTCCCATTTTTTCTTGTAATAGCAGAATGAATAGGAAATATATCTTCATACCAGATAGGTTGTCTGTGATAACAAGTCCTTGGGAATAAATGTGCATATTTATTCTGATCTCTGAAACTCCTAATGTACTTTGCGTGGTATATAAATATCACTGAGTAAGATCATGTTGTCCTAGTGCATCCTATCCTAAAACTGAGTATTGAACCTTAAATTGAATGGCTTGTTGATGAGGTCTAAATGTAGTCTAATGCCAATTTACAAATGAGCTGAAATATTTCTGAATGGGCTGGCATGGGATCTAAATGTCTATTGAATTTGCTTTGATAATCACAATGTAAGCATATAGGCTTCCCATAATTTGCTTTCAAACTGAGAGTTGTTTCCTTCAAACTTAGTGGAAGCCTTAAAGTATTTAAAACCAAATATGTTGGACAGATTTTCAGGCCTTTTGTGAATGATTTAAAGATTGCAAATAGACACAGAAAAATACTGTTTCAACACCAGTAACAAAATTGTGTAAGAATTGAGTACAGAGAATTTATCCTGAAGCAAACTGAACTGGCTAATGGTAAGCCTCAGGCTGTAGCTGATAGCGTGTGCATATATGTATTTGTGTATTTGCATGTTTTCCTCCAAGGAGAAACAAAAAATTTCACCCTGCAGTTCTGCCTAGGCATTACTTCAAGCAACTGTGATATATTTTTGGCAGGAAAATGTAAAATAGAAAAGAACAGAGTGTTTACTAAAATAAAGTAAACAAACAAGATACATTTACAGGACTGAAAATAACAGACTTGTTGACACACAAGGTCCTTGCTTTCTGAAAGTTCAAGGTAGCTCATGGTATCATATCTTAATGAAATGAACTGTGCAAATAAACAGCCAATTGAGTGGTAACCATGGGGTATGATATGGAAAGGTTAGACTTGGCTTGAGGATACTGAGTATAGAAATCTTTGAGGATACCGAGTATAGAAATCTTTCTCTACAGAAGGTCTAAATAACTTCTCCACAAAAATTGATTATTTTTCCCATATGCACAAATACATTTTGTGGGGTTTTTAATAAAAGTAAGCCTTACAAGCACTTTACAGGTGCTATTCTGGACTCTGTGCTATTGTATAAGGGCTAGGAGTCAAGGTGATAGTAATTATCCACCAGTATGGTTCATCACAGAGGAAAGTAAAACCTGCTGGGATGCTAAGTTTCTCAAACTCTTTTAATTTTCATAATAGATTCATAATCCCTACAAGTCCTACCCAATTTTATTCTTTCTATAAATGCCAGTTCTATTTTGTGCATTTAAATGTAGGTAAAATGCTATATCAACCAAATTCTGTGTTAACCTAGTTTAGACCAACAAAATTATCTTAACTCTTGTACTTAATATCTTTTGTTCTCCACTGTCCAACTCCATTGGTAGTCAGACCCACATGTTACTTTACATTACCTGTTCAGTTTTTAATTACCTTTTCTGTCTCATTCCCTCAGCAGAAGTGCCATATAAACCAAAGCCTAAATGTCTCCAGTTCCAAAACCAGGTCCTTAAAATTGGTTTAGCATAAGATTATAGGCTGTCTCTGTATATGTGTTTGTACAATACATAGCACAATATCTTTATCCTATTAATGGCAATATTAACACTAAATACATGTCTTTTTACCATCTTTAATACATGAATGTATATCTAATATAAAGAAATGAACAGTGGTGATATTGAAAGGTTATCACAGAAATATATGTCCCTGATTCAAAGACTCAAGGAAGATCTGTCAAGACATCAAAAGTCAGCAGAATCTGTTACAATCTGAAAATTACAGAATAATTTAGGTTAGGAGGAGGCTCTGGCAAACATTTGGGCCAAGCTCCAGTTCAAAGCAGGTATAATCTTAATCTTATATTTTACTGCTTTCTCACACTTCAAATGTGTGTACACACATGTACATGTGTATGTGTGAAGATTCTGACTAAAGAATGACAAATAGAAATAATATTAATCTGAACTTTTCTGGCAGTCTAGTGCACCAAGTAGAACAGACTCCTTAGACTGAAATTAATCCATTAATGTGATCATTCTGGGCACTGGCTAAGGCACAATAATGAGGTCAGCTGGAAACTTCCTTTGTGACTTTATTAGTGGCAATTAAATCATTTGATGTCTGTAATTGCTAAGTAGGGCATTTTTACACGTGCATAAATGTACAGCAAATATATAACATTAAAAAAATACAATATAAAAAAATGAGAAAGAGAAAAGAAATACAAATAAATGTTATGCTTTTATTACAAAAGCTTGGGCAATGTGCTGCAGCAAATAACTCAGGTTTCTGTAATTACTGAGAAAATTATGGGGAACTAACAAATAAAACATATGCATAATCTAGTTACAGATGACTTAATCTGTAATGTCAGTGGTAGAAAGTGTGAAAGCTGTAGCAGACTAGCAAGAAATTTGAGACATTCATGAATGGAGCTGACTGATGAAACCCACTGCTGTCTTTGAAAGAGATATTACTATTTTAGCAGTGGGAAAATTTTTTTCATTCATGTAAAAGGAAGACGTAGGATTCAGGAAGAATGCAACAAGGGTCATGCTAAAAACCTGCAAACCAAATTCATTTGTTTCTCCTCAGGCAAATCACAGTTTGGGCTGACCAGCTAATTACCCTAACCTTGACCCAGGATAGGGGGGAGAATGGGGAGTTTGACTTCTCAATAACTTACAGGTGATTCACTCTTTTCCGCTAGCTGAGCTGTGTGTTTCCCCTCTTGAAACTAAAGCAATCCATTTGGATCAAATTATGCATGACAATTTTGGGATGCAAGTTAAGAAATGAATAGTAGCCAAGATAAACCTATTTCTTTCTAGCAGCACAGACTGAGGTTTCACAGGTGAAAGGATTTATTTCCCCTCTTTATTATTTTTTCCCTCCAAGATTATTCTTTGCATTTTTGTTTACACAGTTGCTAAGAATTAAGAGAAGTTTGGATCACAGATGTTTATTAGAATGGAGTGATGACATACAACATCCGCACAAATGGTGAGATATGAGATGTTATTCTGAATGCCAAGCAGGTAGTAACTGGGGAGCTGGGTAAATCAGTAAGTATAAAAAAAGCAGATCTGAGCATTCATCCAGAATGCAAACTGACCCTGAAATGGTAAATGTCCACTTAAGTATTTTTAAAATAGTTACACCTGGGTAGCCTGTTTAGTTTCTGCATACAGCATTAATGAGAGTTCCAAAATGAGGGAATCTCACCTGAGGAAAGAATATTAGTGAGAAACTAAATTAATTTAGTTAGAACATGTAAGAAAGTTGGAAGACCCTCATCCAAAAAAGTAGATCATAAGTATTTCAGTTCTCCAAAGGACTCAGCAATACTTTCAATTTAATGAATATATTCTATCTTTTTCTGGTGAATTTTGACAAAACCAATAATGTATCAATAGTATTTTGTCCAATAGATGTTTAGAAATAATTTATTTTCTTGAATTCCTGATTAGTTGGCAAAAGTTTGATGAAATTTATCTAAATACAGAGATTCCAAAAACATATTGCAGAGAATCAGAAAATATTTTGTCTGTATTTTTACAACAGAAGTTTGTAATTAATCCTAATCTTAACACCTATAATTTTATGATTAAATGTTGGCTAACACTGAACTGAGTGCACAATCAATCCAACTCTTTAGGAAAATTCTGGGGGGTTTTTTTATGTTTCTTGATATGTGATTGTTTTTGCATTTCTTTCTTTAAGAAATTATTACATTTATTTCATTTTTGTGATGCATGTGTGACAGTTATTTTATAATTACATATTACAATAAGTGTAAACCTGAATACGGGAAAAAAATTACTGTGATGTCCAGAGATCTGTATATGAATATTTTCAATTGCAAAGTAAATATGATGACAGGACCTTTCTAAGAATAAGAATACTCTTTAAAGGAGGGGTAATAACACCACAACTATTTAGTGTTGGTTTGGTCTTCTATCTGATCTTTTCAGTGGCTTATAAAAGTAAGTCTACAAATAGGTTATATCTAAACTCATCTACACACATTTGTTAGAAGACATGACAGCAACTCTGTTTCATAGTTGGTTACTATGAGAAACCACTGAAATATTCTTATTCCTTCATTATGCTTCAGAAATTTATACCTATAATCGGGTTTATTGAAGAACAGGGAGATCTCTTGAATAAATTTGCTGTACAAGTATGGTTAAGGCACAAATTCACATTTTTCCAAGGGCAATTTGGAACAGTAGCACAGCTGGGATTCCAGTGGAGTGGCTGGTTGCAAGTCCCTGTCTCTCACAGTTGAGAAAAAGTCAAGAACCTTCTTGATTAGCTTTGCAAAATAGGATGGTGGTCACACCATTCTTAGTTTTGATGTAGATCTCAATGCATCCACATAAACACAGTCAGAATTTTTATTTTATTAAATAGTCTTTGTGCATTACATTTTATGCTATATATCTTATTTATTACACAGAAAAAACCCACCATGTGATGGTGGCTATCTAGATTTTATAGTTTTTCTTTTTTGAAAATTATCTTCTAGCTACTCTTTAACAAACTTGCGTCTCCTTTGCATTTTCATTAACCTCCTTACACCACTTATATGATTCAACTGAGTAAATGCTCCTTGAATGTTAAGCTACTGTAGACACTGCAATATTTAAACATTTAATCTTGTAGATTTAAGATGCGAGGAGGCATGGGGACAAATTACGAATCTTTGGTTTGCTGTCTGTAGTACTTCTTAGTGATTAGGCAGCACTAGAAACACTAAATGTCTGCATTTTGCATAACTAGGTATCTAGATAAAGTATAACTAAGCCATTTTAGATTTATTTTTTCTTTTTTAAAAAAAAAGAAAGAAAAAATATTCTAGGTCATAAAATGAACCTCAGTGTTGGGCCAGATACTCAGTTTGTCCAGATCAGCATAATGCTAAAGTTAATTGAACTACATTGATTTACCTAATCTGAGAACCTATCCCTTCATGAAAAGCTATACCTTCTCATTAGAATGAGCAAATCATTATGGACAAACTAAAATCAGATCTACTTACAAGTCAAGCCGAATGCAAGTTTAAGCTACTGAGATTTCAAAAAACCCCAGAACACCACCACCAGAAATCTGTCTACCCTCTTTGAAACTGCTTTAGATTTTTGAGGATTCTAGATGGAAGCCAGCATGCCCAAGTAATACTAGAAAGGCTTCTTTCGCAACTTTGATTTTGATAAAAAGCAAATCTTCTGGAAACATCACAAAAAATCCTCAGGTAATGTATAAAATACAAATACTGGTTATGTATCATCACAGAAATGAGTGGTTCTTTGTAGAAAAAGTTCAAGAGCTTCCATTACTCCTTTGTGGAAAAATAAATATAGAAATTTTAAAAATATGTAAGAGTTACATCCTCACGTACTAAAGAGGATAGAAGCCTCTGATCCTCATGACTCTGATCCCCATGTCACTCCCTTAATTCAGTTATTTTCATTCAAATAATTGCTGACACCAGCTGTATCTATCAGGAGTAAAGCCAATTCAGAATCATAGCCAAAATTTCCCCACCAGCATTTTTCTAATCAGAATACTGTAAAGAGCTTCTTCATACCTAAAAAACAAACAACGTGTAAGAGAAATATGCTATAGCTACATATTTCTTGTACTCACCATTCTCATTAAAGAATTTCTCATGAAAACCAGTTCATTAGAAATTGTTAAAACAGAGTGGGACTGATCATTTCAAATAAATACACAGCTTGTTTACTGAAGAATCTGTGACTGTGACCTGCTAACAGCAGTTTATGTGGACATGCAAACCGCCTTGACTTTAATTTCACTCTGGAGACACAGGCAGCCTTCAAACCCCTGCAAACAACAAGATGTGAAGTATCTTCTCATCAGATCAATACTGAAAATGTGATAGAAATCAGTGTGAGCTATATAATTTCAGAAATAGATACTGCCCTGAATTCAAGTGCATATTGATCTTGTATAATGGTATATTATGTCCTCTAATTACTTTGCAGTATGCAAGCTTATAATGTTCTCATCTTAAAACAGAACTTTCCTATTTATTCAGCCTTAAAATACATTAATCTTTGTGGATTAGAATTGTGCATGGGACAAAACCAATACTTTTATGCAAGGCTTATAGAATTATCTTTTGTTTCTGTTATTACTTTTTTTTTTTTTATGAATATGCTAGAGATGAATTCAGGGATTTATTTTAATGTCTTGTCTTTAAATTTTCTCTGATGTGGTACATTTTCAATCAAGACATCTGGCAGACACCTTTGCGGCCTGGTAGGTATGAAAATGTTCAAGTCTACAAACTGAGAATGCCAGGCAGCAGTTTATCTACCTCTTGATAATTGTTCCACCAACAATCAGACCAGATTCTCACCTTTTTATTATACTTAGCCATACTCCAAGCTTTTTTTATTTTTATTTTTACTTCTTCCATAGTTTTTTCACTTTTTTTTTTTTTTCCTTTTTATCTGGTGCTGGTTTTCTCAACCTATATGTCTGTGGAGTGGATGCACCCTTTGAGTGTAAAAAGATTTGACTTACTAGGAATTCCTGTCCAGACTGTATTACATAACCTGCACCTGGGACTCTGCAAAGATGGCTGTAAGACTAGGTAAAAATGAAAGCTTGTAAACAAATAATGATCTTGCAAGAAAATTGGGCAGGAATAAGGTGCAGAAACTCTCTCTCCACAGCTACCCTAATGTAGCAAAGCACTCATGCCTAAAAAATATGTTAATGTCTGAATGATACAATGTCCTTTGCTGTTAGACGTGGGTCTCTGCAGTGTATTAGGTGATAGGAAGTGAGCATCATCCATTCTTACATGTAAGAAATCAGATTATTTGTTTGGGAGTTGGCAAAATGAGAAAAAACTCAGACCTGCAATTTTGTCAACAAAATGTGCAATTAATACTAGCCCAGAGAACTAATTGTGTGAACAGAGAAAGAAGTTACATCAGTGCTATTTTGTCCAAAACAGCTAAAATTTCTTCTCAGCTGCTCCTGAGGTGTTGGCACATTTGGTTGGGAAGGACATATTCAAGCATGCTAATATAAAATATTGGTATTACATACATAAAAGCAGTATTTCCATAGTTAACATGTAAGTATAATTTTCAGCAGTAACATCATCCCTACAGGTGTAAGTATACAATATAAGT
>VZRW01012741.1:5520-25260 GCA_013398125.1 Aegotheles bennettii | reverse complement strand
TATGTATTTATAAATATATATATTAAATGGGGAAAACATAGGCTCAGGTGTCAGCTAAGGTAAAGCTTTCAGAATCTTAGTTTAGATTAAGGTATGTACACCCTTCTTAAGTACCCTGATCTTGCTCCATGTAGGTTAAATCAACAATTCTTCAGAGTAAAAGAAAACAGTAGTTACTGAAACATATCCTTTATTAACCACAGTGGGGTTAGCAGGTTATCATCATGTAGGATTGCAAATAGTACGTTAAGTATAGATATGAAGAAGAGTGGAATGCACGTGTGCATGCAAACACAGCTCTCTGACGTGCACTCACACTTTCCACCTGCCTAGGACCACAGTCACTTGCCAGGGACTGTACTTACGTGTGTTGTAGTACCCTACTGTCCATTTGGAGTTGGGTAACCAAAATTATTAGCCACTTCTGAAAAACAGATGTCTTTATGAGTTACCAGGTATCACAAACAGCATGTTTACCTTTGTAAAAATAGCCAGTGGCATACCATACTGGTCCTCTTCCAACCCAGATATCAGTCCTGGAACGAGCACCGCGTGTCCCGTATTCGCTTGGGGCTGCACAGTGATGGGAAGGCTTTCTGAGCTCACACCTTCGCTTTGAAGATTTTCAGCCTGTCCTGATGCTGTATTTTCACGCTCTCCTCCTTTCAAATTAGACTCCTCCAGAATGCTAGGATCTAAGGTCTCCCAGTCACTTTCAGAGGATGCTGGAGAAGCGCGGGAAGGAACTTTCAAGCGCTGCACAGTACCATTGGAGGACTGAGCTCCATTGTAAGTCTTCTCTGACTGGGAGAAAGGCACGTTTGCTTTCTGACCTTCCAGTGAATGGTTCCCTGCCATCTTCATGCCTCCCTTTCCCACTCCTAAGTTTGTATTTGCAGCATCAGCAGCAGACACAGAAACAGAGTCATCTAACCGTGGTGCATTTTCCTGCAAGCCAGCATCCTCTGATATGCTCTTCCTTGGTCTGTACTGTGAGCAGTCAGTAAGACCATGTTCAATCATACCTGGAAAGTGATAGCACTCATGAATATCAGCATCTCAATAGAAATTTAAGTGCCTTTTGTTAAAGAAAATGAACAAAGTGCTTCTGTGTGCATAGTGGAAATAACATATTTTAAAACACTATTTTGGGGTGTGTTTGTGAGTGAAAAAAAGCCCCAAAATCCACACTTTCTCTCCTAAAGAATCTGCCCCAACTTTTTTGCTCTGAGACTGGTTAGAAGGTAAGAATTAGCAAAGTTAGGGGTTTCAGGTTTGTTTTGTTTTGGTGTGTGCTTGTTGTTGTTTTTTGGTTTTGTTTTGTTTGTTTCTTTTTTCTTTTTTTGAAGAGCACATGTAGAAGGAAGACAGAGGTTTGTATTTTTGTTTTTTAAGGAACTTGACAGGAATGTGTGATTTATTCACGGTCACAACTATGTTACCCACAGGCAACACAAGATCCAGAGGCTCCAATTAAGCCAAGAAATAACTCATCAAGTGCTAGTAGTATTAGGAGATGTGTACCTAGTACGTGGACATGCATAAAAAGCCACCCATTTTTCAGGCAACGTATCAACATAACTCTACTGTCACCTAAGTTGTTTCCCAATGAAACACTACAGCCAGTCTCAGTTACCATCAGAAAGCATATAAAAAGAAGTCCAAACTTCTCTTCTTACCAGGAAAGAGTGATAGGACAGTCATCAGAGCTCCCACCAATCTATTTACTGGAGAAATATAAAACAGCACCTAGTGGCAGAAGGGAGGCAGGTGGGGAGAAGAGGAATTAGAGAGGAAAGAATGAGAAAAATAAAATTTCAATTAATCACAACAAAAATAGACATAACACATGCAAGCTATTCAAGGCATTGCTTTTTGTTATTTTAGAAAGTCTGCTCATCAACCACAGCTCTTCCAACAGTTTAAATATTTAAATACATCTATTGTATCCTTATATTTTATAATATTTCTAATATATATGTGTGTGTATATATATATATCTCCCTTGTGTGTAATGTATACTTGTCAATCATGCAGATTTTTCTGTCAGTCACTTGGATTTTTTCCCCAAATTGATCCAGTTATTGAATGCCAGAAAAAAGTTGTTCCTGGCATGCCACATCTATTCTTGTTCATTTGTAGTACATTAAAATCTCTGTTATAAATCAAAGAGCCTAAATGATCTCTAATCCAGAATTCTGGCAAAAATATATGCAAAAGCATCTCCTCTAAGAAAACATATTAAAGATATGCAGAGAGATGAAAAACAGGATAATGCAGCATGTATTTATTACAGGTATCTTCCTATGATTAAAAAAAATAGGGTTTTTTGAAACAGACATGACTGATACTATCTTTGGTAAAGCACTTAAGGCATAACATGGAAAAACAGAATCCCCTTAATTAAATTAGAGACTGGGATTAGTAAACTAGTTAGGAATTCAAAAGGGGGGTATCAAAGGCTAGCAATAAAAGAAGAAACACATGGCAGACTGAATATTATTCCTGGAGTTCCTCCAAGACAGGCATTCAGGGGGAAGGAAAGAAAAAAGAAAACAAAACAAGGAAAACAAGCAAACAAAAAAAACCACCCATGGAAGTCAGCTTGTTTAACAATGCCATTTTTACATCCTCAAGCAGCACAATTCTAGTAAAAAAATACATGAAAATTACCAGGGATCAACAATGCAAAGGAATACAGAATGATCTAACTTGCTGACTTTGCACACCAGCTTAACAGGTATACGATGGAATTCAAAACGCAAGCTTGTGGACTTCAACTTAATAAAAGACATCTGCTGCAAGCTAGGAAGCCACTTCAGAATGACTGATGAATAATAACTCCTGTTCCACTAGTATTTGCAAGTCTTCAAGCTGGTGAGTTGATGGAACCAAGAGAAAGACCTATACAGCCCTAACACATACCAGATGATGATTAAAGGTACCACAGGTAGAAATAATCTATGTATATCACCTTGTGCAATTTTTCTTTTCCTATGTGCAGGATAGGTGAATTCAAACTGCAACAGCCACAGAGGAAGCACGATGAGAAGAACAAGCAGCTCATCTGAGCAAAGAATTTGGGCTGTCTCCAATGGGAATAAAAAAAGTCTAACTTCTTTTAAGATGCTGCTCTATAATGCATGTATGAAAGATGCATGACAGAACAGCAATGAATTATAACAGAAACCCTATGACAGCCCTAAGGTTTAGACTCTGAGATACCAGGTATTCCTAGCCAAACTTATTTTTAAGCCTATAGAAATAATTAAGTCTATAAACAAGTAACTTGTTTTCAAGAAATCTATTCCAGGCTGGGTTTTTGTTTGGGTTTACTGCTTACTTGAGCTGATTACTTTTCTATATTAACTCCATTGAGTCCCTCTGCCAGCTTTCCATCTATGTGGGTGCACACTCCCTCACCCCTCCCAACCCCATTATATGGCCTACAACATTTCCATCAGCAAATTGGGTGGTCCTGGCAGCAGAAAGTCAAGTGATCACCCATCTGGAAGCAGTCTTCCAGCCTAATAGCAGCTGGAAGGTGAAAAAAAAAAAATAAAATCCTTTAGCCTGTGGAAAGGCATCAACCAAATTGCTGAGGATTAAAGGAAATGGGTCTGCGGCACTCAGGCATTTTTCAGCTCAAGGAAAATTGGCATTACTAGTGGCTTCTTGCATATTATATTTAAGGTCTTTGAACATACAGATTCCCACAGTTACTCTGGAATCTTAACATCTGCCAGAAAACAGGCAGTGCCAGAAAACCACAACTCTTCCTTTTGAAATTCCAAGTGTTGTCTTCCTGTTTGCACTTAGGGAAAAACAAAACCAAAGCAACCTGCAGGTTTATTCAATAAGCATCCAGTCATTTCCAAAACAATTTCAGATGTCTGAGTCATATGAACATGCTTGGGAAACCCTCCCTCTCCCCTCCTCATGCGCATTTATGTCTTGTGGCTTGAGCAGCTTCAGAAAAGAACCATAGCTCAGTGAAGTTTATAATGTCCAAAGGCTGAGCTGACCTCACCAAATGCTATCATAAGTTTTTAAAGAGATCAGTAGAGATACTTTACAGAATCTTAACTGGAAAATATTTCTTCCACCTATGGTTTAAAACCAGAAATAATTGTAGACTTTAAGAACATATTAAGTTATTTTTGGGTAAAAGCTTGCATATCGAGTCATGATTACATACATTTCTACATGTGTACTCCTAACATGTCACAATCATATTTTCTCAAGTGTACCTTTTGTACAGGCTTTAATACAGCAGTCTTTAGCACATGGCTTTTTAATGCAGAAACTGCATTTATCCTCATCAATAAATACTTGGAACTGTCAAGGTTTATCTAACTTACAGAATTAAGTGACAAGTGCAAAAGCTTTGAGAAGCTACTACTTCTAGTTTTAAAAGCCATATTTACTGCCTCACAAAAGATACCTAAGCCTGGGCTATAGACCTTAAAAAAAACCCCACAACTATTTTGATATCTTATAAAGTAAGTCCTAATGATTTTCCCATCGCAGTTCACAGGAAATTCTAATGTTCCTTCTCAGCACTCTGAGGAAGCTGGGTTTTAACACAGCAGGCTCGCTGAAGAAAAAGTGAAATTTGGAAAACTGAAACAGAACTTAAAAATTTAAAAAAGCAAAACAAACAAAAATCCCTGCATAAATGTGTCTGGGAGCTGATACAGTCATTTCACTGGAAGTTCTTGTTCCAGGTTATTAATATATATGCAGAAGAAAAAAAAAATATCTACTATTTCACATCTGCTTGTAAGTTCTGCATATTCCACTTCAACTGCTAAGGCAGCATTGCTTCTGATGCAGTAAGACAGTCCAAAGAAAACACACTGAGCCTAGAATTCTAGCTTTTACCAATTTATAATCTGAGTTTGGCCTGACCTAACAGATACAGCTCTTTGCATTGTCCATGCCATTTGGGACTGAAGGACTTGTGTCCTTTGGTGTGCCTATTTAAAGCCTGAACCAGCAGTTCTACTTACTGAATCCCTGTAAAGTCATATGCGCCCTTTTAGGTACCAGCATGCCCTGGCAGTTCCTTCACACGGGTACCTATTTGCATTATGTGCACCCTTTCCTATCTTTTATAATGTGTTAAGCTTCTCCTCTCACATTTAATCACATTTTACTTACTCTGGCTGGGACAGCTATTAACATGGCAGAGTGTGGACAGAACTTAAGTGGAGGCAAATTTATACATCAACACACAGCAGTTACTTTTAGCACAACTTCCCAAATTATATATGGATGCAGAGTTGTTGATATGACATCAGATACTTTACTTCAATTTGTTTTCTACATAACTTCATATGAAAAGAATTTAACAATTGCCTGCCTCAGCCTACAAAACATTACCTTTTTCTCTAGAAGAATCAATTTAAAAAGAATCAAGACCTGAAAAAAACCACAAAAAAGAAAAACATGGTGATTGAATCAGTGCCATTTATAATACTATGCAACCATAATCTCTTATTCAAAATTTCATGTTAATCACTGCATTATCTAATACATTTGACCAAAGAAAACCAGTGTTCCAATACCCTTTCTCCACCTGAGCACTCATTTTAAAACAGCATTTGAGATGCATGAGGAAAAAACCTGCACAAACAAGAGTTGTGTAATTTTAATCACACAGAGCTTATCAGAAAGAACATTTTGTGTAATTCCAGAATTTTACAAAACAGTAAACTGGGTAAACATAAAAGAGTTCCTCCACAGAAATACAGAACAGAACTTAGCAAAATACCAAGAACAGCCTTCACCTCAGCTGATTCTAGGCATCTAGATCAGAAGTGGCTGTCCAGACTCTCTACACTCAAAGGAAAACACAGATGCTTCTGGGGCATGACTGGCAGACATCTGAAGTTAAACAAAAATCAGTTCTATCCCAAAAATTTACTGAGCAGGTGCAAATACACCATGAAATCCAGTCCTCAAATTTGTTTCCTTCATGCCTCTCAGTTAATAAAAGATTCTAAATGCTGTTTGCACCTCAGCTACAGGATACACACTCGATTTCAGTAGTCATTTGGAAAAAGGAGAGATGCAAGTCCACTCAGGTTTTGTGATGGCAGAAGCCACAAAAGTTACAAAATACAGGGAAAAGTGCTCCAAGTTGCATCTGCAAAGACTTTAGCAATATTCTTATATCACATTCATCTGACAAGAAGCGGGAAATAGAAACAAGACCATAACTGAGATACCACTTGCCCTTTGGGACAGGACTAAACAATGTGTCACAAACCTAGGAAACTCAAGGGAACCCTGCAGACAGACAAAACTTCTCAGTCCAGAACTTACTGTCACTAAAGTTACGTAGGCAGAAGGGGAAGGGAAATCAGGAAGCTGTAACCAGAAATACTTAGGAAACAGCCTTCTTACTGCTAGCTCAGGTACGTCTGGACATGTTTATTTTCCAGTTCCTCACAAAGCATTTTATTCCAAAAAAGAGAGCTGTACTTCACATATCTAGCAGAAAACGCCTACCTTGTGTCTAAAGTGAAGAACAAGATCCCGAGGAGACAGACCTGAGACACCAGAAAGAGAGCAATTATTACAGTTTAATAGCTAGCAGAGATACTAACTTACGTCTTGTCACCGTTTTTCAGGGAGGGAGGGACAGCCTTTATGCATTCTAAGCAAGAGTTAAATACACAATGAAGACAACAGCAACATTAATAGTCATGCCCCGAGTTACTCCTCTTGGCTGTCACAGCAGCATTAAGGAAACCCTGAAGTAAATACCACACTGTACATTCAGAAATCAGAAATTCAAGTCAGAATCAAATGGAAGATATCCCAAATAACAGGTAGATGAGCACCCCACACCATCAAATAGTTCATCTAAAAATTAAGAAGGTACTGTTTTCCAAAGGCAGCCAATCTGTTGCTTGTCAGACTGTTAGGTCAAGAGGCAGCGTGACTTTCAGCCTACAACTAATTCCTATTATGAAAGCAACACTGCATTTATTTGACATTTATTTAAATCCGTAATAAAGAAATGGATAACAGAATGCTGTGCAGGCACACAGACCTCTGGTGGTTAATCTGTTAATGCACATAAACAAATTAGCTCAGGAAGGGAATGTGTTGATTAGCTTAACATTATCTCTGCTGCTTATACAAAAAAAAATCACTTACCAAGATAAACTTGTGACCCTTCTAGCAAAGTACTGCCCAAGGAACTATTCATGTGATCATAAAGTTCCTGTAGAAGTTAGAACAAAAGGGAAAAAACCCAATTAATGGCACATGGTCACACAAAATCCAGAATAAATAAAATTCACTTATTTGAGGATTTCAATGTCTTATTCCAGAAAGAAAGTAAAATTTTATTAATGGAATCAATAGAGATACAGGCTGATAATCATGTTCATTCTTTATTTCATTACGAATCAGAAAGTTGACCCTGTCAGATTAGGGTAGTTCATTTAGTTCACGTTAAGTTATGACAAGAGCTGAATATCTGAATGACCTATGCCAATGGAATATTTAAGCACCAATTAAAAACACTAAAGTTTGTAGCCATATACCAAAAGCTTTGTTCTGTGTGGCTATTGCTTAAAAGTTACCTTTAGTATTGAAATTTGTGAGAAGTCTTTTTCTTCAAAATATGCATGTGTAATGAGTTGCAGCTTTGCCTGAAGTAAGCCATACAAAGGCTTGGAAGAAAAACAAACACAAAAGGAAGAAAACTTTAGTCACTCATTTTGAACTTGAATCTTCTCTCATTCTTATCTTGCACTATAGATACATTATTACACACAGAGTTCATGGAGGGGTAGTTGCTAACTCGCATCATCTTTCTCCTGTGCTCATTTCAAATGATAATTCTATTCTCTTTCCATTTGCACATACCATACCATCACTGAACACCTTTCTGGAAAAGTACTTTCCTGCTTTAACACCGCTTGTACAGCTCCAGTAATAGCTCTTTCTTCAGCTTTAAGCACAGAAAGAATTTGTGTTCCCTGCCTGGTGACCATCAGCTTTTTACTAAACAGGTAGAAATACCAGATGTTTCTTCAAATCAAGAGTATGCTGTGTATGTGACTGTCTTAAAACCTCTTTCACTGCTGTCAATAGACACTCTCTTCAGTTATTTTCACGGCCAAACCCCTCAATCCTACTACATGAAATAAAGTCAGTAGCATTTACAAATAATCAAAAGTGCAACTAGATATCCCAGTCCCTGACCACAGGCAGACACTTTTACAATTACTCTTACAAGGAGACACCAAATAAAGGCAGCTCACTTAAATGTCACAGCCTTCCAATTCAATTTTACTTCAGTATTTTGTTACTTTCTGCATGATTTGAAGAGAGATATTTGGAGCCAAAAGTTTCAAATAAGAACATGGAAAACAAATAATTTTTAATGTTATCTGAAAGTGTTTTGGGAGTTAAATAAACATTCTTACCAGCTGACTGAGAACACAGACACTTTTCTGCACTGTTTCTCGGGTGATGTCTGCTTGCCGTACTTTTAATGCCTAAGAAATAGAAGTATTACAGTATATTTACCCACACACAATTTCAAATAGAAGTCTTTCACAGGCTTAGTTGCCACATATAGCCCTTGTATTTAAACAAAATCCTAGAACTGACTGCCTCCAATGGTGGACTATCCAAACCATGCAAGAGTATGCCCTTACCTAGTAAAAACGTTCATAACACTGATACATCAGAGTTGTGTTTTCACCTCACTGTGCACAGAAAGGATCCAACTACAGCTGTGATGATAGGCAGGGGACTGTTTAAAAGACACTAGCATGAGGAGAGGCAATAGCCCTGGAAAAAGCAACGGCATTTTAACTCAGGATAATGCAACAGAAGAGAAGCCACAACACACCACTCGTTCTTATCTAACATGACTTGTGAAGATGGACCAAGTTGAAGAGTCTTTGCCTAGAAATTGCTTGCTTTATACTCCAGGATTTTCTCTGAGCCACCCATAAAATCAGGAGGTATCATACACAGAACCAATCGCATTCTTGGTGAGACCAAATGGTCCCAGCACTTACCAGCAAACACAGAAAGGGTGGGGGCAGAAATACAGCCAAGTGATTCACTTAATTGCACAAAACAATTGTGTGCAGCCCTCACATCAAAAGGGACAGATGGAAAGAGTGCTAGAGCTGTCACACAAACACATTGTTTTATATTCTTGCTCCATAGAGTTAATTTTAAACACCTATTTATCTTCTTAATTGGTTACTAAACAGCACAAACTGGAATCAAGAGCACACTAAAGCCAAGTTATTGCACAGTTAAATTGAGCAAGGCTCCAAGTCACAAGATACTGTGCAGACTGGCTGCAGAGGATCATGAGTGAACTAAAATCAACCTGGGTTTAGTTAAAAAGAAAGAATTAAAATCTGCATGTGTAAAATTTCTCTTATAGCATAACATAAACTTGAAATACAATCAAGGTATGATTAACATTAAAACAGAGTACGTAATTTACATCTTCTGAATACAAGACTCGTTTAAAACTCAAAGCCAGATGGCATTCCAGATTCTTGGCATTTCACTGGAAAAGGGAGTAATTTTAAAAGAAATTTTAGTAACTTCTCAATTGTAAATCCACAGACCATACTACTGTTACTACTTTTGAAAATATGGGCAGATTCTAGTAGATCAAGTACGTAATTCCCTCAGTGTGATCAGGTACACACTATAGCTTTCATCAGTTTTTCAGCTTTACTGCTGGAAGTTCACTATCAGTAAGCAACTACAATGAATGGCAAGATTCTGACCTACTCTGCAAGGGTATTTTTGGCAGAGGAGGTAGGTGAAGAGAAACATCCCTCCACTTGCATGGTCAGATCCCAGAAAATACTCTGAAATTCTTCATGGTCACACACTGGAGAGATTTCACTGAATTTTAGGGTTGTTAATGCATCAAGTCTATTATTTCATTAATACAATTCACAACTCTGAAACTTACCTTTGCTTCAATTTGTCTGTAGCAAGAGACACCATACACTGTTGTTCGATCCCCACATCTCGGTGGCAAATGGAAATACACAGTATCTGTGGAAAAAAAAAGACTGTTTTCTAAGTCACTAACAAGAATTCAGTATTTTTATTTTCAGCATCACTTATTTATAAAAGGTTTAATGTCAAAAATACTGGCACACTTATTTTCTGAGTCTTTAAAAAAAAAAGAAATAAAGTCATCTATAAAGCCAAGCCTGCACCCAAACTAGTTTCCAAATTGTAAGATGCTTTGTGGGAGAAGTTCCAGCTGTGCCAATATGGATATTCTGACAACAGCCTCATGTTTAGCCTCACCAAGCTCCTATAAGCCCATTGACAGGGTCTCAGAAGCAGCCACTGGCAGCAGAGAAGCACCACTGAAACCTACAGGCATGCTGCTTTTCCAATTGGGTACAGAGGAGCAAAGGCAAGGCACTGTGAGCAAGGTGCACAGTTGGAGTAAGATACCATTAAGAAGGCAAATGCAATGAAGGTAGGGAAGGAAAAGCACCAAGGAGGACAAACAGTTGAAAGATTTCTATAGTAAGCTACTAGAGAAGTTACTAAAGCTACTCTACTAGCTGCTACCACTGCCAAGGTAGATATCCATGCACCAGCACCACCATGCTAACAAAAAGGATTTGTGAATCCTGGTCTCACACAAAGTAATTACTGTGTCTGTGCAAGTGTGACATGACAGGAAAAACACCTCTAAATTATGACAAGAGAAAGCCTTTGCATACACATGCACTTAGTATTACTGCAAAGAAGTTGCTAAATCCTAAGGAGAGGACATCACAACTGTTTGCCTTCCAAAACATGAGTGAAATCTGTTTTGAAACCAACTACTAACTTTTTGTTTGCTTCGTTATAACAAAAGGAACAGAAGAGACAATCCCATATGCATTAAATCCAACAGAAAGAGGGACTGGTTATAACAAAGCTTTCTGCCTTGAACAAGTTTGACTATATTAGAGAGATCACTCAGGGTTTTAGAAAGCCTTTGAGACTATTTCCTGCACCTCTTTGCAAAAATGCAGCTATCAGTGGGAATTGGTTTAAAACCCAAAAAGCTCTAATAAAGTTACAGTAAATGTAACATAACTATTATCTGAAACATGTTTCAAGTTCACGTGTATTCTTGCATACAAAACACAAGGATAGATAGCAGTTTTGCTGCCAAGACTTTCTTTTTTTCTTACAAAAAATACACACTAATAATCTTTTAGTGCAGCAATAAAAATGCTCAAAGTTGAGCACTAACTGGGATAGTACTGAGGTGAGAGAGAACATGTAAGTGCAGCTGCATATGATTCTCCTAGCTTTGAATGTAGCCTACTTCTCACTATGTATTTAACAATGCAGAAATTGAACAAAAATTATGACCCAGAGCAGAGACAGAGACTCTTACTGCTGCTAGGAAGGGGATTATTTTTATATGATTTCCTTTGTTTCCAAGTGAGGTCTCTGGCAGCTGGAGGATTAGGAAGCTAAGTATATCAAATTAAAAAAAACCCAACTTATTAAAAGTTGTATTAAAGGGTTTCTGTGATTTTGCTGTTTTAAGCAACTTCCTTGTTCACCATTCTGCAGAAAAATGATGAAACAACTGAACATGCATATAAATATTGTGGTGATGAACTGAACTGCTGTCAAACAAAGAAATAAATACTAAACAACAAAAAAACCCACACCATAAAAAAAACTCCTGATCCTGCCCTTTACATTTGCTGGTTATCAAAATATTTCATCCTACAGACACTGAATGACTTGCAGGTCACTCTAAGAATCTATAAATTAGTGGAGGAAAAAAAATAAATCACAATGACTACTTACATTACAAAGCTGAATTTTAGAGTTTCATTTTTCCCTTACCTCAAAACTAGATTAGGTTTTACTCAAGAGTTTATTTCCCCTTCAAAGAACTTCTGAGAAAGACACTAGCCTTGTTTTGTGCTAGCAGTACACACAAGTGATACGTAACCCTTAAGCTTTTATTGACTTCTGATAAGTCTAATCTTTACAATCTACTTTCACTTTAAATTCTGAAGCAATGAATCACTGCCAATGTATTTTGCAGCTTAAACAAAGAGTACAGGAAGTCTGCTAGTGAAAGGGATTGTTGATTAACTGCTCAGGCACCAGGGTTTTTCTTTTAATGGCAGTAGCAGTACGTACAACTTCCTCTCTTGTTTCTTACCTTCCTGATAGTTGTGAGCACCATCCGGCAAGGCGAGAAAGGGCAAGTACTTCCACTCCTCTGGTAAACTGTGGCTGTCATGTCCTTCTCCAGGCTTTAGGGGAGGATAGGAAAATTCAACCTAAACAAACAGAAACAGAGGGGAGGCAAAGGGAAGATACGTTACTGTTACCAAACAAACAAGCCTCTGTGATTCAGCCTAGCACCTTTTCTTTAGCAACAGCACAAACCAAGGTTTTTCTTCCTACCAGCATTCCTTGCCTCTTCCTCCAAAGCACCCATGGACTGATTCACATGTATCTAAGTGACAGTGTCAGGGCAGATTTGGTTTCCATCCAGCCTAGTGACTTTTCCTCGAGAGAAACGTGAAACACATCTCCAAGCAGAGAACACCACCCAGCAGCTGAATGCCTTCTCCCCTGCAGCCAGCAGCACACTGCTACATCTGCAATGCCAGCAGGGGTAATTGCTGGGGCACGCACATCCCAAAATCAGGTTTGGCTTCCAGCCCCTCGAGTGCCCAAGACTAGGGAACACTAACACATGCAAGCCTCTGTTTTACCCTAGTGGGTGTTGAATAATCTCAAAGACTGTACTAACAGCAAAACACTGCTTTTAAGTATTTTTATGTTCTTGATTGCAATGTGTTATACACATTGGCCTAAAGTACCTCCTTTTCCTTTCCCCAAGGAATCCTGCTTTTCAATTTCACCTTTCATTTATTTGCTGTTTACCTCTTTCTCCTAGAAACAGGGACAACCCTTCTATTCCTTGCATTACACTACATGCCTACCACAGATCCTCAGCACCAGCATCCTCACAATACTTTCCTTTCATCTCCTTTTCATATGGAGATCCCGCTGGCTTTCTGGCCACTTTCACCAACTCTTTTCTCCAGACTTACATTTCTTAAATTGCTGGACAAAATCTAAGCACAATTTTATCAGTAAAAGAAATTGTTTAAGGATACTACAGCTTTTCTTGAAGGACATTTAGTGATAAACTGGTGAGCTGTAAAATGTATACATAGAAGTTTTTCATGTATGTATACATGGAAAATAAAAAAAGCATGACAAAGCAAGCATACAGAAAATTGTAATATTTGATGAATGATGTAATAAAAACACTGTAAAGGATGAGAGTACTAAAGAAGAAACAGGAAATAAATCAAGAAAACAAACTCTTCACCTTAACATGGTGTCATTCTTTCTACAACTGTTACCAACTTGGAGAAAAGCACAAAGGACATGGAAACACCACAAGAAATCACCTCGCTACTTGCTGTATCAATTTCAAGTTTTCTTATTCATCACATTATAAACGAGATCTTGAAAATATGCACAAAAATATGAAGGTCTGGTGAATGACCAAAGATCAGAGTGAAAGGTAAGTAATCCACAAATAATAATAAAGCAAGGGAGTAAGGAAAAAGAGACACGCAATAGAATAAGAATTAATTCTGGCAGAGGAAGGAGCAGGGAATCGAGACCTTGACTTGTAGTTGGTTATCAAGAATCCACAGAGCCTTAAGCAGAATATGCCATTAAGCAAAACAGAAGGGCATCTGACTTTCACAGGAGAGACAAATTGGCATCCACACAAGGAGCAGAGAAACTGGCTGCCATTTAGTACACACATAAATCCTGAGAATCCCCTGCTATCCTTTTCAAATCAGAGATTATGAGAAAATGAAAATTTTAGAAGTTTCATGTAAGTATCTGCAACACAGGAGAGGATCATACCATACAATTTGATGCTGTCCAGGTTCAAACTGGCTGGCTGAAAAACACTATTTACAGAATTGTTACTGCTTTCTTGCAGGAGGAGTAACTGTAGCAATAAATAAAGCATGGTTCCTAATTTCAGAATATGCCCCCAAAGCAGTGGGCAGCCCTGTGGCCTATCCTCCAGCACACCAGAGCAGGCAAGGAACTTGCTTTCTCATCTTGTACCCACAACCTTCTGAGAGTGCTTTTAGAAACAACACACCTGCCTAGGCGTAATAATTCAGCACCACGTACGAGCTATGGGATGGATTACCAAAATTAGGCACATAACATAAAATAAGGCAACATTAGGGCAGGGAACACAAAGTTGACACTTGTAAGTTCCAATTTACTCCAGTTTGAGTGACCTCTGTTTGGTGATTTTACAGCTTTGAACCTCCCTCTATTATATATTCACGTAAATTACATTGCCACCTTTATACAAGTGCTGAGAGCCCGTGTTACTATTTGAAAGCATTCTGAGATAGGCAGATGAAAGGTGTGACAGGCGTACAGAAATACATATTTTACTGATTTAGCATCCATTCATTTATTCAAGAGTTCAAGATTCCTGGTGCAGAATGTTTAAATAACTACTGGGATGTTATGACACATACAAAGAACAGGCATATCATAAGATGAACGTTAACGATGCTGACTATGGAAAGTGTGACATAACTGCAAACAGGTATTTAGGAACCTCCTCTCACTTCACACATCAGGGTAGCTATGGAGAAAATATCCAGCATGGAATCCTTCAAAGAAATACTTCCTGTATGGGACGTCAAGGAAGCCACTGCAAGATTATTGAAGCAAAGTGCTCTTGGAAGCTTGAAAAACTAAAGAAACAAATAAACAAACAAAAATCCACCATACCTGGGAGTTTTTCTTGATCAATACAAAATACTAAATAAGTCGATTACATAGACATGTAAAGAGTGGAGCCTGTCATTAATTGTACACACGAGGTCAGAATCCATGGCATTGTTTACAGAAGGGTGAGAGTGCAATTTGGGGTGTGCTCAGTAACGCAAGGTGTATTTAAAACAATCAGCATCCCATGGTAATTTGAGCAGTCTTTCTATTATAGCTGAAAAGCTTCTTTAAAAGTTTCAGCCTGTCAAACATGAGCAAGTCCATATATTCTAGACAACGGGCTCATCTTTGATACTTGATGTATGCTATGATTAACTTAGCATCATCAAAAGATTTCATGCTCATAATGGTCCTTGAAACTGCTTAAATAACATTATTACAAGCAGGGAACAAAACCAAAAGGAATTGTGCTAAGGTTTACAGGGTATCATCAACAGAGCCAGGAACAAAGCCCTTTGGCTTGATTTTAGCCTGGTTCAAGTTATTTTTTGTTTGTTTTTCCTTTAACAAGATCTTGTTTAATCACTAGAGAGGATTACCTACTGCATAATACCTGCCTGCTGTGCTCCCCCAAAACAGAGACACCAGGACTTTACAGACAACAAAGCACTTACATGGTTAAGAAAGTGTCAAACACATCCAACAGAATCACAGCAACCACTGGGTTGGCAGAGATCAAGAAGAGAAAAAAGTAGTTCTCCAGTAAAGCAGAGTCTTAGAAGACAAACAGCAGACAAATAGGAACTGAGACAGGCTAGAAGTGTTCCCCTTAAGAAAAGAAAGATGCCTCCAGAAAGGCTGCCCTGGAACCAAGGGAAGAGAGCTACTTCAGCATCATCCTCTCGGAAGCAGGTGCTACAACAGAGGATGCAGGAGAACTGGAAACGTAGCCAGTTCTCAAAAGAGGTGATAAACAAAGCAGACTGAACTCACTCCTTCCTTAGACACCTCCTAATTCTGCAAACAAAGTCAAGTCTAACCCGCCAGCAACTCTGCTCGGAGGCACACACTCCCTACGCACCAGTAAAACAGGCCATGTGCACGAATAGCTCAAGCCATGTGCATCACAACAAGTGTTACCTTCTGGTAAATTAAGTGCTGTATTGCTCACTTGTAATGAGAGGAAGCATTTCCTGATTCTGAGAAAAAAAAACACCTTTATTTGCTCTGAAATCACTAGCTGCTAGCTCCTACAGCTCCTGAAACTACTGAGGAATTTATTATCAGCTGCTCCAGAAGAACGGCAGAAACTGCTCCAAAATCCAAGTTTTACCATCCTGCACTGAAGCAGGAGATTAACAGAACATAACAAGAGCCATGGAGCTGAACCAGTAACCTGCTGCAGTAAGTAACGAGTCAGCCAGCTACAGATACTCCAAAACAGATGACACCATTTCTGTGGCAGGCTTCCCTTATAATCAATTTATGCCCCAGTGCTTTCATGACTTGAGTCCCGTAGAGCCTGAGAAACGTGCAGAAACTCCTACCACACCAAAACAGTGTGTTTTACATCAATGGACAAGAGGATGAACCACTCCATATGACAAAGGGCTGTGTTCACTGCTCATTTCTCCTTAGGCCACTCCTTTTACCAGTAGCAAACAGGTATCAATAAAGCAGTTTTTGGGGAATATCAATGAAATGTTTGTCATTTCATTTCAGATGAATGAAAATTGTGATTGAATGAATACTGCCCAGAGCTCTGCTCATTTCAGGACACTTGCTATTTAATTACACACTGGGGAGGGTTCCCATAACAAGTCAGCTGGTACGTACAAAGCAAAGAACCCCATCGTGATGCCTGCTTCATGCCAATTATTGTTCCCTTCTTTAACTGACCTGTTGAGAGCATGACAAACACTAGGTGGATCTTGTTTCCAGCCAAGCTCCTCCTGTTCCGAGCACTCTCCTGTAACAACCTCTTCTCCTTGGCAGAGAGACACAGCAACCAGCACTTTGTGAACATCTCATTGGTATCAGGGTACAAACCAGTAACTAGGAGGCCCAAAGAAGCAGGCTGGCAATCTGCTTGTGTAAACAAACACAAGCCTACAGCTTCTCCAAAAGCTTGCTCCATACTTGCTAGAGAAAACTCCTTCCAACGTTTTCAGGATGGAAAATGCCACGTGCTGCTTTCGCATAGCACAAAGCTTTCGTGACAGTGAACGGCCAGTCCAAGCTTTTAACAACTTAACTGCATCCTCAGACTAAACAATGTATGTACAGCAAACCTTCACTTTGACTCACACAATCCTACCTCACCCAGCAGAAAGACCCATCCATGGTCCAACAGTAAGTCCTTGGAAGCAGCACATGGAACAATCATCGTGCTTGTGCTATCAAAAGGCACACAGACCAGTTCCCCGATTCTCCTCGTTGTAAACAAATACATAGGGATTGTTTTTCAAGCCAGTGCAAGAACAAGATGTTCCTATACATTTCCAAGCTGCACATAAAAATTTTTGCTCTATAGGTTGAACTTTTCTTATCTTGTAAAGTTAATCAACAAGGAAGAACTGCACACTTCAGGCATCAGGATCTGAGTAGAACAGCACTTTGCCTAAGAATGCCTGAGAATCCAGTTACATTGTTACTAACAGCAATCCCAGCCAGAGAATCCACAAGGTCAGAGCTCAGTTTCACGTTACACACCTCTGCACACATCAGCTTTACACCACACATATATTTCTACCCCTAGGCTGCCACTTTCAAGAGACTTTTCCACCCCCTTACTAGTCCTTTTTTGCCCACATAGCCGTCTTCTGCAGAAGTGACAGGGAGAATCCAAATCCATTTTTCTGAAGGGTGGATCAGAATTTTTATGTATCAATAAACATATTACTACACTATAGGACTACATTTATTGCCACTCTCCCCACCAAATCAGATCACTTCCACGACTTGTCCTTGATCATATGCGGCCTCTTTTCTCTTCTAGAGGTCTCCTCATGTTAATTCCCAAGCCTATACTGTTGCTACTCATTTCTATTGCATGACTTTGTAATGCACCCCGTTTCCACCATTCCAGAATTCCTTACCATCCTGCTCTTCCATGACATTCAGTTTTCCTTTGTAACACCGATTCCTAAATTCTGCTCACCATGATTAGATTTTACTGTGCAAATGATGCCAGTGCCACTTACGTGGGCCCAAATCAGCCTGGAGAAACACCCCTTGCAACCACCTTTCAGACCAGCAGTTCCTCTTCCAACACATATCTGTTGCTGCTTCCTACTTCATACTGTTCCTTACACAAGTACCAGCTCCTATAATAATCCTCCAGTATCTCCACCTTAAAAAAACAACTTTTAAAATGTTTTTATAGTGCTGTGTGATCCATTATCATGTTCCAGGCAGATTCAAGCTACCCTGTTCCTTTAACAGAGAAAGTAAATCAATAATTTATTCTTACAAAAGATGCAGGTCAGTCAGGCATGATCTATCTTTAGTGAATGCACATAGGACTCAGTCTGCTTAGTTTCATGTTGTTAATTGATTCTTTCGCTCACAAATTCTCCAGAGCCTTGCATACTACTGATGTCAAACTCATTAGGCTACTGCTGCACAGCTCCCTGCCTCCAGTTCTTCTAGGAAATTATTTTCATAGTTCAGTAACAAATCTGCTAAGTCAGAGGTAGAATATATTTAAAACAAGATTTCTGGTTAGATTTCTCTTAGGAAGCCTGCCTGTTCATGGTTCTGCCAATTGTCGTAATATCCCTGCAGTTCTTCTCCCTGGGACACAGCCACCCTGTCCCCCTTCTAACTTCTCCAGTTCATTTCTTGAAATACTTGCAGACAACTCTGGTTTAGAGGTATTCCGACCCAGTTTTTGACAACACCTGAAAACGTACTTCTACAAACATTCTATTGGCAGCAAGATAAAATTTACAGCTGCTAATTTATAGTTTGGGGTTTTGTTTTTGGTTTGGGGTTTGTTTTGGTTTTTTTTTCATCAACACTACATAATATTACAAGCAAAGAAACACAGGGCCCAAAAGAAGATCAGAAGCCACCTCTGCTTTTGTCTCCAAGCTACGACTTCTCCAAGAGGCCAACAACAAGGTGTGGGCAAAAATGTCCTCTTCCTCCTACAGCCACCCAGCTAACACCCATCTCCTGAGTGTCTTTGATGAGAAAGTGACTGAAATACAGCAAACCTCACAACCTAGATGATCTGATTACCCTGCAGGAACTGACCCTGCCAGCATCCACACGTGACCGTCCCCTGGACACACTGAGGAGAAGGGATGCATGACAAAACCACACAGATCTTTCAGAAAGAGATGGAAGAACCCAGGCAAGGAGTCACTGTGCTGCTGCTTCACCCTCCGAGGGGTTGCTTTACACCTCACCATGCCCGGATTGTCTCACTCCTGAAGTATTAATAACACTAATTTAACTCCCTGGTGCCTCGTACGAAACACAGTCACATCTATTGCTGTTTCAGCAGTTGTGTGAAGCCTGTGGGTGCCAGAGCAGCTCTGTGTCCACCTGCAAAGCCGCTGCTTCACCTGCATCACCTGCTCCAGGGGTTAAAGAAACCAGAATAAAAACACGGAGCATAAAATACCCATGAAATACACAACGTGAGACTTCTCTGCATGCACAGCCATGGGAAAAGGGAAGAGACATGCAAAGAAAACTTGACAGCAAGGGGGGGTTCGCACCCCGGGTCCCGGCGGTACCTGCGGGAGCGGGACGCGGCGCTGCCCGGCAGGGACGGGCAGATTAAAACCCGGGATTTTTCCCTTCATTCTCTGTCTGCAGGCATTAACATCCCTGGATCCGGGTGCCGCGGCCCGAGCCGCCCCCGGGAGCCGCGGGAGGGCGGGGAGCGCCGGGGCAGGCCCGGGAGCCGTCACGTAGGCGCTCAGTAAACACGAC
>VZRW01012740.1:0-29627 GCA_013398125.1 Aegotheles bennettii | reverse complement strand
TATGGTTTTTGGGCGTGTTGTGATCAAGGTCTATCTGGCTAATTTGCCTGTCTTGCTCAAGAAGCAACCAGTGTTCTCTGCTCCTTGCCTCCCCTCATGCTGCTCTCCACGTGCCCTCTCTCCTTCCCCTGCGGCAGCTGCCGCGTGCTCCCCACCACGTCAGCCTTCCGGTTCCTCGCAGGATTCCTGCTCAGACTCGGGTTTCCTCGCTCTGCCCCGGCTTCACCATCTCCGGGAAGCCCGGCCCTTTCTCAAATCCTCAGTAATTAAAAGGAACAGCTCTCCCCGCTGCCACTCTCTGCTCCACGCTGCCAATCCAAGTTGTTTTTTTTTTATTCCTTCCAGCAAAGGTGTCACAATAAGTTTTTCCTAACATGACTCCATTCTGTCTTGGAAATCACAACTCGCTGCCTCCTCCTCTTGTGTCAAATACACAATAAAAAGCTGTTTGTGGCTACACAGTAACTCAAATGACAACACCAATGAAGGTAAAAATTGTACTTCTGAACTTTTTTGTCTTCCATAAAAACATACAAAGCATATCACAGAACTAGCTCTTTGATAATAAGTTTCACTTCAATCTCCATGGAGTAAGCCTTGTCATTAGTATTTCTAGCCATTGATAATACATAACATACTGCTAAAAAAGCAGCACATCTTAAGTTTTCAAAATAATATGAAGATAATTTTCAGAATAGTAAAAAATGGAAATTAAAGAGTAAACTTTTTTAATTTTATCACACTACCTTCTTCCAGGATGGGTCTCAGCACAACAAATGGGATTTCTTGCAATGGTTCCATGTGTTTGTGTCCAGCACTCATAATCTTTATCTGGGGCAAGCAGACCACAAGTGTGCCGGGCATACTAGCCTGCCCATGGTACCAGCTTCGCACAGTCCCGGGAATGTCGCCTGATACAATAGTACTTGGGGAAGGCAGGCTATCATTCGGAAGGAATACACAGCAAGATTGCACTTCGAGCTGAAAAAACAAAGACAAAAAACATTTCTCACAGATTAACATTTTTTCCTCCCGGTATGGAGTATTCATCTTGGTACAAAATCTGAAGTTGCTCATCCATCACAGCCGACTGAAAATAGTCTTAGCTTTTAGCTGAATTAAGATAAGACAAAACGATGGAAAATAATATATTCTTGTAAATTATGATTACAGGAGGGGAGGTAAGAAGTGTGATTTTGGACTGTAAATTTGATCATAAAGGTGTTGCCATATAAACCAAACAGCATTCACAAGAAGTGTAATTGAGTCAGAGAACAGCCTCACAATAAAGCTGAGAAAGCCATCCTCTTTTTGCAGTTCATTAGCTTTTGTTAGCAATACCTAAGTCTTCAAAACTGACCAACATTTTATATGCTGTTACTTTATAAAGACTTGTATAAAGAACAATTTCAGGGAAAATTCTGTCTTTGCTTCATAATCAACAGTAATGAGCATGTACAAAAAGGTTAATCATCAGATAAACTACGAAAAACATAAATGTTATTGAAAAAAAATACTTTAAAACAAATGGATAGGTACATACATACACAAAGAGAAAGAGAATGACTAGAAACACAGAATCATTGAATGGTTTGGGTTAGAAGGGAGCTTACAGATCATCTAGTTCCGACAACCCTGCCATAGACAGCGACACTTCCCACTAGACCAGGCTGCTGAAAGCACCATCCAACCTGGCCTCCAACGCTGCCAGGAAAGGGGAATGCACAACTTCTCTGGGCAACCTGTGCCTGTGTCTTACCATCCACACAGGAAAGAATTTCTTCCTAATATCTCATCTAAATCTACTCCCTTTCAGCTTAAAACTGTTCCCCCTCGTCCTATCACTCCATGCCCTTGTAAAAAGTCCCTCTTCAGCTTTCCTGTAGCCCCTTCAGATACTGGAAGGCTGCTCTAAGGTCTCCCCACAGCCTTCTTTTCTCTATGCTGAACAACCCCAACTCTTTCAGCCTCTCTTCATAGAAGAGGTGCTCCAGCCCCCTGATCATCTTTGTGGCCTCCCTTTGGACTTGCTCCAACAACCCCATGTCCTTGTTATGTTGAAGATTCCAGAACTGGACACAGTACTCCAATACAGTTCACAAAGTTCATACTTCTTTTGTCCTGTTTCCATTGCAAATCAGAAGTAGCACACATGGTTTCACATGAAATAGCACTTTTTTTTCTTTATTTTCAAGAAATGGTGTTACTTCAAAATATTTCTGATCATTCTGCCATCTCTTTATGTGCTTCTATCAAGGCTGAGTGAGACCAAACCAAGAACTGAAGTCATCACGACTTGTTAACTCTGAGGTGGTGTAAGCTGCAGACTGTTAGTCTTTCTTGACTCTTGCAAGTAATACTCTGCACCTGGATACCAAATAGCCTTAACAGCCTACACACTTGAATGCTTTGTTAAGTGTGTACAAGTTATGATGCGGTTCATTCCTTCACATAGTCTAGTGTACAAAATGGCGGACATAAGATGTTATTTGTAGCTGTGATAAAAGAACATTGCTTTGATGCAAACTTATGTAACAGTCTTTCAATTTGACATCATTAAAGACATCACAGCTTAAAACTGGTAACTGAAGTTTGTACTTCATACCCTCCTCTGAAGAATAATAGTCCCTCAAGACCACAATAGTGATCTGCAATAGAGCTGGAATTCTCCAGCACCATAAGTACTTTGCCAGCCTAGTGAGGAGAACACAGATATTAATCTTTATTTCAGCAATTTTGTGTCCTTTTGCTTAGACAAACTGACAAGAATTCACTGCAGAAAAATATAAGTAGAATTTTGCAAAAATAAATACATTGTTACATGAAGTCTGTGTTTGTTTCTAGTTTTAGAACTGTTTGAGTTGTAAAATGAAGTTAATTACATCTTTGATAAGTAGTTTATTGATCCAAGGTTGCAGAGTGTACTTTATTTATATTGGATGAAAAGCAACAGTGTATTGTTACAGATGTAATAGATTTGGATATTTTTTTTTAACTGGTAAATTAGTCATTGTGTCAATTTGGGAAGATTTTTACAGCGACACATTAGATTGTTTTCTGGTCTATTAGTAATAGGTTGCAGGTCAAGCCATTGTGGGATAATGATAAATAGATGACAAAAGAACTTATGATCACTATAACTTTTGTTTTATCAGTGTATTTGCTGAGTAAACAGTTTATAACAAATCATCCATTCTTCATATATATCCATGATGATTAACATCAAATGCTGCCTGGATATACAAACCATGTGGTAATAATAAACCAAAAATTCCACCAACTTGGAGAGATACTATACTTCATCACATTACCAGCAGCAGGATCTACAGGAGATGTTTTACAAAGTACTCTTGAGAAAAGATCTCAATATTCAGTAGAGTTTTTTAATTTACAGTTCGGTAAAGCTTTGCACCAAAGACAAGTTCTTCAGATGATTTTTGTTTCTATTTTACTTTGCCATATCCAGACTATTGAAGTGGAATCATAACAGTTTGAGTCCTTCATATGCCTGAGGGAAATTCCTTTTTACGTAGGCAGCTACTTTGCCATTCATTTTCAAACAACTGAATGGGAGTTGGACCATGAATTTTGGTGAGGTTTACATGACAGTATCAGGTCCTCCATATGTAATATTATGGTTTGCTTGCTTGTGTTTCATTTAAAGTTTTAAACGAATAATTGAATTTTGTGAAACATTATTGCAGGACATCAAAGGCCAACACAATGAACACAATGAATATAGCAAAATTCCACATGTGAGGTCAAACCATGCAATTATTAAACTTACATAAAATAGCCAACTTGGATGCACAAGGGCTCAATAGTGCAAAATTGAACTGCACCTGTTGAACTTTCCAAAGGCAGTGCTTACACACAGCTATCAACTTCAATGGAATTTGCGTACGTTTATCTGACAGAATCTGGAGATCTGTCTAATAACAAGTTCCAGTGAAGGAATGAAAGAGTGCACCTAAAATGATGGAATTATGTTGGACAAAAGTGAGAATGTACGCTACAGATTGCTTTAAAAGATATGTAATCCAAATTCTTGAAATTAAACTACATCTACAGCATATATTAAAGCTATCATATAAATCTTTTTACACTTTCTAAATAACTGTTAAACTGTGTGTATAAAATAGTGAGTTTAGTGTAAAATGTGACTGATTTATGTAACTGAATATAAATCTGTAGCAGTAAATCTTGCATTAATGTAAGGATCTGACAATCCAAGGGAAAGAAAATGAAGTAATCTGCCAGTAAGAAGTCCTCAAGCTGGGGGTCAGATCCTGTTCATGGAAACCATCTGGTTGGGACCCTCCAAGCCACACCAAACACAAATGATCTTTTAAAAAAATATCCTATTCATTAATGCTTTGCAGCTGCACTGAGTGTTACTTCATTTTTCCATGGCAACATCCTTTCTGTTTCAAGGATCTTATTTCAGTTTTGGTAGCAACATGTTCTTTTGCCAATACTGAACACATTCATGTGTTAAAGAGAAGGAATTATTACAATTCTTGAAACAGAGTCATCCCCTATTTTAATTTCTATTATGTCAAGGCCTATCCATGCTAAATAACTTACACTAACGATAAAACAATGAAGTAAGCAGTATTTTCCCTTGTACTTTTAAAGTTACGCAAAGCATATTGGTCTAAACTTTTACTAATACACAAGCCTAAAAACGTGCAGCAACTTTAAGACTCTGTTGTGTAAAAAGGAAAGTATTAAGATACTGGAATAAAGAGAGTATTTTTATTTCATATTTTATAGAAAGAGAATGTTGTTTGATAGAGAGAGCAGTGAAATGCATACTGCAGAAAGAATTAAGTCTTCCTAAGTGAGGAATGTGGGTGGGAGTGAAACAAAGCAAGTGACACGCCTGCAGATAACAAGTTACCCTGAAGAAGTGCATTAAAGAGGGACAGGCTGTACAAGAGTCTTTGCAGCCTTTCATGATAGTGATACCATAAAGAGATTCCCTTCCCTAACTTACAATTGATAGCTATATAAAGCAATTAGAAGCATTGAAGATGACCCACAAGGTGACACTCACAGAAAGGGGTCTTCTCGAAAGTGGCCTCTCCCTGCATTAATCACCATCCATCATACGATCTCAGCAGAAAGGTTAATATGTTTTTCTGGGAGCTTTAAGCACAGAATATAAACTTGCAATAACTCCCAAAAGTGCACAGAACCACTGCTCCACATCTCATGTAGGGGTCCTAGTGTGGTTATTATTATAAGACCATACCTCAGCCTCTGATATCCAAATGAGCTCTATCCCATTAGACTATCTGCAGTTGAGCCAGACATGCACTGTTTGTTAGAATTTAAAAAGGCCAGAAAGGTGTGTATTGAAGTTATGCTAAAAGTAAAAATTATATAAATGGAAAGCAGAGCACCTGAGTGAGTACAAGACTAAGAGAGCACAAGACTAAGAGAGCAAGGCTACCTGTACACACAAACAAGTATAGTAAGGATCAGCTGCATTTCCTTTGACCACTTCAGAAACATATTCTCAGCACTACACAGTATTCCTATTCTTTTCTAAGAAAGCTTGATTTTAATAAGTTTTAATTAAGTTATGGAAAAATTAATTTTTTGTCAGTTTGTGGTAAGTAACCAACTTAAGAAATGATCCTATCTCATAACTGCTGAATAACTGCTGATAGCTGCAACTGCGAAGTTACAAGTCACAGAATCTCTTCCTGACCCATGAATGAAGACCACTGTTCAAAGAACAGGAATTCTAGTCAACCTCATTCATATGTTTCTGTTCTTTCAATCAATGTTTCACTTTGACTAAAATTTTAACTTGGTTATATGCTTTAAAGAAAACATTATTCTCAATAACTTCAGGAAACAGAGTCATTTTTTCAAATAATTTCAGGGATATTTAAAGGCAATTGGAATATCTGGCTAAGTTTCATATGTAATAATTAGAGTTTTATTTAGTTGGCATCCATTGCAACATTACTCATTAACTCATTTGCTTTTAAATACAGATCCTTCATTGTTCTCACTGGAATTCAGCATTAACAACCAATTAAAAATAATTGTGTATATACTGCTCCACAATTTTAGCAACTCATAGTATGAAGGACATGTGAAAAGTGAGTATTTGCACCCTATACAATGTAACTGCCAAAAAGACTGCATATAAAAGCTGCATATAAAATCCTACAACAACTAAATATTAAAACCAACTTTTTATAGTTAAGTATGAAAGTCTTTTCACTTAATACTAATAGCTCACCACAACTCCAGTGCACAAAATCTTCATGCAGTATTCTATCATGAACAAGGCCTTTGCAAGTACCAGCTTTGGATCCAAAATAAACTTTCCAGTTACTTTGGTTCCAAACACATTTACTTACTCAAACCTCCACTAAAAGAACGATACTTTGATGATTTGAAGTTATGAAGTTCTGTTTTATCTGATGACAACTACAAACTTTTCAGTTCTACCATCATGTTAATAAAAGATCCAGGAACATGAAAATAGCTTTAGAAAAAAACCTAGAGTTTACGTTCTCCAGCATTTAACCAGACAAAATATTTCAGAAATTTGCCTTTTTCATGCTAAATGATAATTAAATTCATACAGATTTTTTATTGTACATATAAACATATTTATATGTTTAATAAAATTTGTATTATGTTTAATAAAATTAATATATCGTACTGACTGGAATTGAAAAACCAAGTCATAACCCTCCATCTTATTATTCTCTATATATTGCCTTGCACAAATTTCAGCTTTCCCATTTAGGCTGGTATTGTAGGAAAAAAGTTACATATATGCATTTGTGTCTTGAAAAATATGTTTAAATAAAATAGACATAGGGAGTACTAGCAATAGCAAAAACAACAGCAAACATATCTAAAAATCTTTCATGTTTCACCGAAAAGGACTATTGCATGTTTGTTTGGAAGCATGCTCTTGGACTTTTCCTGTGGTATTTCCTTGGAGTTTGTTCAAACTTTTCATTGGTAACATGTAATGCCCTTCTGCCAAGATATTGGGATGTATTTTAACAAATATGACAAAGCATAAGGATGAAACATATCAGAAGTGTATAAACAGTTGAATTAATCCATAGGGCCATTTAATTTCAATATAGATAAAAAGTAAAAATATAATTTCATATTTATAATGATAAAAACTGAAAGCACGAGGACCTTACCAAAAAACCCTGTAAAAAGTAAATAAATCTAGAACCTCAAACACCAGAAAGTATTTAATACAAAAAAAAAAATCTCTGCCACTATTAGCTCTAATCTGTGAGTGTATTAGGTCAGAGCAGCAATATATTTTCAGATTAGTCTTTGAGAAAACAGGTGCCTATCACTATCATCAGCTTTCATCTTCCCAAAAAAAAACACTAGTTTGAACACCACCTTTTTTTTTTCCTATTTGGTAACAGGCAAACTTAATTTTTAGCTGGTCGGTTTCTCAACCATTGTTCAAAACAAATTTATTTTGCTAGTTGCTCACATAACAAAGTGTACCTAGAAAAATTTATGAGCAGAATATCTTAGTCCTGATTCAATTTTCCCCATTTATAAAGGATCTAGCTCTTCATCATCCTCATGATTACATTATTATTTTTATTATGACTCAAACCACAAGCCTCCTTGATATAGGGAGTCTCATTGTGCTAGGTACCGCCCAGACACACAAAAAAAATACACTGCTTCTTTCAAACAGCTTACAAATTATCTCTCAATTCCCTTATCTAGCCGTTTTAATCTCCAGTGGAGACAACATTAAGAAAGAAAGGAAAATAAGCAAAATACTCATGAAACCATGATGAAAGAGCTAGCTGAAAAAGAAATAGAGTTACTAGAAAGCATCTCCTCAACTTCAGTGTGTTCTGCAATCAAGTCACAAGTCTGAAGTTCTTGCTCAGGCAAAACTTAAACTTTGAACTTTCTAATATTTTGAACCCAAAGTACTTTCTGCATGAAAGAGTAATAAAACAGACATAAGCTTTACGATGAGCCTGTATATAAATAAATGAATACATTTCTTGGTAGTAAAAAGGAACAGGCATTCAATGATTACTTTCTGTCAGAAGTGTGGGGGGGTGTATTTTTTAAATTTTATTTTAACACAAAACCAGTTTTGCTACTATATGCTGGTGAACCATAAAATACCAATGTCATAGAACATACTGTTTAAAAGGCACAGACTATAATAATCCTAAATTAGGGTAATTTCTAAACAGGCACTTGATATACACTTGGAGGAACAGAGTCCTAATTCTAGCATTTCTAAGCCATCTAATATTTGATCATGCAGTCTCAACACTGGACTTCTAACATGGCCTTTTTTATGTATAGCATGCATATAAACTGCTACATGAAAATTCTGCTTTTACTGATGAGTGATCACAATCCAGAGCAGCCTAGCATAGAGTGGTTTAATCCCAGTGGTCATCTACTTGTCCTTTACAAAAAGGTAGACAAATAAGGAAATGAGCCATCACTGTGTAACATCATATTGTATCATACACCCCAATAAAATACTTATCATACACATTTTCCTCAAATATTTTTAAAAAGAAAGGTATTCTGCAAATCTAACTACAGATAAAAGGGTGTATAGCTATGTTTACGATACAAAAAAGCGTGACAAGCATTTTTTAATATAATTTTTTTAAGAATCATCCCCTTAGATATAAAAAAGTATTTTGAAAACTAATATTCTAAAACCAAAGCATTCTTTGCTTAATTTACTAAAATTCTGTATTTTATTTTTCATTCTCTAAGACTTTAAAACTATTGAAATAAGACAATAAAACTTGGGAGCTCCTTTATAAACCCTCTAATAAAAAACACTAGGATGCATAAAAAGTATCATAAAGTTTGGAAAGATAAGAGGGTTTTTTTACTTCCTTTTCATCTTACCTGAAGTGTAAGGCGCTTAACTGCATTCCACACTATTCCAATAAATTCCTTCATTCTTTCTTCAGGACTTCTGCAGCTTTCAGATGAGTTCAGCATGGTTTTCACAGGAAGTGACAAAGGACGAGATTCTAAAAACAAAACCCAGTTACACAAACAACATATTAAATAAGTAATACACTTACTGGCAGCAAAGAAGAATATTACTTTAAATTTGAAAAGATTTTTATCTCACTACATATGTAATAATACTGTGTCTATTACTAGTTTTAAACTTGGCAATACAATTGTATGAGTTAAGGCTGGTGAAAAATGCAATTAAATTATTAAAACTTTTTAACGTAAACTGCTAAGAAAATATTATGAAGAATGCTTGTTCTAAGCAAATTAAGACAGTTTTCAAAGTGTGATAACCTATTTGGTGACAGAATAGCAATTCAAGAGGTTTTCACATACATTGCTGCCAGTCTAATCTAAAACACGTTTTAGTTTTCTAAACTCATTGTAAGAAATGAAAGACAGCCTGTATTAAATTACAGCCTTTGATTTGTTTTCTTTAAAAAATTCATTTAACAAAAACTTCAGTATGCTTTCAAAAAAGGCATAAAAATTATACCATTTTCTTACTTTGTCAAGCTTAAAGGTACTAAAGTATGAAATATTTCATCTAAATTCAATGTTTGCCAGTAAAGAGTAATTACCTTAAATTGTTAATTACTTCCTAACATGAATATAAAAAGATTCTAGATAACAGAAGCATTTAATTGAATATGAGCATAGTAGAAATTCAAAAGATGACTAGTGAGGAGATTAAGTAGTAACTGCAAATTCATTAAAGACTGTATGAGTGGTACCATAGCTTCTTTTGTCATCTCTTACAGAATATCCTCCTCCTTATATTCTGGGATATGCACCAAATTGTCAGAGTCTTTAACATTTCCAGTTTTTGCCTACATGTTGTCAAGCTGACAAAACTGCAGGAATAAATTATGAAGTCTTCATTACTTGATTTTAAACTAAATTGGAATCAGTACAAGTGTTACAATTTACGTCTCCCAATTTTACAGCTAGGAGAAATCTGTGGCATACAAACCACAAAAGAATTCTTAAAACAAAATTATGCTATCAACTGAACTCAGGTGAGCAAAAGTATATGCCCCTTGATATGCATCATTGGGTTTTCAGTCAGTTTTGATCATGCAAGGAAACATCCGAGGAATTAAAAATTAAACATCTGAGAAGTGAATTTCTGCCAAGAGCATGTACAGTTAATGCCACTTGAGGAATTAATTGGTGGCATTTTTCTCATTAAGGCTAGAAAATACCAGAGTTGATTAATATTCTACAAAAAATCCTTCAACAAATAATATTTTCAATGACCTGAAAAGAAAGAGAAGCATTAACTTTATTAAACTGATGGGGAATCGAAAGATTCAAAAAGAGAGGTGGTCAAAAGAGTGAGATATTTTGTTATGTCTGTTGTATAATCAGTCCTCTCAGATATTCCTGGATCCAATTATGTATCTATTAGAAGATAAAGAATAAAAATTGAATCATGAGAACGTAAAAAGCTTGACACTTCAGGATTGTTTGTTGTCAGCTGTACTGGAGAGACAAACTAGTAAATTGTTCATATGGAGAAGAAGCATGGAGTGGCTATTTCATAATATTTTTTCACGTGGACACTTGTGTGCCACGCAGTGAGTATTCCATTCACATTACGAATGGATTAAGTTAAAACAAAGACATTCAGTGAAGAATAGCTGTTCTACTTCTTACCCTGCCTCCATTCACACCATCTTCTCTATGTAGTGAAGCCCTACACTACACATATTACAAGGTAAGAATTAAGGACAGCTTGATTATCAAGATATATTAAAGTAACAGTTACTGGAGCACAGAACTCAAAATACAAGTGCAGGTAAGGGTGAGAACAATATACAAAGTCACAACAAGACTCTGGAAATTTCACATACTGGAATGTTTCTGGTCAGGATGAACAGATAAATACAATGTAAAATACAATCAGCACGGGATTATCAACATCCTACATCAAAGAACAAATACATTCCTCGTGAGTGGGCTCTAGAGCAACATTTTGCTCCAGTCTCTCATGTTTTGTTCACTGGGAAACACATACTCTGCCAGTTCTCTCTTAACTAGGGGAATCAACCTGCTAATGCCATAAATACTACCAGTGAATTAAAAAAAATTAGCTGTCCAAAGCACCACTTGTTTCTTTCCATACCTGTGCAATTCAAACCTGCAAAGTTGATTCAAATTCCAGGAATATCCATGATAAGACAACAGTTTCACTGTAATACCTCATACTCAGCCAAAAAAACAAAAAAAAAGAGAAAGCATTGAAAACCTACAAACAGATAAGGAACCATTCAAACAAAAATCATGGAAAACAGGTAAGTAATGAGAGGTGTTTCAGAGTGGAAAAACAAAACAATCACAGAAGTAACTTGAAAAGAAAAAAGAAGCCCTCTCAATTTTTTTCCTATACTGTTAAGTCACAGAGTTTTGTCTGAAGGCATGCTGGGATAGAGCAGTGCCTTAATTCTCCGTCAGGCAAGGCCATCATTAGGTGACAGTTGCTAAGAGACTGTAATAGTCTGGTGTGGCTATCTTCTGTGTTTGGCTAGTCCTCTATAGTAGACACATAGACTGAATCAGTTCCATCTGTCTCGGTGTGAAGGTTAAGCTCCTACAATAATTATGCTACTCAGCTACTAATGAACCAAAAACCTAGGAACATTTCCTGGCACTGTAATCAGCCTTGTGTTGAAGCCATGAGTCAGTCAGCAAGATCTAGATAGAAAATACGATTTGTATGAAACCAACTGATGAGGGAAACAAAAAGGAAGGGGGGGTTGCTTCAGGTTGTACAAGTTGAATTTTTAAGAAAGTCAGTGTACAGGAATATAAAATGTTCTTATTCTCATCTTCCAGTCACATACTGGGTAACTGGTATTTTTGTAAAAATATACACCACAACTATTTCAGTCAACTATCAATCACTCAGAGGCTACCACACTCACCATCAATTTCAGAACACACACTGGTAATGAACAGACTTTTAAAAAAAGACTGAGCAGACCAACCAGGTTTGAGCTACCAGAAGCAGCAGTTCTCGTAATTCATTTCATAATTTATGGTTAAAACATACAGAGAGTTCCAAGTGGCAATCCTGCAAAATTAATCATAAACATACTCTCTTTGCAGGAGATGCCACTAAGACTTGTAAGTATAGATTCTAGATAGAGGTGTCTTTCTTTTATGCCTCCTTCTTTGTATCTTTTAGCCTACTGGGAACTGGTTGCTTTAGAAGTCTGATCCATAAACTACTTAGAAGTTTTAAAAGTAAAAAGATGTTCGGGGAAAATGGTGCTACTCTGTGCTATTAACATCCAGTGATGAAAGGAAAATGAAAGGGAAAATAAAAATTTTGAAATGCAAAGATTTAGGGCAGATGGACATTTCCTCAAATAAATCAAAGCAGAAAAGGCCACAGATCAGAGATTTTCCACTGCTGGGTTGAGGAATACTGATTATTTGTACTCACTGCTGACCTCAAGCTTTCAGTTCTTCCTCTCTCCTTAAAGCTAACAATTGAACCAAAGGGAGGTAAAATACAATGCTAATACTTTATTTGTAATTTGTATGCGGTATAGAACAATCATGTTTCATCTGTTTGGCACATGATGACTCATTTCTCCTAGCACACTGTGTACCTCAGATACCTCATGCATTAAGAGGGCAGCAGGTTCTTAAAGATTATCCTGCTGCAAGCAAACCCGTATGTTCAGTGATCCCCAAAAGCTCAGAAAGCTCCTACTGAAAGACAAGATTCACAGACAGACACCTATGCAGCAGCCTGCAGTGGGATTGTCTCTCCACCAGCTCATCGTATGACTGTACTCAAAATGACTTCAACAAGCTGGGTATGCTTTCCTTCCCACATCACATCATCTGTCATATAACTTCTCACACACCAGAACTGAGTTAAGCTGAGAAAAATCCTGTAGCAAACTAACCATAGTAACTAAGAGATCATGACAGCAAAACACATGAACATTAATAGCATTTAAAAGAAGAAAGGAATCAAAGGAAAGTGTACTGTTATTAAATGGCTCTTTCAGGAAAGACTGTTCCTCTGCTAAAAGTAACAGTAGTCTCCATAGTGTCAAAGAACTCATTGGGATTTCTTAATATCTATTCACATTTTCATGAATGAGATATGGCTTTTTATCAAGAATAAAAACCAAAACACATCAAAGTGTTTGCTACAAATGCAAGCCATTAAGGAACTGATCAAGGAGTCTAAGGGATTAGAAATGCGATTAAAATGCAGTGGAGGAGAAAATTCAGACTTCAAACAACTCTGAAAAAAAAATTAAAAAAATAAATCTAAATGGCCTACAGATTTTCTTTGTGGAAGATTAATTGTTTTTTTCATATGTAAAATAAAATAAAAAAACCTCTCTACCCCACTCTCGTGAGATACCACCTGCAGTACTGCGTCCAGTTCTGGAGGCCCCAATATAAGAAGGACATGGAGCTCTTGAAGCAAGTCCAGAGGAGGGCCACAAAGATGATCAGGGAGCTGGAGCAGCTGTCCTATGAAGAGAGGCTGAGAGAGTTGGGGTTGTTCAGCCTGGAGAAGAGAAGGCTCTGGGAAGACCTTTTATCAGCCTTCCAGTACCTGTTGGGGACCTACAGGAAAGCTGGAGAGGGACTTTTTACAAGGGGATGTAGTGATAGGACAAGGGGGAACAAGGGTCAGTTGAGATTGGATATTAGGAAGAAATTATTTCCTGTGAGGGTGGTGAGACACTGGCCCAGAGAAGCTGTGGCTGCGCCCTCCCTGGCAATGTTCAAGGCCAGGTTGGATGGGGCTTGGAGAAATCTGGTCTAATGTGAGGTGTCCCTGTCCATGGCAGGGGGGTTGGGACTAGATGATCTTTAAGGTTCTTTCCAACCCAAACCATTCTATGATTCTATGATTAATGTACTATTTTTAACTCACAATCCAATTTAAAAATAAAAAGTTAATTGAAGTAGCAGGATCATAAAACCATTAGGCGAAAGCTAATATCAAAGCTGCATTTACCAATATTTTCTGAACCATCAGTATCCATCAGAAGTGTTTCCGCAATATTCCCATTTTATTTTTTCAGTATTTTAAGAGAAGTTATTCCCTATACCACTAATTCCTGGATGACTGATATCTGAATTATTCATGTAACTGAGATCATTTTTTTTTCCTGAGGATAGACTAGACTGTGATAATCTGTATGTAAAAAAGTCAGCACTCTTCATCAGGATGCTTGAGAATAGAAGTAGTATTTAACTAATTTAACAGCAGGCACTTTATTTAAGCTTATAAAAATACACAATATATTTGCCTACATACAGAATAGTCTTTGCATAAATAACTTCCTTACTAGGCTTTGAGCATTTTTGCATTCTACTTTACTAACGGTGAAGATAATACATTACATTTATCAATCAAGATGATAAATGAGCCACACAGTCCTTGACAAGTAGCTAGAGAAAGTCCTTTATACTCAAGGAAACAGCAGCAGAGAGGTGTAGCGACTAAATTAGACTGGTCATTCAATGACTTAGCAGCAGAGTAAGTGTTAAAATACAGAGGCTCTTGATATTTTACTCAACATGCCTTTTTCTAGAGTAAACTTTGTCAGTAAACAAAGACAAACGTGATATTGACATTGTTGTGCAAGTATAAAGGATCTTTCTGTGTGAAAGTGAGGGTTGGCTAAGAAATGGCTATGGTCAGCATTTTCTCCTACCAAATTCCTAATCATTGCTGCACTATTTCTGGCAAAAAATATCTATTTAGGTCTGGGGACAAAAATAAAAAAGGACTGACACTTCCATACAAATCAGCAACAGCCTTTCACAGGCAAAACTGAGCTACTATATTAGTAAATACAAAAATGTGTTATATGTGTGTTCATCTAAAGTCCATGCCTGATTTTATCTTAATATTGCTTACCATTCCAAACAAATTTTATACTATGAAGTAAGAATTTCAGCCTTTGGATTTGCAAGAACATTTCTGGTAAACGCAGGAGGAATTCTGCCTAGTTTTCTGCTGTTTTAAAATTGCACCATCAGTTCCTTAGTCTTTTAAATATAATAAAAATAAACACTCATTCTTTCTCTCTCAGCTTTGCATTTCTCCATGCAGAAAGTGTGTTTGATATACTACATTGGCTTTGTGTTACTAATGTTTTTGAAATCCACACACTGAACTGAAGAAATCATGCCATCGTAACACAGAAGTCAAACATTTTACTTCTTATGAAAACTTACAATAATTAATTTTCAATATAAGTATGTGACTGTCCAGCGATTTAAAACTTACTACAAACCATCTGTGCCTGGATACCTTCCTTTCAAATAATCCTTCCAAGAACTAAGCCCCATTTATAAAAACATAAAAATCTTAGTATTTTCAGGCACCCTAGGTAAATGTGTGTCAGCTTTAAGTTCCTATATTTTACTTTGGCCATTTAGCATCTATTTAATTTCATTCATCTTCCCAAATGTATCATCAGTCATACATTTCATAGCAGGCATGAATAAACGATAATTATTCAGTTCATTGAGCAGAAATAGTGACCTACTAAGTCAAATACTTTAGATAATCCATTGATTTCTCACCAGCCAAGCTTCTCCCACATTTGTCAGTTTTTTGCATTCCAACAGCTCATTTTAGCAGGAATCTAGTTCAGCATTCTAGTTGTACTTTAGGAAAAAAAAAAGTGAAGAAAAAAATAAAGAAAGAAAATAATAAAAAAATAAATCACAAACTGCATCCAGTTTTGCTAAGTACAGGTCATATTCTGCCACAGTGTACTCAATCAAAAGTTTACTAACTTAAGATGAAACTTCAAAGAAAAACACTAACACAGAATCAGTTGGTCTAAATAAAATAAACATGTTTACATTTAAAGCTTCCTCTTTTCTCCACTTTCATGAAGAAGTATTTAATAGTGGTTCAGAAATCCCTCACATGTAAACTCTGAAAGAATTTTAAGAATTACTTAATTAAAGCTTGGAGGGAAGGGATGCCATCCAGAGGGTCTCTGACAGGCTCGAGAGGTGGGCCCATGCAAACTGCGTGAAGTTCAACAAGGCCAAGCGCAAGGTCCTGCACATGGATTGGGGCAACACCAAGCACAAATACAGGCTGGGTGGAGAACGGATTGAGAACAGCCCTGAGGAGAAGGACTTGGGGGTGCTGGTTGATGAAAAGCTCAACATGAGCCAGCAGTGTGTGCTTGCAGCCCAGAAAGCCAACAGCATCCTGGGCTGCATTTAAAGGAGTGTGACCAGCAGGCTGAGGGAGGTGATTCTCCCCCTCTACTCCACTTTTGTGAGACCCCCACCTAGAGACCTGTATCCAGTTCTGGAGTCCCCAACATAAGAAGGATATGGAGCTCTTGAAGCAAGACCAGAGTAAGGCCACAAGATGATCAGAGGGCTGGAGCACCTCTCCTATGAAGAGAGGCTGAAAGAGTTTGGGTTATTCAGCCTGGAGAAGAGAAGGCTCTGGGGAGACCTTAGAGCATCCTTCCAGTACCTGAAGGGGCTACAGGAAAGCTGGAGAGGGACTTTTTATGAGGGCATGTGATAATAGGGGAATGGGGAAATGGTTTCAAACTAAACAAGGGTTGATTTAGATTGGATATTAGGGAGAAATTCTTCCCTGTGAGGGTGGTGAGACACTGGCACAGTTTGCCCAAAGAAGCTGTGGCTGCCCCCTCCCTGGAAGTGTTCAGAGCCAGGTTGGGCAGGGCTTGGAGCAACCTGGTCTAGTGGGAGGTGTCCCTGCCATGGTAGGGGGATTGGAACTGGATGATCTTTAAGAACCCTTCCAACCCAAACCATTCCGATTCTATGGAAATCGAATTACTAACACATCCCATAACCAGGAAGTTCAAATTATAGCACATATCTAACTACCAAAGGTTAGGAATTGATTGAAAGTGTTATCGCATCTACATTATCAGATGTTAGGAATTGATTGAAAGGTGGAATCTTTCTTTGTCACATTAACTATGGAAAGGAAGATTATGCAATCCTACACTCTGTGTATATGCATGCAACTCATTTGCTTGTCCTCCAATTCCTTTTGTATTTGCTGGTTGATATAAATCACATCTGACAGGATAAATATCTCAAAGACACTACATTTTACAAGCTCTGGGGAAATAAGTAAGCAGGGTAAAGAAGGTAGAAATTGGTAACAGGAGCTCTGTCCTTATTAAAAATTAGACAATTTATACAGGATAGAGAATAAAAGGTCATCTAGGACAGAGTTTTGAACTGTCTTGTTAGACACCATCCTCCATCTACTTGAAATACAAATGAATAGTGGACTACGTGCAACTTAGCACTTATGAAAATTTAAAACTCTTTAATTATTTCTCTGTAAGAACAACAGTTTTACAGAACAAAATATCAGTGTTTCAGAAACACAAGCAAGGGATTTTTCCAAACCGTAACAATTTCATGTCCTATCTTTCTCTCCATAGGAGAGCAATAAAAAAATAAAACCACAAAAAAAATTTCACCTTTAAGCATGGAAAGACTTGAATGTGTGAAAACACTTTGGCTTTAATCATTATTCAATAGAATGCACAGGACAGCTTTCAAGGACTGCCCTGTTCGCCTACTGCAGCCCATACTATTTTCTGGTATAGGTATGCTACATATTCTATATATATATTACATACTTATACACACATAGCCATGATTTTGTCACTATTCAGGCATAAGAGCTATATTTCTATGCCTGGCTACAGGTCTACAAAACATTTTTCATTGAACTAACGGGGAACTGCTGAATTGCTGAGAATGGGAGAAGTGGGTGAATGGAGGAATTGAGGTAAATACTTATTTTTTTTTTCATATTCTTTATCACCTTGCTTATCCATAGCCACATCATACAAAATCTAAACCATATATTCTATTATCTTACTCTGTTTTTGAAGCCTCTGTTGTTAAGGGAATTTATAAATAACTAAAATGTGAAACTTAAACCTTGGATTTTCACAAAGAGATACCATATAAATAGTAGTTTTGCTTTTTTCCCATGCTTCATTTTTGGCAAGGTCTCAGAAGTCATTAACTAATAAAATGAACTCTAGATCAATGTTTTACATAATTTTACAGTTGTGATTAGAAACTGCTTTCATTTAATATGTAGGGTTGGTTTTTAGCAGTTCTTCAGGGAGTGACAGCTGAGATCATGCTAGACTTGAAAAGGGTAAATTCATAATCACCACCTGAATAGCATGATTTTGAGATACAATCTCTTTCAATCTGCAAATGTGCTTGCTATTAATGTGGGAATCTCATTTTTCTGACAACTTAAAGCATCTGTAGCTAAAGCCTTGATTAAGAAATATGAGGCTTACAAGGATCATTGCCCATTCTAACTATAATTGTTTTGTAGTATAGGTAGCATTGTAAGTCCTATAATGAGTGTCCTGGTTTAAAAAGGTGAGACAAATAATGAAAAAGGTGAGATGAATAATGAAAAAAAAACCTCAGACAAAGTAGGTGAAATTAAAACAAAGGAAATAAAGTGCAAAATTGTGGGAGTGAGTGACCCAGAAAAATTAGAAAGAAGAATCACAGGCACTGAATTTTTAGTTTAATAAACTAGTCACTCATTCATCATATTCCAGCACATTATATACCTGTAAAGAAATAAACTGTGAAAGAAAGGATCCACTGAAACTTCTCCAAGAATGAGATCTCACCTTTCACACTTGCATCCATCCAACCTTTTCTAACCATTGTAACTGGTGGCTTTGTAATCAAAGCAGAGACTTTGTGACACGACATACATGTTAGTTTTTACTGTCCTCTATCATCCACTGCAAAGCCAATTTTCACAAACAGGACACAAGATGAACTTTACTAGAAAAGCTTCTAATATTGCATGAAATTTCAGGAGGCTATACAGAGAACAAGGTTGCATGGCACTGCAGTGTGACCTGTGCATGGCTCTTCTTTCTTTCTTTAAGAGAAATCTGTGTGGTCTATCAAAGCAGATAGATAGCACCCATTTAAATAATTTCATTAGCTCTTTGACATTCATTTTATTCCCCACATTTGCATGTAAATCTCCAATATTTCAGGTATATTACATTTGGCATGTTATCTCCAGACTGTAACAAAGAGGTAGACAATTTAAAACAGTCTAGCCTTCAAACCAGCAGCATCAGGCACACTACATCTTAAAAACAAACAAATCAGACCCTCTGCTATATGTATGTAGCAACACTTAAAAAATAGTAACTTTTTTCAACAAGTTTTTAACAGTTGACAGTTAATGAAACCAAATTTAGTAATCTGTTCCTTAAAATACTGCTTCTAACTTAAAGAAGAAAATGCTTAGTCAATGTTATTTCTTGAGAAAATTAGTACTATCATGTTTCATTTATTAGTATCAAACTACGTCACAAAATCGTTTTATAGAGGAAACCAAATATCTGCTTAATCACAAAAAACCCCCAGCATTTAGGTTAAGCTTACTTGATAAACTGAAGAAGTAAAGTATGTGGTAGCTAACATAAATGAAACTTAAAAATCAACTTCCTATTTTTGCAGCAATGTGTGTTGTACTGCGTAATTGAAAACAAATCTTGATATTGACTTCAAATTAAAAAGTAGAAGAAGTTGAGATGCACAGAAATTCCTCTTTTGCTTTTAGGACATCATTTAAAATTTGCCATTTGTTTTATTATTTCTGTACTCACACACACAAACCCCAAAACAAAAGCAAACCTGACATTCATGACATTTCTAGATTTTGAACAGTAACATTTTCTTTTAGTAGACTATTCTAGTGGTATCATTATTGCAGAAAAAATAATACCCAAGGTGAAGAATAAAAAAGACTGAAGATGAAAACTAGCTATCAATCTGGGCAGGTACCAGACTGGGACACTAATTTTAAACACTCGAGTACAAAGCCACTTCTGCAAACTACATGCATACTTTCATAAATTGATAAATGCAAATAGCATTCACAGAAATGCTCATGCAAATAGATGTTTTTGAAAGTAAAAAAATCATTTTTACTAAAGTTTGTCTGCTGAACTGGACCTTTGTGCTTTTTGACAGGCACAGGTAGAATTAACCTCAGAAATAAACAAACCATATAATTTACGATGTTGATATAGCAGAACAGATGTTAAATATCATTAAAAGAAGAATATACCTAGTACAGTCATTTAATTACAGGCAAAAATAAAGTAATAAATGAATGGTAAAAATAAAAAGATAACTGGTAAAAATAAGGGATGTTCATAAATGAAATAGAAACAGTCTTTGAAATTAATCTATTACTTTAATACTAATGATAACACAACAACCCACGTAATATTACAGGCCCTTGAGGCCAAGGTCTAATTGTCTAATGGCTAGGAATATGATGGGATAAAGGTTGGACTTGATGACCCTGGAGGTCCCTTCCACCCATAATGATTCTATGATTCTATTCTATTCAGCAAACAGATTTTCTGGTTTTAGTTCTTTTTAATCTAAAAATAACAATTAAACCCTACCACTAACAGACAAGATTGTCATCTCAGTTTCTGGAGACAACACTTTGAAGTACTTCATAATTATCTGGAAATAAACATCAATGCAATGGAAAAGACAATTTGTTCAGTGTATTTCAGAAGGATTACTGAAAGTCTCAGCTGGATAGTAATTTTTTTTGGATGCTCTCCTACTTTACTACTTGCAGACAGCACTATATGAATAAATAGTCTAGAAAATCCCAGAATGCCACATCATCTTGATTAGTGATAACAAAGTTTAACTTCAGCACTCTTAAGTGGCTGGAAAATATTCCTAAATTGAATAATTTCTTGAACTCCTGAAACAGAAATGCCAATAAATGCATTTTCTATGGGAAAGTGATTTTGAAAACAGTGAATTTTAACTGTTTATGAACAAATCTTGACTTCCATATAGGCCAGACTTTAAGCAATGTGAACAGACTGACTGAAATCAAAGAGATTAATCACAGTATATAAAGTCTGATAAAATTATGGACTAACATATTAAATATCAAAGCAAATAGCAGATATTCTATTGAAAACACATCTCCTTCATCTTGTTTTAGAAAATCTGTTAAATGAAACTATCAGGGCCTCAAAGATACTATCTAAACAAAAGCTAGAATAAAATTAAACATATATAATGAAATTGCAAGTTTGATTTATTATTTATTTATTTATTTATTTATTAATTTTAAAAGTTGTAATTTTCTGGAGAGTATTTCTTTAAAACTGAAAATTCAGTTTTGGGCCCCTCACAACAAGAAGGACACTGAGGTGCTGGAACATGTCCAAAGAAGGGCAACGCAGCTGGTGAAGGGTCTGGAGAACAAGTCTTATGAGGAGCATCTGAGGAAACTGGGATTGTTTAGTCTGGAGAAAAGGAGGCTGAGGGGGAACCTTATCACTCTCTACAGCTACCTGAACGGAGGTTGTAGCAAGGTGGGTGTTGGACTTTTCTCCCAGGTAACAAGTGATAGGACGAGAGGAAATGGCCACAAGTTGTGCCAGGGTAGGTTTAGATTGGATATTAGGGAAAATTTTTCACTGGAAGGGTTATCAAACACTGGAACAGGCTGACCAGGGAGGTGGTTGAATCACCATCCCTGGAGGTGTTTAAAAGACATGTAGATGTGGCGTTTAGGGACATGGTTTAGTACAAGACTTGGTAGAGTTAGGCTAATGATTGGACTCGACAATCTTAAAAGTCTCTTGCAAACAAAACTATTCTATGATTTGCACAGCTGATATGGACGCATGTTATTAAGGGAGGCTGCAAAGGCAGAGCAGCTAGTAAGTAAGTGATCATACCTGTTACTGTTTTTGTTTTGACAGGACTGCTGGCATACTCAGAGGCTTGATTTGACTGCTGCCTTGCCAAAGGTGCACTTCCAACTGATGCTTCATCCTCTTTTTTTCGAGTTACTGACACACCAAGTGGAACAGTTCCTACAGACTGCTAGAAAAAAAGTGCCTTGTGAACCACTCAAAACCAAAACACAGTAATACTGAATTACAACATTGTCACGAGAAGCATGTCTTAAACTCCATATTCTGAAGTGTATAGAAGGCAACTTGAAACAATGATTGGAGCACATATATTTGAAAACAAATTATGAAACACTACATTCACTTTTATTTATTTTAGTCCTGTTAATATGAAGAAAAGTTCTATGACAGCAAAAAAAGTGAAACAGAATTTACTAACTTAAAATACCACGCTAGTTAGCGAATCAAAATGAATAAACTTGGATGATCACCAAAGCAAAATAATTACCTAAATGTCTAATGGAAACTGGAAAGTTTTAGCCCAATATTAGGGCTATTAGCTATCCATATTAGGATCCCAAATACTTTTGCAAAGAAATTTATGAACTGTCATTAAACTTTGAAATAAAAGATGCATTGTTATTTATACATTATTATATTTGTTCCTCACATTTTAAATATAAAATTTAGTTTTGACCACTACTGATTTTGAATTGTTTTGTCCTTCAAGCATATTAATAAATAACAAACTGCTCAAAATATGACACTGTAAATAAAACTGAAGGCATTAAAATCTAATTTGAAGGTCTGCATCTTTGTCTCAAAGATAAGAGAACAGTGACATGTATTAATCCTCATGGGTTCTGGAGCTGGAGGCCACAAATGAATACAGTACATTGGCTTTCTTACTTCTTTCACTAATCAGCGCTAGACAAAATCGTTAAAAAACCTGGATCCTCAATTTTGCTGTACAGTTGGCTGTTAACATTTTGCTGCAGCATTAGCTGCTGCATAAACTGTAGATGTATCCCAGTTAAAAAAAGCAGAATATTTCTACTGTTCATTTTGCAGAGGGTTATCATTTAAAGATGACAAAAGTTTTTGTAAAGATCAGACATTAGGATTACATGCATCTTCATCAATTTTTGTGTAATTTAATTTTGTTGGTATTGGAACAAAAATGTAATCCATATAGCTGGGTAATGAGAAACCTCACACGTTGCATTAGGAATCTCTGTGGGAAACAAATTCGTGTGAGGCAGGCAATGTGCCTGTAAATTTTCTCCAATGGAAAACAGATCACTGAATCAAGCAGTGTGCAACACATGCGCATATACAAAACCCCAAAACAAACAGAAAAATCATTTAATTGAAGGAAAATTACTTCCAAACGCCTTCACCATTTTCCACTATAAAAGTAAATTAAAATAAGAAAGATAATTGACTAATTAATCCTACTCCAGTGAAAACAATCAACTTATATACGCAGTGGCATGCAAAGTTAATAGAAAAATACTAACATCGATGACAAACAGAACTCTCATCTCTCCTCCTCCCTCTGAATGTACAGTCTCAAAAAACACTAAAAAATCATTTTGGAATAGAGTAACATGCCACTCTGGTGTCCTCTAGCCATAACAACAACAAAAAACCCATCAAATTTGAAAAGACAAGTTTAACACCACAGAAATACTTCCCACATGCACACAGAGAGACAGTCTAAAGTTCTGTAAACTTCCGTCACACGCATTACATCACTTATTTTCAAAATTTAGCAGTGTATCTGATACAACTTTTCATAAGGCAAAGCCATCTGCAGCTTTCCCATGACAGCAACTTTTGAGCCATGATTTGGCAATTCTGGAAATAACATTGCAAGAACTTTAAATTGCCAAAGTGAAGCAAGAGTTTCTGAAGAATGAACACAGACAATACAAGACAGTACAAAAGACAATAGAAAGAAAATACTGTCTGAAGAAGCAGTATCTATTTCTGAACCACTGAAGAAAAGGATCGGCAACATAGAATAGTAAGTTACACCGCTAGTCATATAGTGAAAAACATCAAGGCTATCACAGCCAGACAAAGCTGGAAAAAATTATGACCAAATATTGAGTGGTTGAGTGCTGATCTGGACAATGAAACAGCTGTTTCATCTTTGCTCACTGAAATCAAGCCTGATGTTGCTGTTGATGACGCCCAGTACAATCTTGTCAGGTTTTTGGCAAAAGATTTCTGGTTAAAAGAATGTAGAAGATGAAAGATCAACATTGAGCTAGATGGAAAAGGATCATCAAGATTTGGGTTTTAGCCACAAACTGATGAGGAAATTGTGGCTTGGGAAACAGCAGATGACAAGAGCCCCACAGCTGTATGAGAAGATGAATCTGATGGGAAAGGAGACACTGCAGGCAAGTGTTATCATAAGCATTTCATCACAAGAATCCAAAAAGTTAGCGATAAAGTAATATGTAGTAAAGCTTAACACACCTACTTGGGACATGAACTTTATGGTTACTAATTGGTAGTGTTATTAAGAAGATAAATCACAGAATCACAGAATCCTAGGGGTTGGAAGGGACCTCGAAAGATCATCTAGTCCAACCCCCTGCCAGAGCAGGGTCACCTAGAGTACATCACACAGGAACGCATCCAGGGGGTTTTTGAAAGTCTCCAGCCAAGGAGACTCCACAACCTCTCTGGGCAGCCTGTTCCAGGGCTCCGTCACTCTCACAGTAAAGAAGTTTTTCCTGATATTCACATGGAACCTCCTATGCTCCAGTTTGCATCCATTGCCCCTTGTCCTATCATTGGTCAGCACTGAAAAAAGCTTGGCTCCATCGTCCTGACCTTCACCCTTTACATATTTGTAAACATGGATGAGGTCACCCCTCAGTCTCCTTTTCTCCAAGCTAAAGAGACCCAGCTCCCTCAGCCTCTCCTCATAAGGGAGATGTTCCACTCCCTTAATCATCTTAGTGGCTCTGCGCTGGACTCTCTCAAGCAGTTCCATGTCCTTCTTGAATTGTGGGGCCCAGAACTGGACACAATACTCCAGATGTGGCCTCACCAAGGCAGAATAGAGGGGGATGAGAACCTCTCTTGACCTACTAACCACCCCCCTTCTAATGCACCCCAGGATGCCATTGGCCTTCTTGGCCACAAGGGCACATTGCTGGCTCATGGTCATCCTCCTGTCCACCAGGACCCCCAGGTCCCTTTCTCCTACACTGCTCAATAAAGAACATTTTATAAAGTTATGGAACTATGGCAACGTATGAAGTTATTGTGTTGACACAAAGTCAAAATCAGATTCTGTTCTAGAATACTGACCACTGTTTTATCAATGCAATAATGTTTTGTGGCTATTATACACTGAATACAAGATTAATAATAATTCATGGCACTGAAAATAAGAAAATTTATTATTTTTCCAGTATAATTATTACTATTAACTTTCTAAGTGGTGGCTAAAAAACTACAAGAAAGCTATTCTTTTCCAGATTTAAATTTTACTGACACAAATCTACCGCATTACACAGCACATTAAGCATGTGTACACAAAACACACACATACATGTATGCTATTTATGCATGTAAATTGATCAACAGATCCAGATTATATTTTTTTATTTTACTACATATCGTGCAGTCAACATGGCTTTGGAAATAATACAGAGTTAAAATCAGAGAAAGATAGAAAAACAATAGCTAAAAAACAACCTGCCAAAAATACCAAGTTTTAACAATTTCCTGATTTATGTGGAGATATGCCAACTAACTGAAACCAAAATATCCTGTAAAGCTGGCTTGTGGAAATTTGCCCCAGGTAGAATAAACTTTAATTTTACTTGAGATTTCCAATAAGAAAATATTTTATTTCTGAATTATAACTTCCCATGAGTGTGAGGCTGAAGAGGATTCAGGCAGACCTGGGAACATGAGAAATGCCTTCTAAAGAAAACTTGGCCAACTGAGTGGATGAGAAACTTTCATTAGTGAGATGCCTATACAGTCACCTCCCTGATTACAAAACAAAGGCAAAAGAATATTCCAAGATAGAAACTTAAATATCAGTACTAAATGAAAAAAATTAAGCAGTGGCTTGTGAAATGTTGAACTCAGAAGCCTCAGCCCAGACACAGGTTGCCATCTTCGAAATTACACCAAACCCAGCTATCCCACACAGTGGATGCTGCATGCATAGACTGACGTGTACACATGCAGTAGCTTGCAACCAGCAAGTAGGAAGAAAAATTAATGAAGTCTTTGGAACGGGGACAGGCGGCAGTTCAACTCAAGATACGATGTTCGGTGAACATCTAGGATCACTGTCATGCAATCAGTATCTGCCTCAGAGAATATTTACCTACGCTGCAATACTGTCCAAGCTGTGCCAGAGTGAGCTTCAACAGCAAGGAGAATCTACCTTGCACATACTGCAACAAGTTACTCATAGAAATAAGTAATGTAAGAGTAGTATTGACTAGCCATGCACTCATTTATATATTCACTGGAAAGAGTATCACATACCTGACTGTCTCTGATATATCAAATAATAGCTAAGTCTTTTTTACAAAGGAGAACAAACTCTTTAAATATTTATCTGTGCAAAGCTAAATATGAGCTTTTATAAGAGTAAATACATGAAAAACATCACTGGTTTACAAAAGTAAAACAAGCCACATCTGAAAAAAAAATCTTAAAGTCAAAATAAAATATTACATTACTGGAAACAAGGCCTCTAAATGTAGCTTTCTTTTGCTTTTTAATAGGGAAGCAGTATTAACAAGCAGTAAACAGCTTACATACAAGAAGCCACTCTACAGTGGTACCTCTCCCAAATTCTGTTCAAATTAACTTTCCATACAGCATTAAAGAGCATATCTTTTCTCCAGGGCTTCCAGATCAAAGAAACACAAGGGGTTTAAGCATATATTATAGATAAGCTGAATTAAAGAACTGTTAAATTAAAAGCAGCAAGTAAGCAACTGGTGCATATACTACACTAACACATCTACTGCTGTTACACATACAGCTCAGCTTTACAAAAACAATCTATAGAGACTAAAGTATTTTTAAAACACAAATGCCAATTTTGGCCGACACGTACAAGAAGATTGAAAAAAAAAAATAATAAAAAAATCAACTCAAACTTCTGTGCCAGTTTAAACTCTGCTTAAAATCTAGCATAGGTTCATCAACCATCAAGCAGATTATGTAAGATGTCTTTTGAATTTTCTGCCGTAATTTTGTGGATTACTACCAGTTACTGAAAAAAATGGTGGTAACAAAAAACTTACTTCATAGAAGTCTACGAATTCAGGGAATCAAAAATGTGACTATTTTTAACACCCAGATAATGTAAAATAAGTGATTTTGATGTGGAACATATGGATGGAGAGCAATGTGTCTGGCTGATACTATTTTTTCTTCAAGCAGTCACATGGACTGTACATAAAGCAGAATAATTATATTTTTATCAGAGTTCTTCTTAAAGCATTAATGCTTAAAATGTAGAGCAGAAGAGCAAAACATTTACTCTCAAAAAATTACCCATGTGTCCAACATAATATTCTTTATAAAAATCGGTATCTTCAAACCTTTCTCAGTATTTCCATTTCATAGGTATAACACACCAAATGTCAGTATAAAAAATTTACCATCAAGTAACTTTCTCCAGAATGCTTTTCACCTGTTCTTCAGGTTTTGAACTAACGGAAAGCAAAATCAAAAAGTATATTTTTAATTTTTTTCTTGCCATATTAAGTACTAAAAAGTTGAGAATCGATTCATTAACTATTAGAACTATCACAAAATAGGTTAATAACAAGGTGGCATGTCAAATTAACTTTTTCTTATACATATACATTAAATAGCAAGTTCTGGTTGTTGTGGTTTTTCTTTTAAATAAACAATTTGGTGTATGTATCTTAAGAGGCAAGATGTTCAGATGGTGTTGAATTAAAACATCTCTAAGATGTCTCTAGCTTACAAGTCAAAAACTAAGCATTCTGAAACTGTTTTGAACTTTAAGTTACAGTACTTTGATTTATAAAGTTGTTCTGCACCAAGACTCAAGTTACTTCAGCTTAGTATTATTGAAGAATAAACTATTAAAACTTAACGAAATCAATTTCAACAATTGCTGGCACTTTAAAATATATTGTGTCTTGGGTGTTCTGGGTTTTTTTGTGTTTTAACCCACTAGTTGGCAAAGGTTTCTGGTGTTGATTACTACACACTGTACACACAGTACAATGCTCCAACCAGGAAAGGCGATCTACCAAAAGTGTCTTTCTAGACAAAGCAGCATGTAGTACTTGCTACACTGATTATCTGGAAAGATCATCAGCTGATGACGATGTGAAAATACTCTCATGATAAGAAGTATTTTTTCCTTAGCTCTTCCTGTCTCTGTTACAAATTCTTCGTTGTTTTTTTTTCCCTTTTCTGACACTGACTGTATTTTATTCTTTATTCTGTTTGTACATTATTCAGAGATGTTAGATACGAAATAAAAATAAAATATTTTTGGTAAATGTGTATAGATTGTATAAATATTAAGTAATGTTAACTAACTTCTTGCGTTCACTTGCCTTTAAAAAACAAAAGGAGCAGGAGGGCAAAAGAGCTAAAAAAGACACAGCTAAAATATTTCATCGCCTATGGGAATAAACATTGATACCAAGTCAGGAAACTCATGAACTTCTTTTCTCACTGAAATAGCCTGAGGTACTGAATGCCTTCTTCACCTCAGTCTTTCCAAGCAAGACCAGCCTTGAATTTCAACTCCCAGGAACCAAGGGGAAAGGATGGAGAAAGAAAATTTACTCTTAGTGGAAGAGGATCAGGTCAGGGAACACCTAAGCAAACTAGACATATGTAAGTCTGTGGGCCCTGATGGGAAGCACCCACGAGTGCTGAGAGCTGGCAGATGTCATCACAAGGTTACTTTCTATATTCTTCGAACAATCATGGCAACTGGGAGAGGTACCTGATGACTACAAGAAAGCAAATGTCACTTCTGTCTTCAAGAAGGGCAAGAAGGAAGACCCAGGGAACTACATGCCAGTCAACCTCACATCCATCTTTGGGAAGATCTTGGAACAACTAATCCTGGAAACCACTTTCAGGCATATGAAGGATATGAAAGGTGACTGGGAGTAATCAGCACAGTTTCACCAACTGGAAGTCATTCTTGATCAATTTGATAACATTTTATGATGAAATGACTAGCTTGGTAGATGAAGGGAGAGCAGTGGATATCATCTAACTTGACTTCAGTAAGGCCTTTGACGCTGTCTCCCTTAAGACACTTACAGGGGAGTTATTGATGTACAGGCTGGATGAGTAGACAGTGAAGTGACCAGAAAACTGGCTGAATGGCTAGGCCCAGAGGGTAGCAATCAGTGGCACAAAGTCTAGTTGGACTCCAGTATGTAGCCATGTACCCTGGGGTTAACAATGGGTATAATCCTGTTCAATATTTTCATTAATGGGAGGACTGGCTGATATGCCAGAAGGTTGTGCTGTCATCCAGAGGGACCATGACAAGCTGTACAAATGGGTTGACAGGAACCTCATGAAGTTCAACAATGAGAAGAGCAAAGTCCTGCACCTCAANTAAAAAGGAACAACTGGAATAACCTCTTGTGCCAGTATATGCTGGGGGATGCCCAGATGGAAAGCAGCTTTGCAGAAAAAGTCCTGGTGGACACGAGGTTCAACAAGAGCCAACAGAGTGCCATTGCTGCAAAGAAAGTCAGTGGTGTATCCTGGGCTGCAGTAGATAAAACATGGCCAGCAAGTCAAGGCAGG
>VZRW01012735.1:32253-67407 GCA_013398125.1 Aegotheles bennettii | reverse complement strand
GAGGTGCAGCCTCACCAGTGCCGAGTACAGCAGGACAATCACTGCCCTGTTCCTGCTGGCCACACTGTTCCTGATTCAGGCCAAGATATCTAGGGCTGCATCAAAAGAAGTATGACCAGCAGGTCAAGGAAGGTGATTCTACCCCTCTGCTCTCATGAGACCCCACCTGCCAAAAAGATGATCAGAGGGCTGGAGCACCTCTCCTATGAAGACGAGCTGAAAGAGTTGGGGTTGCTCAGCCTGGAGAAGAGAAGATTCCAGGGAGACCTCATAGCAGCCTTCCAGTACCTGAAGGGGCCTGCAGGAAAGCTGGAGAGGGACTTTTGACAAGGGCATGGAGTGATAGAATGAGGGGAAACGGTTTCAAACTAGACGAGGGTAGATTTAGATTAGACATTAGGAAGAAATTAATAAGGGAGCAAAAATTTGACCTGAAAGGTTATAACTTTCCCATACTGCATACTGTCCAAATCTCATTCTCCAGCAATTTTTGAGTGGCTTTGCTCCAAGATCTCTTAGGAAAAAAAAGTTTAACCACAGTCTGAACCACAGTCTGAATGAAACTCCGGGCCCACTTTCATGCCATGAGGTTTGCCACCTTGATCTCCAATACACTTAAATAACTGCTGTTCTTCTGCTTATCTAAAAGTGACTCAGAGAAACCAGTGCCCTGTAAGGACACTGGTGTGAAAGCTGGCTGTGAAATTTTTCTGACACATATTGCTGGCACTCTTCATTGTCTCTAGCTGTTGAATAATGTTAAAGGAAACCTTCAAAATAAAAGTTGGGAGACTTGGGCTGTATTCTCTCTCTGCATAAGCAGTTACTGTATTTATCACAAGACGGGTATGTGATGACAGACCAGAGAGAAAATGGTTTCTATGGCCACACATGGGTAGGAAAGAGAGAGCAAGTGTATCAAACAACCTTGGGAAGTGTGCCGTGGAAAAACACTGAGAGAACCCAAGATAAAATCTACCCTCCTCCTTTATTTCCTGCTAGGCAAAAATAAACCATTTCTGTCTGCAGAGCAACATGGTCCCTTATTGAGCTACTCAAGACAGAGCTTAATGAGCTGTCTCAGGAATCAGCAATCAGCAGGGTGGAGTAGGCTAAGCAGAGCATCAAACTGGTAAAGCTTTGATTCTGGCAAGGCTGAGCCTTGTGACATTCCCCTTTGTGCCATGGAGAGGTACCAGCTCAACTGGAGCTCATATGCATGGCTCTAATAGGATGCACATGCTGTGTCTTGCCCCTGTGTTCATGTGCTAAGGCACATTAAGGTATCTTGATGATTGTAGATTGACATATCTGTCAATAAAAGAACTAGGAGAGTACAGTATAGGCCTCCCTAATGTAAGCACGGAATAGAGCAAATGTGTCTGCATTGAACAAGTTGGTTTTGAGACAGTACACTCTTGAGTTTCATTTCAGTGTTCCCTCCCATGTTCTTTAACATAAGGACTTTCATCAAATTTATCCTGAAAGTTGCTCATTAACTAAAAGGTAAAGAAAATGCCTTCCCATGGTTATGTTAGACTGTATTAGGCTCACTGTCCTTCCAAGAAGCTACTTAGTGAGTATGTAAAGTAGTGAAGAATAGAGCTATTGCTTGTATTTCATCAGCTGAGGAATCTATAGCATATGTGAATTGAATAGCATGAGATCAGAATCATTTCCAAAGGTTTAAAAATATGTTTGGACAGAGACTTTTCTAGGTCAGAATATGTTGTCTTGAAATGTTTAAGTCAAAAAGTTTAAAAAAGACTTATTGTGAGACCTCCTCTGGACTGCAGCGCCCAGTCTAAAACAGTCAACAGTTTTTGAAGGGCTCCACCATATGAGGTGGAGAGAATGACAAGAAGCCTCTGCTTTCTAGGTGGAGTTTAATGAGTTCTTAACGTGGAATAGCCATAAGGCTTTCTATCACAATAGGGGACAGGAGGCAGCAATACAGAAGATCCCTTTCAGTTAGATTTCCTACAGCATTAAACAGCAGAAGAGACATCCCAGAACATTCCTGGTATGAAACTGGCTGGAGAAAACTGGGTGATTTTGGACTAGGGAGCCTTAAAATCAAGGTGAGAGGCAGTAAGGTTACTCTACTACTCTACTCTACTAAACTACTGTTTTCTCCTCTCTTCTGATATGAAAGATACCTCAAGAATAACTGGAATAATTAAAAGATAAATGGTTATACAAGAATAGGTGGAACTACTCCTGTCAATAACCTGAACTGATAAGCACTTTTAGCTGATAGAACTGTACTTGCTAGCTTGGGGCAGAGAGAGAGACAGAATTGAAGTTTAAAAATAAAGGCCAGGTTTTATGTGTTGAGATTTAATACCATTTTTAACCGTTGGACTTTACAAACAAGATTAGTAATATTTTCCCTCTTTGAAAAGGCAGGAGACTGAGAACTAGCTAGACAAATTATTTTCTTAAATAGGTAACATAGTAGATACTTCCTTGGAAAGCTTAAGGCTTGAGTCTACCCTTCTAAGTGGCAAGACAGGACTCACCAGTAGACCAAGTTAAAGCAGGAAAGTTTCTCTAGCATAGAGAAGCCTCGAGCAGGTAGGAAATCAAGGATCTTACTTAGCAAAGGTGTGGGCATTTGTGTGACTGAAGATACATGTGCAAACGTTAGCATGATTGAAACTTCATTATGTATCATGTAACTTTTCAGATTTATCTTTAAACAGATAAGCACTCACTGCCATGTTTTTCTTTAATATGTATCCGTTTATGTAGCGTAGATTGTTTTGCACAGGAGGATCAACAGTGAATTGCTTTCAGCCTGACCAGCTGGTAACTCAGCTATCATAGGCTCAAATGTGTGTCTTTCTAGAGGTGGGCAAGCAACTTTCAAGTAGTGGCCCAGCAATCAGTGACATTTTATATATTGAATGGTTATCCATGTGAAAATTAATACTTCTGCCATCCCATCTTCTCATGTTAAATCAGTTGACATTCACACCTATTCGGTCCTATAGAACAGAGAAAAAAAATCCAGTCAGTGTAATTTATGCACCTAACTTTTATGCACATCTCATTATTCAATCCTGCTAAGTCCTCAGTTTTCTTCTATAATTCAGGTAAGAAGGCAAAGAAGTATCCTTGCAAGATGTTCAGGGCAGAGCTCATCTTCCTAAGCAATGAGGCTTTCACAGGTAGCTTGATAGCAATCGTTAGCTAGAAGGGTTTCAGTAGCCATTTATATTTATCTGGCAGGAGGGCTGCCCAGGCTGATCCAATCTGGGGTGTCCTATTAATCTCACCAAGCAACTGATGAGCTTTGTCATCTCGTTGCCTCCTCCTAGTGCTCCCACTTTTGCTGTACCCACTGCTCTTCATGGCCTTACAGTCCTTGAGACATCTCTGGTGTTCCCAGCAGAATGAGCCTCCCAAAGCCCCTGGGCCTCAGTCTCTGGCATGTTGCTGCATACTGCAAGGAGTAGGGATCCTAACAGGTAGCAAAAGCACTGTCAGATTTAGTGAGGGAAAGAAAATAAATATTTTGAACAGCCGTGAAATCAGTTAAAAATAACAAGTTTAACACCCCCAGCCAAAAGGAGGAGGTAGGCGATGACAGCCCAGCACTGTGTCATCATCATTTGGATTGCTGCAGGCTGAGGCAAGAGGAGTTTTCCCAGCAGCTTCCCAAGCACCCCCGGTTGCACTGCAGCCTGGGGAACCGCTCTGGTTTGTGTGTCAGCGATGTTATCAGCTGCAGCAGGCGACATGCGGGAGGCTGAGGTCGTGTCCCGACAGGCGGGCGCTATGCAGCTCTCTTTCAAGAAAGGGTGGGAAACACTACCCTTTAAAACTGAGAAACAATTGTGCTGGCTGGCATATTAAAACAGCTGCGATTACACCTCCACGCCTTTCTGCACCAAATCTAAGGCAAAAAATGTAAACTTCTGACCACAGATAGCCAGGCCTTCACCTGCCTGTGTGCGATAGCCAGCAGATTTGGGGGCAGCTGGAATTGAGTTGGCAGGAACATTGCCTCCCTGGCCCTAGCAAAATAGCTGAAGGATTTTAATTTCTGAATACCTATGGGACAAAGGTGGTGGAAATCTTGACCAACAGTTTTCCAAAAGCATGAGCGATGCCAAATAAACTTCAACTTGGCATGTCAAAAAAACCTTGGTATTTGAAGGTCAATATGTAATTTTCTAAAAGAAGCTTGCTGAACCTATTATAAAGGGATTTTTATGTAAGTATGCCTCTTCACTTATCAAGACATTGTAGTATTCTGCTAGTACATTAAAACAGTGAATAATGACTAAAACAGTAATGTCTTTTCAAACAAAGTACATGTGAACTGTACATAAATAAAGTAGTTGTTAAAATCTGTTGTGTGCTAAAACCAAATTGAATTTTGAAGATGCAATTTTTCAACTGATAATTTTAATTTAATTTAACTACCTACTTCACAGCACAAGTGAAGATTACATGCATATGTAGAGTTAAAGAGGGAGAGAGAAATAATGTGTTGGAAGCAATGCAGCACCACGACTGAGTTGTCACAATTTCACAGTTACTTCTGTTCCCTGTCCCTCTGCTTTATGTTTGTTGAGCCTGGGTTGCTTTCCTGGGAAATTCAGTGGTGATATTATTCCAGAGTTTCAATTCTGCTCTTCATTTCAGGAGTACTTTCCTGTAATTAAATTTGATATTTAAACAGATTTCTCACATCTTGACTTCAATCTTTTAAGGAGTTCTTGGCTTCTCGCAATTTATTTATTTATTTAATTAATTAATCTTGCAGTATACATTGTGACTGAAGCATAGGAATTTGAGATAAAATAAAAATACAGGAATGTACATTTATGTACAGTTATGTTCCATAGGATAGGTCTCAAGTAAGACTAAAAAACTTGTCATGCTATAAAAAAAATAATGCATTAGTGCAAAAATATTTGTTTCATCAGCAGAACTAGTATCTTTTAATACCTCTTTACAAGGCAGGACTAAATCACCTGCAAAAGGTTATAGCTTTGGCATAGCTTAAAAAGGATCAAAGGCACCACAAAGGAGTTTCTCTGGTAAAATAATATTAAAAGTTAAGTATTTGAGATTACCTGGTACAATTGCTCTGAAATGAATTAAAAGTAAATGTTAAATGAACCTGCCTGACATTTGTTCTCTTTCAGACAGTCAGGCATTTTATTTGTTGCATTGCCAGAATAGAAAATGAACCAAAATTCAATTCTGTGGAAGTGAATTCTTAATAAAGAAAAACAGTTCAATCACTTTGACATGGACTTAAAAGAATAGTTTTCCTTTATGTACTCAGTGATTGCAGCAAGGGGTCCAGTTGATAAAATGAAAACACTGTTTCATTTAGAGTAGATTTGGCAAATAACAACAACCTCTTTCATCCCTCTTGCATACATTGTCCTCTTAAGTCTGTAAAATTTTAGATTTATGGGTCTGGATTGTCATCTGAAATGGAAGGGAATTCTTTATCAAGACAGTGTTCAATAGTTAAGTTAAAAAGTTCCACTATTTCTTCAGGGGAAAATTGCCATTTTGACAGTAATACCAATTTCAAATTCATTATGAAAAATTAGAGGCCTCGGTTTCAGATGGCACCCATTCATGTGCCCTGGATTTAAGCATGAGAATTATATTGCAAGCATTGAAATATTAGGTACATATGAAGGAGTTCACAATAGCAGGGCCTAAATTATAATATGATTTAAAGAAAGGGAAATTGGTATATTCTTTTCCCAGAATAAAGGAATTTCTTAAAATAGCACAGTATTGAGATAATATTTTGATTTTAAGTATGTTTCTCCTGGCTCCTATTCTGTTGGAATGTCTTTCATTTGTGTGGTTGCAGTACAGTTCTCTGTTATTACTCATTAGTTTCAAGGCTGAGGATAGCACATGTTCCTCAAATGTAACACCTCATCTGATTAGTTTTCAACAAGCTAATTCCATCTGATTAGTTTTCCTACGAGCTAATATGTGTGTAGCACTGCTTTAAAGGTATAAAGGAGAAGAAAGGCCCACATGGGACAATAAGTCAGCTAGTGGAGCTAAACCCGTTATTCTCTGAGACAAGGAAATGAACCTTGCTTCAATTCAGCTGGAGCCTGTTTTTTGGGACAAGTTGTCTGGCGCCAGAAAAGAAATTAGTAAGCAGAAACCTGAAGACTATTAAGTTTATTTTAAGAATGTGTTGCCAGGGATCTAATAAATTTACTTACTGCTGCAGGCCATGCATGCATGAAGTCTTACTAATCCAGGTGGTGTTTTTTACCTTCAGAGGGAGGTGCAGGGTGTGGATCCTTAGGAAAAAAGGTATTCTGCTTTAGGTAACACAGGCATTGTTTCATGACAGATGAGACAGACTGAGTGGTATCTTTGGGTTTTCTCTGTTACTACTCACAAGAAAGTTTAAATTATTTTTCTGATGTGAAGTTAGTTTGTGACTACACAAAGTGGTAATTAGTTTAATAACAACACAGAAATAAGTTTTTAACAAAAGAATAATTCTTCTAAACCAAACAGATTTTTTTGTTATTTTTAAATATTCTACATATGACTTTTTAAAGTGTTTGAATTTGTAAATTTACCATATTACAGTTCAGGACTAGTTGTATGAAAATCACATCATTGGACTTTGGGTATCTAAAAGTTAGCTGTCTAGACTGTTGGGTTGAATACTGTCCCTTTATATTCAATGGAGTAGGCCAAATTTTTCCAGAAGGCAATCCAGCTGATCATGTCAGATGTACCTGCAGTTCCTGAAGATGCAATTCTTTCCATTCATTGTGCCTAGACAGCTAGTTTAAATTAAACATATGTCCTTTAAATTATAAAATTAAGTTATATGAATCCTGCCCTGAAGTGGCAGGTCTCTTGTCTTCACCTTTTGTGGAACAGAAGCCAGTTGATTATGTTCCTGTATACTGGGACCTGAGCAACAACATACTGTGTTTTGCCAGTAGTGGTTATTCACTGGAAATGTTGAATTTGATTGCTCAGACTTTTTTCTGCTGAGAAACAGTGGTCATTATTTATTCAGTATATAATAACGTAAAGCATCATTTCAAAATAGGGACTTATCTCTACAATAAAAACAAAGACTTCTGAGAACAAAGTGCTGCTAAGAGCAAAGAGCAGTCTATAAGACACCCCTACCTCCTGATACCTTCTGTTTTCTGGGTCTAGCAGGACATTATGTTCAGTAGCTGTCAACTGTTCCCTTTCAAATGCTTCCTTCCTGTCCACCACCTTGGTTTTGTCATGCTTCTCTTGAATCTGTTTACACGAGTTAGTTCTCCAGAAGGGAGGGCAAGCTCCCAAACATTTTACTCTCTTTCTTGTCCCTTACTACTTTCAAATAAAGGCTATCAACAGTTATTGCTCCTTGCTGATTAGTTTAAAATAATTACTGGTTAATGCCTAGCAAATAAGGCAATATCCGCCAAGAGACAGGTGAAACACTTTTATTTTTCTATTTTTTCTTTTCCCCTGTTCATCACCTCAGAAGCAGTGTCAGGGCAAAATAAAGTCTTTCTTTTGCTTCACATCTTGTAAATTCAGTATAACAACTTTGGCATGTGCCTGCTGCATCCAGAGTTTCTTAGAGGTCTGCCTTCCAAACACCAGGGATTTTCAGTGAGACAGTGTATTTCTAGAAAGAAAACATTGTCAGTTCTGATTTACAAGGAGAACAGGTCTGTATTAATTAGAAAATATACTTTCTCTGGAACAGATACTTGTGGCACTTCAATTTCTAAATAAATCTTTCCATGTAAACTGTATGATGATCCAGTGTATTGATGGAATTTAGATCAGATCTTTTGGTCATGGTTATCATAGTAACCTATCTGGCTGCGCTGTGTATGTTGCAAGATTTTAAAGTTCTATAATACTGTGTTGTTGGTATGTACATAGACCAAGTATTATATATCCATTATTTTGTGAATATATTAATGTATAAATATGTCTGATTAGTATACATACATTTTTGTGTCTAATGAACTGTCATTGTTTTCCTTGTAGCCTATCCTTAATTTCTTTTAAACTTCTTGGTCTCTTAGAGGAAAATTGAGGCTGCATCAGACATATTTTAAATGGCTACTTTAAAATGAGATGAATATTCTAGACTGTGACTGTCAGGAGAAAGTATTGGCTAAAGTGGTTCAGTGAATCCTATTCTATATTTATTCTCCATCAGTAAATACTGAACAGTTGTTAAGTTTTTGAATGGAGCAGTAAGACAATTTCTTATCCTGTGGAAATGTTTTGATATGTTTTTAATCAGGACAAAAATTCTTATAAAGTTTTGCAGAGTAATTGAGCATAGGCTTAAAAAACAGATATACAGTTTAGAAAGTTTAGGTTTCACATTAAAATTAGTTTAAATTTGTTGTAATATTAGCATGAAAAAATTACATGATTCAGCAGCATACATAGATATGTGCTTAAGCATTCCAATTAGCAATTCAGTAGTACCCCAAATCCATGAAATTATTTACATCTTCACCATTGGAGCTGTAGAACTGTGAAGCATTCCCAAAACAACAAGTGGATCTTTTGGATTCCCTTTAAAGCAGTTACAAAGCTAATCGCTTAATATCTGTAAAAGCTTTCAAACACACACAGTGCTCCAGCATCTTTTTTGGTGATTCAAACTGGGGTTTTCTATCTGCTTTGCTCTTTTTTTCTCTTTGAAAGAGATAGATGCCAATAGACTGAAGGTGCTCTGGGTCTTGGTGAACAAATTTTCTGAGCTGATTTAAAGTGAAATTAATTTAAAGCTATGAAATGCAGTGACTAAAGAGCCAGTGCATGTTTACTTCCACAGTTTCTGTAAATAAAAATCTGGTTAATCTCTTAATCAGAATCTGGTTAATCTCCTGCAGAAGAACTGGGCATAGACTTGAATTGGGAATTCCTTAAATTAACCCAGCGTGAATCTCCAGACTGTGCTTGGAGACATCCTTAGTTACGCTTAGTTGAATTTTACTAGGATCAAAATTTGGGATGCACTATCTAGCCTTTACATTCATGTCTCTTCTCTCACTTCCCCTTCTTTTTGTAACAAAGCAACTATACAGTATTCTTCAGATATTTTTTCTGCTACATGACTTCAAGCATTTACTTAGTCTGAGCCCTGGCAAATGTGGCCATTCCAACTTGTTTCTTGGGGGTAGACATAAAACAGAAGCAAAAAAGAGTTACAGAAACTACTGAAAGACGGAAACTGTCTGCAGTTCATTGGATACCAGCAATTACACTCCAGGCAAGCCAAGTCTATAATGCTGGGAAGTGTGTGTTTTCTCATGAGAAGTAAGAGAAAGCATTGTTTTAGTCACTAATCACTAGGGGCTAGTTTAGGGGGGTGGTTTTGGTTGTTCTGCAAATATATTGAGTTACAGTGGCAGAGAGAGTGCAGAAGGGTGTAGAGTTCAACAAGTTATTTTAGTGATTTGAGTCCATTATAGTACATTTGAAAAAGAATTATAAAGGTGAAGCATTTTAATGGGTTTCTAATTGGATAAAATTATTAGGTTAGCTTATGCATTGTTGAAGTCAATTCATAACATTATAATGGCTTCTTTTATGTGCTGGGATTACTTATGGGTTTCATTTCTGCAAATAGTTTTTCTATATGAAATTAAGGCAGTTTTACAGTACACGCCTTTTCTGATGATCATAGCAGAGAGAACAGCATATGATCTGCTGCCTGAATGCACTAAATAAAAAACATTTATTATCTATTTTATAGGTGGTTGGTTTTAGTAATTCAATAGACAAAAATTTTTCCTTTTTAACCTGGAGCTAGAATGTACTGGGACTGTAACACAGTATGGAAACTCAGAGTTGTTGAAACTATGTGTCCTGAGCTGAACATTACAATATCTTCTCTATATTTATTATGACTAGCAGAATTACCTAAGATTATATGTTCCTACTGTAGTCTGGCAAAAAGCATATTTATACAAACCACGAATAATGACTAGCAAATAGTGTGGGGATCATAAAGCTTAGAAAGTGCTATGGGGGACAGGAAGCTTCATGGCTAAATAGGGAATCATGATGCTGGGGACTAAGATTTCTGCATTTCACACCAGATTTAACTTCTAATAAAATTGTTGAGGTAACTTTATCCAGGTATATATTAACTAAGTTGGCTTGGCACAGAAGGAGGCTGATCAGAGGGTGAAAAAATGGAACAGATGCCTAAAGATGGATCATACCCTTTTCTTCTCTGTCTCTGTGTTTTCTCTGCAAGTTGAACTCAAGTTCAGGAGTGGGTTTCTTTTTTCAGATGCTTCATGTCTCTTCTGCAAATGTGGAGATCCATAGCGAGCAGAAGGGTAGAGTAGTGCTGACTTCAGTAACCCTGTCTGAATGAGGCACCCAGTAGGGTCAAATATTTCAAACAAAAGTGAAATGATTGCAGCTCTTGCAGACATGCAAATGAATCAGGAAGCAATAGCAGAACCTGGAAGGAGCTGGAAGAAGAGGGAAGAAACATGATTTGTTAAGATGTCTTGTTATTGTTTTATTTATGCCATACAATGGTTCTTGAACTATAGGCAGACTTAATATTTCGCAATTGCTCTGATTCTCCTTATTAAGATCCTTTTACAGTCTGTTTAGGGAAGCAGAATAAGAAAAGACTGATACTAAAAATTTTAAAGAAACACTTCTCTCTTTGTGCTTTATTTGCCAGTTGTTTTTTCCCTCTAACTTTCTTGTGTTTGATTTGTGTTCTTTGCCCTGGAAGAATTTATAGGTAGGGCTTTTTTTCCCATTGAACAACCTCACCTATTGACTAAAGAGAGCAGATACGTTGCACCATAAAGCTCTACAACTACCAGGCAGTTATGTCTGTATACACTTATACCTTCTGGACACAATGAGTCTGTGTGGCTATGATTGTACAGGTTAGGCACTCTTTAGCTGATATATCTCTGACTGATTATGCCATGGATACCATGTAGGGGAGCCAATATCAGTATCAAGCTACATCAATTTCTGTTGTGCCAGTAAGTGAGTACTGTGGTGTAGTTGTATGCTTTTGATTATGAATTAGGGTTCTGTGATAGCTCCTAGGGACAGCAAAGCTACAATGAGACATTTTGATGGAATGCTCTTCAGGTTGCTGGTGCTCAAGAGACACAATTTGATGACAGAGATGTATTTTATACTGTCTTCACATAGCCCAGTGGAGAGATCTAGAACTGATTCTTTCCTTCTCTGAGCACTTTGCATCATGACAGGAAGTTTTGACAATCTAATCTGTATTCCTCGTGGAGATTTTATATCTCTTTAAAGGTATCTGAGCAGCATGGTAAGAAAGATAAAGTACTTAAATCGGAATATTAATTTCCATATTTTTCCCTTTAACCAGTTTACTGACCAAGTCTTCTTTGCCCTCCTCTTTTATTCATGATGAGTAACTGAGGTTTCCAGAAGACTTGATCATTTTAAGAATTTCTGGTTTGCTGACCTATAAAAAATAATATATCACTGTTTTCTGACAGGTTACCAGTTTGCTGACAGAACTCCTATAAAGACCAATTCTAGGTGACATCTGTCTTTAACCTGTCATATTCAGGCGAACATTTTCAGACGGTATTGTCCTCAGCAACCTCAGTCTGTCATGAAGTCACTTTGTGACCCACCTTGCTCTGGATCCTCAGCTTTAGCTCCTTACACAGTTTTTGACTGTATCTGACAACTCCTGCCACCTCCTTTCTCACAAATATCTCACTGCACCACATCCTGCCTAGCATCTTCTCATTTAGCACTGCTGCACTCTGATCTCTGGTAAAATTCAAGAAACGGGTTTTCATGCATCACTATAGCAATGTCTTTCCAACCACGTCTCACTCATATATAAGCATAGTTACCTTGGACTTACTCATTGCAACATGGCCCTCCTTCCTTTTGTTTAGTTTTAAAAGCACTATAGTAATGGCTTCCCTCTTCAAACTTGTGATGTATTTGTATTATGAGCACTTGTCTGGGAGAGGAACGAAAGCAAAACTGTTGTTGAGGTATAGTACCTTAATTATTTGCCTAGCAGCTAAATGTTTGACTAAGCCCAAGGGAAGTGCTAGTAAACAATGTGAAATTCACTTGACTATAGAAATATTATTGTAGGACAGATAATTAATTTAATAGGGAACCAAATTAAGACGGCATGTGCAACTTTATTTCTGATATTTTATAATTTCTGAAAGCTATATTCTTAATATTCTTTACAGACCTTATGTTTACATGGTGCTTGACTCAGCTGTGTTGTAGAAAAGGCCCAGATTCATCTGTTCAGGCGTGGTGGAATTCATCTTATCCAGCTTTAGATGAATGTAATAAATATGTCTACATCCTAACTGGTCACATCAGGCATCTTCAACAGCTGTCTGGAAAAATGCACATATTCCTGCATATTTTGAGGCACAGCTGATATCATTCTAAAATAGATGTCTAAAATAGCCTTACAAAATGCCTCTTTCTAGGTTTTAGTTACAAAGGCAATTTAGGATTTCTAGCCCAGCAATAACTACCTGAAGCTAGGTAAGACATATCATATTCTTCCTGTTCTATTGTGTCAGAGGTCTGTCATAACAACAACCACAACAACATTGGTTTTATTCTTGGGGTGACTTTGGACCATGAAATGGCTTGTATAATTTAGAAAATATTTCTTCTAAACACAGGAAGCACAAAATGAAGAAAGCGAGATCCAAAATATCTAGATTATTTTCTTAAAAATTCTAAATCTGATGGTTTTAGTACTGCACATTCTGAAAGGTGAACAATATATATTTCAGGGGCAGAAGTAGGCCTGTAGAAATGGAGGCTTGCTGGAAGCCCCCTAGAAATAATACCCTTTTGGTTTGTTGTTTTTTTGTTTTTTTTACTCGAAGAAAAAATAGAAAGAAACTGCTGAAGGCAACAAAAAGGTAGAATTAAGACAATATTAAATCTTTCATGTTGCCTTTCTTGTGCTTTTTACTTCCTTCCTAAATTTCATCCTCTTACGAGGTTTCTAACTCAGTGTAGTTCAGCATTTTCCATAGCATCAATGACAGGAATGAACTGGCTTGGTAGTTGGCTGCTGAAATTTCCCTGTTTGTTCTTTTTTAACAGCTGGGATTTTTTCTCTTGTATAGTAATTTTGATATGTTCAGTAATTATGTGCTGATATAGATTGCATTTAAAGTTGAACTATTTAAGGCACTAGAAATGAAACGTAAGAGACCTGTGTGTAAGTAAGCTGTAGGTTGTGTGACTGTGTCCACAAACACGTTTAAACTCTTTATGCAGTAGAACAAGCGATGCCGAATTTCCTAGTGCTTTCCACCCCACGGCTGGAATCTCTTCTGTCTTATAAATTACAAACTCTTCTAGAAGCTTTTCCTTCAGCTGGAGCATTTCCAGTGTCTGACATTCTTCCTTCTAGTAAGCTCGTCCAGCAGTATTTTTTCTCAGTAGTGATACTAATAATACTCCTTTAATAGGCAGTCAGTTTTCGTTCCTTCTATATCTTAGAAACTTTTCTCCTTCTGTCAAATTATGTTTAAATTGGGAATTGTGTTCAGGGGTGGCACACAAATGGCTTTTTTCATTAGATTAAAGAACAAGACATATTCTGTTGCATTTGTCCCAAGAAACTAATGGGAAAACAAAACATAGGGCTAATCTAATGTAAGTGCTGGGTTAGCTAACACTATGGTTACTGGTTTTCTTTGTGGTGCTCATTACAGTTTTTGTTATGTGTGCTTGTAGCCTTCCCCTTTGTCTGTAACAATAGACATCAAAAGAGCAGAAGGAGGCAAGAAAGCAGGGCAGGGAGTGAAGCACGGTACTTTAGTAACCATTTCCCTCCTTTTGTTTACACAGTACCATTGCCTTTATGTGAGTATGGTTGTTTTTCTCTAGTAGACAGATCAATAAAGAAATACAGAGGCTTTCTTTGAAGCAGAGTGGAAGCATATGAAAGGGCTGCCTTATTTTTCAGGGTATGGAATGGGAGAAACTGAAAGGGGAAAACCAACCTCCATTTGACTCTTCCTCCAGTAGTTAGGACATGCATGAACTGAAATATGTAGATATGTTTCTCTGCTGTGCAGAGGAGTTACTTTATTCACTGGCTTGTGTACAGAAGTGTTCATTTCTAAAGGGAATCCCTTGCACATTTCAGGCAGTCGTTACCTGAGCAATCCTTTTTCTGTAGCAACATCTTGTGGGAAGGAAATGAGACTACAGTCTCTCATACAAGCCAGCGTTCCCAGGCAACAGTTGCTGAGTAAGCATCTGCCTGAACAGGTTATTTTAGTATTGCTATGGAATTTAGAGGATTCTCCTGAATAATAACAGCACACCCAATAGGATGATATACAGAACTTGATTTGTCGTGCCCTTTTATCCGTGGCATCCAGAATCCATACACTGATGAGAAATGCCTTTTTAATGTGGAAAATCAGTGAACAGATGGAAGGAACTGTGCATGAGAAAGTAAAGCTATGCTATATTTTATCAGAAATGTGTTAATCTAATTTGAGATATTCAATCTGTTGTTCAAATATTTTGCTTATAGTCAGCAAAATGGGTGCTAACTTTTTTTTCAGCTAAAAGGGTGGCATTTTTAACTGGACCTTAGAATTCCATCTGTTTGCATTTGTTGTTCCTGGATTGCTTTTTTAGACTAAGAAAAACTCCATGAAGCCTGTCATTTCAGTATACACTTCCTGCTGTTTTACAGTTGTGCAAATCCCATTCATTGTAGACACAATAACTTCATTTCTGCAAGGAGTGAGAAGTTAGGCAGACACATGCTCAGATTTTAGGCTGGTGCTTAGTGTTTTGCAGCTGGAGTTAAATGGCTTCCATATCATCCCTTCCAAAACTCTGTGGGATGCTTCCTGTATTCCTGCATTCGTTTGAACTTCTGCTATTAAATATATGGGCATTTTTCTTTGAGGAGGGCTGTGAAGGTTTCTTGGATTATTGTAAAAGGTAATACAGTCTTCAACTTAAGGACAACGCTATTAACAGCTGCCAGCCAGAGACAGCGACTTGGTCCATTTTAACCTCTCAGTTTCCCTAGCTGAGTATATTCCCACTGTCTGCACAGAAACCATACATGTTCAGTGAGACTACAGGGAAGCTGTTAGGCTACTGCTACTGTAGAGACCCTGAAGAGGACCCCTGGAATCTTACTTTCTTCACCAGGAGCATGTTGCTACAGTTGTGACTTTGTAAAAAGAGCTGTGGGGACATCTTTTGGTCCATTGAAAATTGACTTTCAAAACCCATGTCAGCAGTTTACTCAGTTGGGGGCACTCATCATATTGTGAAGACAGGTCTTTGCAAAATAGCCCAAGAGAATTCCAATAATTGTATCTCTCTAACTCTCCTTAGGTGACACAGGCAATCATACTTAACCCAACAGTTACAAGCATGTAAGCTTAGGAGGGTGTCTGCATAGCTATAAACTGTGATGTGTATCAGGGAAACTGAATTTCCTAGTAAGATGTGGAGAGCTGTTCCTAAAATCATTCCTAAATTCTAAACCAATAAGAGCAGAAATTGTTAGATTTAGTGAATAAAATATTGAGTTTTAGAAGCAGGCTGTATGGGTAAATGCAGTCTAAAAGATGGTAGGTATCATTTCCAGTCTCTCGGGATACTAAGGGTCTTCCAGTGCTTCTGGCAGTCTGATCATATCGAGGAAGTTCTGCATGATGTCCTATGCTGTGTGTTATTTGGGAAGACTAATATGGTTCTGCAGAAACTTGGATCACTCACAATTTTTGTAATTTCTAAAAAAGGCATTCCAAATATATTTTGATTAATTCTTGGGTTTTTTTCCCTTGAAAAAGAAGAAAATTAGCATACCCTGAAATGAATGTAACTAGTTTGTATGCAGCTAAGATAACATTTATTCCTATATGTACCAAATGTATCATGGTTGAGTCCTTTATTTGTTATTTCTTAGTTTAAAATCTTTAAAACCTTTGGATTGTAATGTCCAGCTAACATATATATCTTACCTAAGATACAGGTTACATTAACCTCAAAAGACAAAGTAGTATTTAACAAAAAAGAAAAATTAATAAATACATCTTTATCATTTTGTTTTGCAGGAGGCAATAAGCTGAAGAATCAACATTTTCGCCTAAACTGGGCATGGATCTCCTTAGAAAAGGAGTATTATTTAGTAAATGAAGACTCCAAGTATCTTGACATTGTTCTTAAACGGAGAGGTTATCTGGGAGAGACCTCTTTTATAAGTAAGTTCAATTTTAGCTATAAAATTTCTTCTATAAATTACTGGTCAGCTAGTTGATAAAATGTATCAATACAGCTACATCCTTTTACTGGTGGTTGATACTAGGCAAATTAGATTCAAAGGAGTGTGTTTATTTATTAAAACAAGTATCTTTTGTTATGCTAAGTATATAATTTCTTTAGTTGCATGATGAAATTTTCACTTTTTTTTGTCTTCTGCAATTAATTCTTTTCTTAACAACCCAAGAGCCAGTTATTCTTTCTCTGATTTCGTGGATACCACTGTTGCATTTGTTTCACAGACTACAATTCCTGTCCGGATTTAATTTTTCCTGTAAATACAGTTGTAGCAATTGGAATGACAACAATAAACATACATCGTTTTGCAGGAAGGCTATTGTGAACTGGTCTGATTAGCAGCTACAAACATTAGGCTCTTTTTCTTCAGTCAGAGTTGGCAGTCAACTAAAGCTGATACAGGAGGTGTTGAACGCTATTTGCAGTGTCTGGGAAGTAAAAAGGTGAAAAAAGATTGTGTTATCACATTCTGCAACCTCACAGGTATCTCTAGCTTCTGGACCTGTTCCCATTCTCTTCCTAGTGATGCACTTGGACCAGGGAGCATTATGCTTGTACATTTTCATGTTGAAACCTATGGTGAGCTTACACTGCTTAGAAAAGGCACTCAAATTAAAGCTAGTTTTGCAGACAAATGTAAGCATTTACTACTGGCATGGAACACAAGGTCATGCTTAGAAATCAGGTTTCTCTTTAAGTCTCTTTCTGAATAAGAATCTGAATTTCAGGTATTGAGATGTAGTTAGGACAAGTATTTTGGCATGAGCTTTAAGGGATATAGTCAACTAACTGGATCTAACTTAAAAGGCTCTGTTTCGAACAGTGAACTAACTTTGATAATATATTCCTTTAAAAGAATAAAAGAATTAAATACGAAGTTAAGGATGCATGGTTCAAATTAATTACTGGTACTGATTAACAAATACAGAATTGACTTCTGATCCTTCAGAGTGTTAGCAAATTTTTCTACATATGCATTCAGGTTCAGTTTATGACTTGAACTGTCTCGAAATCCAGCAAAAGTAGTTTGAATAGCTTGCCTCTGACTACCTTAGTTCTGTGAAATGGAATTAGAGTTGGAAAGAACATAAAAGGTACTGGTTAAGATGCTTATTGGCCTTTCCTGGTCCATGTACAGTCCCGAAAGATCTGAAGGGTTGTGGAAGTTACATAAAATATTAGCTATGGCAGGAGTTAGGCACAAGCAGGAAGGAAGAAAGGCAAGGTTTGTAGAGAAAGGTGGTATGTTTTAATACATTAAACAATACAGTTGGAAGAAACCAGAGAAGGGATAAGTTTTAAGTTTCTTTCTGAAAACCTGAGAAAGACCTTTAAGATTTGAGTGGTACTGCAGGGTTCAAACAGAGGCCAAATGCATGAGTTGGAGGACTCAAGGACTGTCTAATTTCCATGAGGGCTTCTCAGACAACCTTGAACTGGGAGGGAAACCCCCTTGAAAAGCCATTTTAGAGCATCCTGGGTCTGAGGCTGTAAGGTCTGTGCTGTCTTGGTGGGATGAACTGTATTGGATTTTATCCTTGGCTTTGTAGTTTCAACTTGACTTGAGTTTGATGATTGTCATTATGCAAACACTAAAATAAATGGATAATATATTTTTTTAAAATGCTTACTGTAGTGGGAATGACCACAATGGTTCAGATTTTTACATCTTCTTTCATCCTTATTCCGTATGTTTTATGCCTTTGTGTCTTTGTGTTTTCCTTAGCTTTCCCCTTGAAGGCTGAATTTTCCAGGTGTGTTTTTGTTTTTTCTAAGAGAAATATTTTTAAGGGTTTCAGGCAGCATGTTATTTAGATGTTCTGGAACAGAAGACAACCCAGAATGTTAAAGGGGGGTGGAGGCATTTATGGATGCCCACTTTTGGGCCTCCATAGCTGAATTATGGAGAAATGGAAACTTGACTGTAACCTCTGAGAATGTAGAGTTTTTCTATCAGTTAGTTTTGCTGTGGCTAGTTCTGTTCAAACTGCCTTTCAGAATGTTAACTGATGTGCTTCCACCTTTATATGTGACACCAAAGTAAAATTGATCAAGAGTAACAGAATTGTCTTGAACACTCTCAAGTTGTGAAAAGTATATATTTCTAAAACTTCTTTTTTAAAGATGACCTAATGAGAGAAAAGTTACAAGTGATGTTTGTAATGACCTGAATTTCTGATTTTGGCAGGTATTAGCACCAGAGATGGTACTGCCAAGAAAGATAAAGACTTCAGAGGAAAAGCCCAAAAACAGGTGCAGTTTAATCCTGGCCAAACCTTAGCTACATGGCGAGTACGGATTTTGAGTGACGGTGAACATGAACAGTCTGAGGCCTTTCAAATTGTTATTTCTGAGCCTGTCATGGCAGTTCTGGAATTTCCTTACGTATCCACAGTGGAAATTATTGACCCAGGAGATGGTAAGAACCTTTCTGGAACGGTATTGCCAATATGTTCATATAACAAAAGATAAACTGGAGGGCAAATGCCATGAATAAGAGTGAATTCTAATGCTTACCTTTCCTCAGAATATTTCTGAAGACAGATGTGGGCATTGGGTAGCTGTTCAGATAGACTGGTAGCTCTATCACTTCAAGTGATTAATGAATATGTAACTAAGGTAGCATGCTTTCATGAAATACCTGCATTTTTCCTATGATATATTATTTCTAGGGTTTTAGTTTTGTTTTAATTTTAGGTATAATAGGTTTTCAGTTCAATGTGCTTGAAAACAGACTGTATCTGTGCAGGTGGCTGGAGGCTGAATTGATTTACTCTTCCATGATAATTCATGTGGGAGAGGATGGTGCAGGAAAGTTCAGGCTGGTTGGTCCCAAGAAGTTTGGGTCTTGGAGCAGACTAGTTGCATCAGTTAGGCCTTAATATCAAGCTGAGAAGGTCAGTAAGGGTAAAGTTCACTAGACCAAGTACAGCACAAGCTGTGTCAAGAACAAATAAAATTATCATTAAATGTTGATATAGAAAGAAGCTGATTTTTTTAAAAAAATTGTGCTCTGGTTGCTTTGCGTTTAAGCTGCACCCAAACACTTGAATCCATGGGCCATGGTCACATAAAACTGTCCTTAAGGAATCTTTCAAGTATTGGACAAGTGTAGCAGCTTTTTTTATATAGTCTTCCCTAATTACATTTGAAGAGGACCGGGCTGAAAAACTGTCAGAGGTTTCTTAGTACCTAGTTACAAATGCAAGCTGACATCCATATCCAGTCACTGAGAAAAACAGTGCTTAACTTGAAAAACAATACATACGAGTCAGAGAAATAACTTGAAAATTTGTTAAATCTATCTGTTCTATGATCAGTGAGATAGCACAACTTGAGATAATCGCCTGAATCTTCTTAATGCCAACCATAGCTTTTTTCTATTTCTTATATTATGATAAAATTTTTACAGTCCCTGAGAATTTGAAGTAATTATAAATAAAGTGAAGTTGCATAGGAGAAAATCAAATGCAAAACAAGGAATATCTACAGGAAAAAATATAGACACCTTTGAGGAGAGGGATTGGGTTTTCCAGTCATCATTTCAAGTGCGGAGTATAACAAGTTAAGATGCTAACTGAATAGAAACCATCAAAATTTTTATTCTGCTTCCAGTGAAAATGATTTTTATATTCATTGATTTGAATGGTGTAGTCTTAGCACCAAAATAGTGAGCTTGTTTGGAAAGCTGTACCAGCCCTTGGTGTATGGGACATTAGTTAATGTTTTTTTCCAAAAAAAGATTGCATAAGGATGTGTTTTCTTACACTAGCTGAGATAATGTAGATCATTCTCCTCTGAGCTTTTATGATGTTCATAAGGTCTGTTAAACTTTTTTAGTGTCATTGTACTCCTAGTTGGATAATTATGAGAGAGACAGTGAACAGAACAAACCAGATTCCTGCATTATTTTTTTTTAAGGATAGAGTTTCTAATTTTGTCAACTTAATTCTAAAAAGAGAAATAAAAGAAACAGTATTTTTATTCAGTGTTACCTTCTGTTTTGCTTTAAAAGAAAAAGGTAGAGAATTGGTGTTTTTCACATTTAATTTTTGACTTGCTGAAATAGTGAAAGTGCCTAAATCTTATCCAACCTGAATTACAGCATTTTCAAGGCAGGCTTCTGACCCTAAGTCATACTAGTAGTATTTTCCAGTTGGAGAAATAAAACCTGAAACATGTTTTCAAAGAAGTCATATGACAATCTTCAGAACATTGTTTGCCAAAGTACTCTAAAATAATGAAAAAATGTACTTTATGCAGTCAGATAAGATCACTTGATTTAATTTTATACAGAATTAGATCCTGTTTGGGTTACAGTCATATTAATGAAACTTTAAAGGTGCTGTATCATTATATGCATATAACCACCTTTTGGTTTTGAGTTTTTGAGGGAACAAGAACAAAATTGATCCCGAATCCTAGTAACAACATAAAACTCAGCAGTCTGTTTATATGCATATAAAATAATGAAGGGCTATAAAATGCATTTTAGTGTTTTTTTCCCTGAAAAAACAATCTGACATTCTTTGGTCTGATACATTTTAGGGTGAAGTTGCTTTCCAGACTCCACTGACTATATTGACTAAGTCTCCTTTGAGTAAAACAGGAGTGTAGACATATAGCCAACTCAACTCAAATCTCCAAGTCAAAGTAAGATAGAAAGAGCTCAAGCTTGCATCCTCAATGACAAATGATTTTCATGGTTATCTTGATGGAGTAGAATGCAGGGAAGATGTAGCGAAGTCAGGATAAAGGAGGAGTTTTCTTTGGTTGATGAGGACCGGTTTAGGGATCAATTAAGCAATCTGGACACCCATAAATCCATGGGTCCTGATGGAATGCACCCAAGGGTGTGCTGAGGGAGCTGGCAGAAGTCATTGCTAGGCCACCCTCCATCATCTTTGGTAAGTTGTGGGCAACAGGAGAGGTGCCTGAGGGCTGGAGGAAAGCAAATGTCACTTCAGTCTACAAAAAGGGCAAGAAGGAGGACCCAGGTAACTATAGACCAGTCAGCCTCACCTCCATCCCTGGAAAGGTGATGGAACAACTTATCCTTGGCATCATGTCCAGGCATATCAAGGATAACAGGCTCATTAGGAGCAGTCAACATGGTTTTACCAAAGAGAAGTCATGTTTGACCAACCTAATAGCCTTCTATGAGAAGGTAACTAGGTGGATAGATGATGGTAGAGCAGTAGATGTGGTTTATCTTGATTTGAATAAGGCATTTGACACTGTCTGCCACAGCATCCTTGCAGCTAAACTGAGGAAGTGTGGTCTGGAGGATCGGGTAGTGAGGTGGACTGTAAACTGGTTGAAAGGAAGAAGTCAGAGAGCTGTAGTCAATGGGATGGAATCTAGTTGGAGGTCTGTGACCAGTGGAGTCCCTCAGGGGTCGGTACTGGGACCTGTACTATTCAATATTTTCATCAAGGACCAGGATGAGGGAACAGAGTGTACCCTCAGCAAGTTTGCTGATGACACTAAGCTGGGAGGAGTGGCTGACACACCAGAGGGCTGTGCTGCCATTCAGCGAGACCTGGACAGGCTGGAGAGTTGGACGGGGAGAAACGTAATCAAATACAACAAGGGCAAGTGTGAAGTCTTGCATCTGGGAAAGAACAACCCCATGTATCAGTATAGATTGGGGTCTGACCTGCTGGAGAGCAGAGTAGGGGAAAGGGACCTGGGGGTCCTGGTGGACAGGAGGATGACCATGAGCCAGCAATGTGCCCTTGTGGCCAAGAAGGCCAATGGCATCCTGGGGTGCATTAGAAAGGGGGTGGTTAGTAGGTCAAGAGAGGTTCTCCTCCCCCTCTATTCTGCCTTAGTGAGGCCACATCTGGAGTATTGTGTCCAGTTCTGGGCCCCACAGTTCAAGAAGGACAGGGAACTGCTTGAGAGAGTCCAGCGCAGAGCCACTAAGATGATTAAGGGAGTGGAACATCTCCCTTATGAGGAAAGGCTGAGGGAGCTGGGTCTCTTTAGCTTGGAGAAGAGGAGACTGAGGGGTGACCTCATCCATGTTTACAAATATGTAAAGGGTGAGGGTCAGGATGGAGACAGGCTCTTCTCAGTGATGTCCTGTGATAGGACAAGGAGGAATGGGTGCAAGTTGGAACATAGGAGGTTCCAGGTGAACATAAGGAAGAACTTTTTCACTGTGCGAGTGACGGAGCACTGGAACAGGCTGCCCAGAGAGGTTGTGGAGTCTCCTTCTCTGGAGACATTCAAAACCCTCCTGGATGCATTCCTGTGTGACCTGACCTAGGTTGTCCTGCTCTGGCAGGGGGGTTGGACTAAATGATCTTTTGAGGTCCCTTCCAAGTCCTAACATTCTGTGATTCTGTGATTCAGTAAGTTAGAGAATGTCCTTGCAGAGATGCTGCCTGTGTGTGAGCTATGTTATTGATACTTCCATGATTAACAGTTAATAATTAAATGGAAATAATACAAATATAGATCTTGTGGACAAATTCTTCCAACACTTTCTTGCACCATTAACACTAGATGAGTAAATTAGTCACATAAGAGACTACTTAGTAATTTGTGAATTCAGACCCTATTATCTGATTTGATTTTCTATTTCTGAAAGCCAGTTTACAGGTGACTTTATGGGGCCGTAAATCTACATAAACAAATGTGTCTGTTCTTTGCAGAATCAACTGTCTTCATTCCTCAGTCCACCTATACTATTGAAGAAGATGTTGGTGAATTGTTTATTCCAGTCAGAAGAAGTGGAGATGTGAGCCAGGAACTGATGGTTATCTGCTACACACAACAAGGTAACAGAATCTACAGGAAAAAAAAAAAAAAAAGGCAAAAAAAGGCAAAATTAGAAAAGAAAGAAAAGCAAAAAGAATTGTTCCCTCTATTGCATAATAAAATTGTTTATCACTCTGTTAATTACTTTGTTATCTAAATATCTGCAGTCCTAACTGTAAATGCATGCATCTTTGCAGTCTGTCTTAAGGTATTATGGAGTACTGCAGAAAAACTACCGTGTTACAAATTTCTGCGATTTGTTAGGAGATGAAGAGGATCTGTGTTCTTTATCTTTATGCAAGATTCTTATATGCAGCCCAATATATCTGAAAGTGATCAGAACTGAAAACACTGCAGTGATTGCCCAGGATATCCTTTACTTGTTTGTGCCTTGAAAAAATTGGTATAAAATAATATTGCTTAATTGTCATCCTTCTCCTTCCTCTATCTGTCAATGTCCTATTGATTATATCTACACAGAGCATGGAGTCTCCACACCTGTGCTTTTATTGTTATTTTTCAACTGCAGAGAGGAAGCAACATTTTTGTTGAGGTGATCAGGAATAAAAATAATTTGTTTTCATCAAATTCTATCTTTTTATAGTTAATGTATGGCCCACTGATACCTTCTACTGATAAAATATGCTAATGGAGTTAATCTGTAGTCCTGACCAGACTCTTGTGATAGACCTCACAGGTCTCTTGTGATAGATTACGATATTCCTTCTGACTGAAAAACTGCAAATGAATCTGAGGAGCCATGTGCTTCCACAGCAGAAGTAGTTTGTCCAAGGACCTCAGAAATGTAGGCTGATCAGAGGTTTCAGCCCATCTTATCACCTAAAAGTAAATAGAAATTAGAAGATAATGAAAATATAATTCAGCCTCTTTTAGAGGATCATGATAACCATGGTATGTATAGTGACTGTTTTCTTTTTATGCCACAGGAACAGCATCTGGCACTGTCCCAACCTCTGTACTTTCTTACTCTGACTACATATCCAGGCCTGAGGATCACAACAGCATTCTACGTTTTGAAAAAGATGAACGAGAAAAAATGTGTCGGATAGTCATCATAGATGATTCCTTATATGAAGAGGCTGAGACCTTTGATGTTTTGCTGAGCATGCCGATGGGTGGAAGAATTGGTGCAGAATTCCCAACCACTCGAATTACTATTGTACCTGACAAGGATGATGGTAAGACATTGTGTAATAAAGGGATATTCCCAGTCCAGGACAGAAACTACAAGTAGCATCACACTGAATCAGCATATAGAAGTTGGCTTTTTGTGCTGGTGGTTGAAACATATGCAGCTTCCATCTTGAGATGTGAAAAGACTATTAGAAAGCTATGTGGGTTTTTTAGAGAGTTTGGTATTGATATTTTAAATTGGCTATTGATATTTTAAAACAGCTTTAAATTGCAGCAGGGGAGATTCAGATTGGACATTAGGAAAAATTTTTTCACTGTAAGGGTGATTGGGTATTGGAACAGGTTGCCCAGGGAGGTGTTGGAGTCACCATCCCTGGAGGTGTTCAAGATGTGTTTGGATGTGGTGCTGAATGATATGGTTTAGTGGTGATATAGGTAGGTGGTTGGACTGAATGATCTTGAAGGTCTCTTCCAACCTCAAGAATTCTATGATTCTATGATTTTATGGTTTGAGAAAATCACATGAGCAAATTGAGAGTGAGGAGATGCACCTTTACATTCTATCACAGTAACAAATGTAGTTCAAAATGTCACCATGCATGAGCACCCTTTTATGTCTGATTCTGATGTTATGTCCACAAAGCCTTGAGGCCCATTGTATTATGCTCCAAAAAGCCATATTGGAGGCTCTGATGGGCCAGAAGCCACCCAGCACCTAGGAGGCAAGCTGGATTCCTTCTGATTTGATGCTGCATTTCAATTTCTGCCTAGAAGTGTCCATGTATGCTTCTTATGTCTTTTTAATAAGGCAAATAATCAAAAGAGTAATGTTGCTCTAGAAATCACCCTTGTAAGGAAGTGCTAACAGAATAATGTCCTTAGTTCAAGTGGTCAACAGCCTTGACATAATGCATTGAAAGAGACATTTCTAGTGATGATTAGAGAGTTCTATGACTGAGGAAGAGTAGAATCAGCACACTGTATCACCAACTCCTTTGGAAAACACATGTAAATATTATTACAACCTCAAGCCTCTCTTTCAGTGCCCCTACCTAGCATTGGTGTGGCAATGCTCTTTCTAGGAGTGATAACAAAAAGGTTTCCTGGTACAATTACTCTCATTTATGCATGCAGTTTGGAGGCTGACACTTCAGCTGTAAATTCTGTGAAAAGAATACTGATAAGCTGTTTTAGTCCTATCTAAGAGGCCATAAACCGTCTATTGTGACACCGTGATATTTCCTAAAGACTAATGTGAGGAATGATATAGTGCAGTACTCTTTGAAAATCTGATGCCAAGATAGACTGTTATTATCAGCACAGTGATTTCTCCCTAGTTAAGGGTATAAAAGGCAGCTTTTAAAAGCAGGAAGTTGACACCCACCTAATTGCGTTGTAAATACTCAGTCTTCCTGAAGTTTCTCACATATAATCCTGTGACTGAGGTGACTTTGTTTTCTCTGTGCAGCATTTGAGTAATTATATAACATCAATGAATACAGCAGTTTTGAAATAACACTTCTTGTAAAGTAACAGATCATATATCAAATGCACGCTGAAATAAAAATATGTTTATCTGACTTTGCTGTGATAGCAAATACAGTTTTATTTCTGTAGCTTTTTTACAACAGTTTGATTTTTTAAATTATTTTGATTAATTCATTAACTTCAGGGTTTGTAGATAGCAGAGTATAGAGTAATGGGTGAGTAGCTATAAAAAATTATATCCATGAATAAGCTGATTATCCAGCTTTGAAAATGTTCTGACTGCTTAAAATGTACATTGAAAGTTTGGAATGGGGAGAATATTTCTCCAAGAGATTATGAAAAATAGAGATGAGCTGATATCAGAGCATCTAGCTTCAGTGGGAACCTCAGTGTCTGGAAGGGAACACTTCTATATTTTTCGTAGCATTTAAAATAAGATATTGTCATTCATATGCTTATACAGTAATTTTAACAGTAATCTAGACTAACTTTGAATAAGAAATGATTAAAGTTGTTAAATCACAACAATAGTATAGAATTTAACAGTTTATGAAACTCCCACAAGATACTAGGGAAGTTAACAAGAAATCTCCTTTATTTTAACACTGTCACTAGTAAACGTAAGTAATTCGGTTTGTATACCACCATTCAGTTTTAAGTCTAATGTTTCCTGTGTTTGTGAGCGCAACTTGTCCCAATGCTACAAACTTTTAAATAAGAATTATTTAGCAAATAACAATCTTATGGGATTTATTAAAAAAGTTGACATAGTGAAGTGTTTGGGGCATTACGGTAGACATTTTTGTTTTGTAACAACTGAAATATCTAGATTTGCTGGTAAAAGTAAACAATATTTCAGATACTGAAAGATAAGGGGGCTTTGAAGGTTGGGTTTGGATAATTTTCTACAAACATTCACTTGTCTTATTGCACCCAAAATGTTTCATATGTCTTATTTGAAATAGTGTGACAGAACTGATTTTTTTGCTTTCTGTATCAGTGAAAGTACTCCCACAAAAAAATCCAGAGCATTCAAAAACTTACTGACAATTCACTTACCAGTAAAGTTTTTTACCATGTTTTTTTTAATTTGCACAAAAACATAATGCATGGTAACAGAAAAGTCAGCATGCATTTTGTTTCATCTGAGATCTGTTGTGCTGTGCTGCTCTATACAAAGCAGGGTACAAACCACAGAGCAAATAAATTAGAAATTATACCTTATATATGTATTTATGTATTCTTACACACACGCACACATATATATACTTATTTCAGATTGTGTATATACACACATATATATGTATTGTGTGAACAATTTAGCATCCTGACAGTCACAACTGAAATTTTGCATAAATAAGCAGAGGATTTTAAACAGTGTTGGTTATTATTTGCAGTGCACAAAATAATTTTAGTAAGTCAAAATAGTTTGCTATGCAAAATGAAAAAGCATTTTTTTAGCTCTTAACAATAAAACTTTGTTTAGAAAATGCCTAAGATGAAGGTGGATAAAACCTACAGCAGATATACTAAATTCTGTAGTTCACTTCAGTCTCTTTATTTCACATCTACTGGTATATTTTTGTCATTGTTGGTTTAAATTAATTTTCTACTTAACAAGGTTTCTTTGGAGAATTGTCACAGTTGCGATTTCTCCGAGTACTGTGACTGGATTAACATTATGCATTGAATTCTTCAGGTCAAAAGATACAAACAGCAAAGGTCAAAGTTTAATAATACTACATGAGATCTTTCCTATGGAATTCAAGTCAGCACTAGCAACATTACCTTATCTCCTCTGGCATTCAATGCAAGTTAATTAGGAAACATTCACCATCAGTAGCTATCATCAAAGTCGTTTCTTCTTTTATTTCTAGAGAAGGCCCCTAGGGTCTAACTAAAATTGCTGAGTTGCTATACAATCATGACCATAAACAAAAAGTAAAAGAGATGTGCTCAATTTTCTAGTGAACCAGAATATATTGAAGACATTCTTGGCAACTGAATACTTTAATTAGGGATTATACAGTTGTGCAGTGCTGCCAAAGCAAAATCTGAAAAAAAAGCATGGTATGTAGAACATGTACAGGTATATATTGAGAAAGGTGATTTTAAAATTGGGGATGCTGTTGGGACATTTCTTATTATGGAAGGGACTTTTCTTGATAGGTCCTGAAGTTGGAGGTGGAGAGAAAAGAGGAAAAAGTTGAAGTTAATGGAATTAACTTAGTTTATGTCAAGTTGTGCTTGGTAATCTTGGATTCAAAGTTATATGTGCCACTGCAGTTTAATAATTAAAAAATAAAATCATAGATCTGTTTGAGTCAGAGTTGATAATTACTAATCATGAACCACTGGAAGAAAGGAGGAAAGACCTATATAAATCATCTACTTTTGGGGTGGAAGTAATCTCACTTGACATTAACCATCTATATACATTTAGACATCTCATTCATGCATGTTATGCCAGGATCCTTCTATAGTTAGTTAAAAGAGACAAATACTCCCAGCAACCATCCCATCCTAGGAGAAGTATCTAAACTGTTGAGTTCTATCACCATGTGTACCTTGTGCATCTGAATGCCTTGATTTCTGACAGTACATATAAACCCAACCCTTAGAAATTTAATTTGCTGTTCATCTCAAAGTCATAAGCACAACTGGGCACGAAGAAGGAATTCTTTCTAATTTTGTGTTAAAACAGCTTCTACTATGAAATGCCATTAAACAACAGAGATGCATAGCCATTCATGCTTCATAAAATAATTATGATTTCTAAAGAAAGATCTAAAAGAATCTAGTTGAAATCTAAAAAATGAATGCTGAAGAGTATTTCAATAGATATTTAGATGCTTAAGAAAAAAAAAAAAAAACAAACAAAAAAATCAACTGTTTTCCACACAAACATGAATTTCTGGTACTAAAGCTAGTCAGAATTGATGCCCTGAACTACTTGTCTTCATGGCTCTCAAGGATTTGAGAATAAACAGAAATCCTTGAAGAATATGAGGTCAGCTGTTTGTCTCAGGACATACCTATCCTATATGGAGAGCACAGAGTTCAGCATAAAGCTCATTTAGAGTCATTGAAGCTGTGACTCTAAAATAATTTCATGTATATAGAGAAAAAATGGGATCAAACTCTTTAGTTAGTATTTACCTGGAAATGAGGAGCCTGTAATTTGATTCCAACACTGACAGCATTGTTGTGTTGTGTGCAACAAATTTCATACAAAATGCTTTAGTCCTTGCAACAACACTTGCAGTCAAAGCTCTGCTCTCCATAGTCTAATGTTTTGATTGCCAGGCTGCTATTTGGACTCCTTACTTACTCTGCATTGCATTGTCAGGAAATCTTAAACTTTTGGTTTGTAGTCACATTTGGAAACTAGAAGAGAAGATGTGTGCTGAATGCAGAGCTGGCAGTCTGCAGCTAAGAGGAGAATGCTTACAATTACTTTGTTTGCTTCAAGCTTTTTGTCAGTAGCTGCATTCTGTAGTGATTTTAATTCCATGCTACTGTATTTAGTGTTGCCATGAGAGCACACAGCCTTACAGCCAGTCTGACAAACAGTCATCTTGCCTTAGCAGAATTGTTGAAGCTTCATGCTGTTCACAGCAGGAAGTACATTAAATACATTTATTCCACTTCATTCACCTTAGATGGGCAAGCAGCCATTCAGACTTGTTCTTGACACATCTACATCGAGACTGGGAAAGCAAAGATTTATGTCAGAGGTCTACTAACCATTTTCTTTATACCTACTCCACAGAATTGATCACTTGTATCATCCACATGATAGACAATAGAACTATCTGGGAATATTTTACTGCTGAGTAAGCTGAATCATACAATAATGGTATGATAATGCAGAAAGCCAATGTTAGAGGTCAAACAGAACAGATTAATTCTTTAGTCTTCTGGAGATTTCTTTAAAACACTTGCTGTCACTTCCCCTACAGTTAAGTAAACTTTGGAAATTGACTTGGGGATATTGGTGGGTGAAAAATTGGACATGAGCTGTCAATGTACTCTTTGCAGCACAGAAAGCTAACGGTATCCGGGGCTGCATCAAAAGAAGTGTGGCCAGCAGGTCAAGGGAATTGATTCTTCCCCTCTACTCTGCTCTCATGAGACCCCATCTGGGGTACTGTGTCCAGCTCTGGGGGTGCTCAGCAGAAGACAGACATGGGTCTGTTAGGGCGGGTCCAAAGAAGGAGGGCCATGAAAATGATTGTAGTGGTGGAACACCTCTCCTGCGAGGAAAGGCTAAGGCAATAGAGGTTGTTTAGCTTGCAGAAGAGAAGGCTTCAGGGAGACCTTATTGCAACATTTTAATATAAAAAGGGGCTTATAAGAAAGATATAGAGAGGCTCTTTACCAGGGCTTGTAGTGACAGGACAAGATGCAACAGTTTTAAAGAAAGAGGGTAGATTTAGGTTGGTCATAAGGAAGAAATTTTTTATAATGAGGTTGATGACACACCAGCACAGGTTGCCCAGGGAAGTTATGGATGCCCCGCCATTGGAAGTGTTCAAGGTCAGGTTGGATGGGTCTTTGTGTAACCTGATCTGGTGAAGGATGTCCCTGCCCATTGGCAGGGTGTTGGAGTAGATGATCTTTAAAGGTCCCTTCTGACCCAAACCATTCTGTGATTCTGTAAAAATGACTCTCAGAAAATTCACAATTTCAATTTATTTTGATCTTGATAGTTATATCCTTTCTAATGGCTTTCACTGCATAAGGAGCTCACCCATTTTCAGCATACATTTACTTTAATGAAGGTCCAGGAATGCTGTCTGTGCTATTGTGTCTCTACAATTTCCTCACCATTTTCCTATCATCTCTCATGATCAAACAACAAAATGCTTGTTTATAATCCAGAAGCCCTACTAGTACTACTTGCCAGCCAGTGAAACTCTCAGCCAGGGAGAAAATATCATCACTATGACTTGGGGCTTTAAAATCTTGGAGATCAGGGTCATGATTTAAGTAGGTGATGTTACAAGGTATTATAAAGAAAATGTTCATAGAATGATCTATTGTGATTTTGTGGTTATGTTTCTTGATATGGGTGATGTGAGGAACACAGTTTGGAAGAAAAAAATTGAAAATATTCTTCTGAGAAAAGGTCTGGTTTTGCAAATATGCTTATTACACTCAGACCCTTTCTATAGACAGCTTTTTATGCAAGACCCAGTAGTAAACTAATTACTCAATTAAAATGTGAGAAACACATTTAGATATTATTACATGTGATACTTTTATGTAGCCTGATTTCTAAAATGCTGCTCAGCTTTTCCTACCATTTCTGTTTGTAGGAGTCCTCATTTGGTATCTCACATATGAATCACTGACTGTGAGCTCCTTCATGCTTGGTCTTCCTGTGAGGTACCTTGTGTGTGGTATATTTAAATACTGCTGTCAAGACTTCTCAGTTATCTGCCTGCCTCTGTTTCATCAGTTAGTTGAGAATTTGTTGCCATTTTCTGGGCCTCTTACATAAAAATAATCTCATTCTTTTTAAAAATAGAACATGTAGAAGGCTCTGAGTTGGTTTCATGCTCTGTGGGAGGTCTAACCATTAGGAAAACAATATGTGAAAGTCAGATGGTTGCTGCAGGCAATACCATCACGTTTGGGTGTGTCCCCAGATTCCAAAGTGTTTGTTTCTTCAGTCTTAATATTTTTATTTATATGGTAAATGAGGCAATTATCTTCATTATGGAACATTTTGAGCAAGTGAATGGAGCTTAATGTACTTGTAGCAGGAAAAGTCTTTTGGCCCTGTGTTCTGAGTCTGAACATAGAAAAAGCTCCTCTGACACCTGTGATAGTTTCAGTGATACCAAGGTCTGTAGGTTATATCCTGAGAGTGTGTGCAATGTTCATAACAATACTACTTCAACTAGTAAATATTTTCACATATATGTTATTTTCACATGTATATGAATTATATATATATGAATTTGGTATTTTGGGAAGGTAACAAAGTTTCTCAGCAAATCAACAAAGTTAAATTAATTGCTTCCAAGAGAAGGTCACTTGTCATAGTCAACCTCACCCACTGGCCTTTCTCCTGAAGTGCAGGTTATAGCTGGGAGAAAGCTTAAGACTGTTCGTTATCAATTTGTACGTAATAGTTAACTAACTGTTGAAAAATTCATCTTCAGTTTAAAGGCACACATTTTGAATGAGTTGAGTACCACATGGCTTCATGCACTCAGATGTCTACTCTCCATGATTCAGGCATACTCTGTGGCTCACCTAGTTATTACTGAACCATCATGACTTCCTTTACTGTGCTACTTTGCTCACACAGGTTTTTTACTTACTCATTTAGCAGAGAGGTTAGATGTGCATTTCAGGCCTGCTAAGCAAGTACTGCCTGTGACAGTACTGTGTGTAGAGAAACTGAAGCATGGATGCACTTTAACATAAAGGGTGAGTTAAAATGTAAAGGTCTATACTGATACTATGTATCAGAAATTATTTAAAAGTGAATGATATATAATGTTGTTCATAGCAGTTATTGATTTCAACTACTCAGACTGTGTTATTCTACTGAAATTACTGTGTTAAGTTGCCTAAAATGAGAGTAATTCAGAGATGAACCAGTCAAGTCAATGCATGGCATGTTTTTCTTACAAAAAAATGTGTGTTTTTTTACAAAATAGAACCAGATTTAGTAAAGATTGCATTAATTTAAGTCTGTCCTTTTACCTGCTGTAATGTTTGCAATGTCCTTTAAAAAATCATTGTAAGTTGCTAGACAGAAATGGGCTGCTGAAACAAATGGAAATGCAAATGTTATTTGCTTGAGATAATACATGTGGGAATTTGTCTGCAACTAGTAATTTTGATTCTGAGGTGAATTTACTTTTTGAATGCAAAAGTTATAATAGCAGTGCTAAGAGGATGAAAGCTGTTAAAATTAGAACATATGAATTTGAAAAATAGACTGTTTTGACCACATCAAATAAAAAGCTATTGGCATTTGCACAATAGGTACCTGCTCCAGAACTGAGCTGTAGTCTGAACTGACTGTACTCTTGACCTCTGCCTCTGCAGCATTCAGCAAAAATAAATGACTTGGCAAATTAAATTCATTGTACTAAATGCAAGCTCAGTTGCTTGCATAGTTTCAAGTATGTGTAAATAGCTGTAGAACGGTGATACCTAGTATGAGATGTCCTCTTTGATAACATCATAACATAAACTTTTTGTAATGGACAGTTCTTCTGAGCTTTTCTTTTGCTCCCTTTAACATGCATATATGAGAGGGATTAGAGAAGTGTCAGACACAAATATGTCAGAGTGTCAGGTTTTGTTTTCTTGGCCCCTCCCTGGCAGTGTTCAAGGCCAGGTTGGGTGGGGCTTGGAGCAACCTGGTCTGGTGGGAGGTGTCCCTACCCCTCGCAGTAGGGTTGGAACTGAATGATCTTTAAGATCCCTTCCAACCCAAACCGTTCTATGATTCTATTACTTCTCTCCTCCTGAGAATATATATATGTATATGTATCTCTCACTGGAAGCATATATCACTGAAAATCACTTTAGTATTAAGGCTTATTGAGGTGTCAGCACAGAAGAGTCTGTTCTTTTGTTTTCCCTAAATATCCTGCCTTATGTAATATTTGCACTGGCAGCCCAAACTGTGGAACCTTGCATATCTTACAACTAACCTACTCCTTTGCTATGTCCCTCTAAAGCAGATTGTAAGGATAGCAGTTTAAAAACAAAACCCTCCTTGGACATAAATATTTCATATTATGTCACTGATTTTCTGATATATGTTCAAAGATAGACCTATTTCTAAAAGCATGAGAAGTGTGTTTGTTTGTTTTGCTGTTTGATGGCTGACTAGTGCTGTAGCTGATATATGCTCCTGACTGTTTAAGTGCAAAGGCAAGACCAAGATTTCATTTCTGTGCCAAGAAATCTGGGACTAAAGCTCCTAACATTTCTCATCTGATTATTGTAACTTCATACCAGTGAAATCTGTGGGTTAGAACAAAAAAACTCTAAAAAATCCCTTCCTCTTATTTCTATAAGAGGAACCATTAAAGTTGCAGCAGTCTATCTCCAGAATGATTACTAGATTAAAGACCCACTGTAAGTGAGCCTGCAGTCACTGAGCAGAGTGTTTTCCAGCCATGACCTGAGAAAGACAATGCTTTCCCTGTTAGTAGCTTGGCTTTGCTACTTTCCCTGGGGAGCTACTAACACAGCTCACAGGAAATGAACTTACAAAACATTTGTAAGGATTTGTTTCCTAGGATGGGTAACCATGCAGAATGTGTCTTTCATCGAAGATACATGCCTCAGAAGTGTGAAAAACTCACTTTGGAATACAAGGCTGGCTACCTGAGGGTTTAGGCATTTTTATGTTTGGCTGTGACGACAGGAACAAACAGTGCACATGAATTCTTCTTTGGCAGCAGTAAAGCAAGCATTAGGATAACACTGCAAAAAACCAACAAAATTTTCTTTTACATTGAGTTTAAATTCCCTGTGTAGTCTGTGAGTAGAAGGGAAAGCTTCCAGATCTCCTCAGATTTTACTGCAGTGAGTGAGCCATTCCACCTTTCTGTATGCTTATTATGCTGGAAAGCCTCCTGGCATTGCCTATCCTTGTCCTTGAAAACTGAGAACAAGCAGGCTGTGAATGTGAGTACCTCTCACTTAAATGCTTAAAATGAGGTGGGGCCAAGTCCAGATCTAACTCTGGAACTCCCAGGACATCATTATAGAGAGAACAGGATTATAAAAGCGAGTCTAGACTTGGGACAGTGTGCTAAACTTTAAAAATAATTGTTTAAGAAATTGCATTTATTAGATCTTATAATATTTTAACTACCTTTATCTAACAATTGGCACATTCGTAACCATTTGGTCTTAGTAGACCTTCTGTATTTTTAACCTCTAGAGGTTGGGTGAGCCTTTGTCCATCTTGAGAATTTTAGAAGATCATTCCATGTCTGAAATGGCATCTCTCTTTTCAGGTCTAATATCCAGTTCTGCAGTATCATTGTAAGTAGAACTCTCATCAAAATTAATAGTATTTATACAAAAGTCCAGAAAGTGTATCCTATTCACCTATTAAAGATGTTTCATCACAGTCTCAAATATAAATGCAACTACTGTTGGATGTAGAGGATGTAGAGAGGCAATTAGGAAAGCCAAGGCCTCCTTGGAACTTAACCTTGCAAGTCAGGTCAAGGATAATAGAAAGGGCTTTTTCAAGTACATAGCAAACAAAACTAATACTAGGGGCAATATAGGCCCACTGATGAATGAGGTGGGTGCCCTAGAGACAGAGGATAGAAAGAAGGCAGAGGTACTGAATGCCTTCTTTGCCTCTGTCTTTACTCCTGCAGGCTTTCC